>VZTE01004149.1:2341698-2389364 GCA_013397775.1 Eulacestoma nigropectus
CCCGTGGGCCCGGGGGCGGCTGCGCTCTGCGGCCCTGCGCGAGGCGTTCGCGGGGCGCCAGCGACACCGCCCGGCCGGAACGCGCCCGGGGCCGAGCAGCCGTGCCCGCGCCCGTTCGGGCCGCGAACCGCTGGAGCCCGCTCACCGCTCACGGCACCCCCGCCAGCCTTTCTGGTGGGGAAGCAGCCCTTCTGCAGCCTTCCATTTCTGCCGGGGAGCGGCCAGGATAGTATTGGTGCGCTTAAGCGTCGGAATTAATAAACACACGGAGTTAATTATTCCAGCTGCAGTTGTTTGCAGGTTTTTTTAAATACCCGATTAGAAGTTGACAGTAAAACAAACAGCTGGCCAAATTTGAGGTGAACGTCGGCCAATGAGTTTAGCAGGGAGGAGAAAAGACCACGTCGGTTGTGAAGGGAAACCGCTCACAGAGAGATGGCATTAAAGCGGTCGGAAAGGATCACAGTGGGTCATCTGGTTCAATCAGGGTCACCCTAGAGCACATTGCATAGAACTGCATCCAGACAGTTCTTTAATATCTCTAGATAGAGCGATTCCACAACCTCTCTGGGCAGTCTGTTCCAGTGTGTGGTCACCTGCACACATTAAAGGAGTTCTGCCTCGTGTTTAGACGGAACTTCCTATGCTTCAGTTTCTGCCCATTGCCCGGTTGGCACCACGGAGCAGAGCCTGGCACCCTCCCTGTAGGTATTTATACATATTAATGAGGTTCCCTATCAATCATCTCTTCTCAATGCTAAACAGGCTCAGCCCTCTCAGCCTCTCCTTGTAAGAGAGAGGCCCCCGTCCCTTAATCATCTTCACAGCCCTCTGCTGGACCCACTCCAGGATCTCCATGTCTCTCTCGTACTGAGGAGCCCAGAACTGGACACAGCACTCCAGACGGAGTCTCACCAGGGCTATGCAGAGGGGCAGGATCGCCTCCCTTGCCCTGCTGGCAATGCTCTTCCTAATGCACCCCAGGGTACCATTTGCCTTCCTGGCCACAAGGGCACTGCTGGCTCATGGACAGCTTGCTGTCCATCAGGACGCCCACGTCCTTCTCCACAGAGCTGCTCTCCAGCAGCTGAGCCCCCAGCTTCTCCCGGCGCCCGGGGTTATTCCTTCCCAGGTGCAGGACCCTCCATTTGCCCTTACTGAATTTCAGATTCTTCTCTGCCCATCTCTCCAGCCTGTCGAGGTCTCTCTTAAGGGCCACATAACCCTCTGAGGTCTCGGCCCCGCTCCAGTTTTGTGCCAGCAGTGCCCTTTCCGAGCAGGCCCCCTATCCCCGCCATGGGCTCCCGCGGGCGGCGCTGGGGCCCTCTGCGCTCGCGGCGCTGTTGCGGGGCAACCCCGCGCGTTCGGGCGGTGCCGCAGCCGCGGGGCCGGGGCCGGGCCCGGGCGGTAGGAGCGGGGCGGGCCGGGGGCTGCCGTCCCGGGACTCCCGGAGCTGCTGCCAGGAAGGAGCCGAAGCGGGGCCACTCTCCGAGGGAAGGCGAGCGGCTACAGCGCAGCCCCGCGGCGCCAGAAGCAGGGCAGCGACAGCACCGGGTCCCAGTGACGGCCGCGGAGCGTGGGGCGAGGCGGGGTAACGTGCCAGGCCCTCCCAGAATTCAGAACACCAGCCTTAGGGATCAGGAGCGGGCCCGCCCCGGCTGGAGCCGAGGGGAAGGGGAGAGGCCCAGCCTGAGCTTAAATGGAGCCCGGGGGCAGAGGTCGCGGGGGAGGCTCCGGGTTAAGAGGGTCGGCATCAGTCAGGTCAGCCCGGAGCCGCCGCGAACGCGGGGGATGGGACAGAATTCGCTGCTGTGCCAAGTGCCCGGGCTCTCCGCCTCGCCGGGCCACGGCTGCCCCACACGGATTCAGGCCCCTTGACAGCAAAGAAAGGGTTGTGTTTGCTTAAACTGGGCTAGTAAAGCGTGTGCACAAGGATTTGTGCCTTTCGTAACTATAGAGTGAGTGCTTCAGGCCCTCGCCTTGCATACGTATCTTAAAGGTAGCTTTGACAGTTCAAACTAAAATCACCCCTAATCGTTCTCAGAACTACCTGCCTGTTCTTCGAATACCTGTGTGGAAGTTTCCCATGTCCTGTTGTGGTTTTCAGGGTTTTTTTTTTTGTTGTTATCATGCAGACCTAGAATTAGTAGCATGTTTCCAAGTAGTCTATGAATTATACGTGTCTAAACAGTAAGGTGGGGTTTGAGCATTTTTTTCTGCAGTGATTGGTATAACTGATCTGTCGCTGGAGCTTTTAAGAACTAAACCACTATTAAATAGCTTTCTTGTATAAATTGCAAGCTTAGTAAAAACTAATGTCATAGTCAGTGTTTTGCGCCTGAAGCAAGAATTTTTAAACTCCCTAACTTAATTCTGACATTGGTGTCTAATATCTGTGTGTTTATTGTCAATAGATTTGGATGGAGTCTCAGTATCTGAAGCAATGCCTGGGAAGTTGCTTGAAGAAGGGACTGGCAGAGGTTGTAGAGCATCGGCCAGCAGATCCCATAGAGTATCTTGCACACTGGATTTACAATTACAGAAGAAACTTAGATGAAGAAAAAAAGGTGAATCCAACTTAGGCAAAAAAAGATTGCTACTATATAATTAATTGATGCTATTTAATATGTCTCTCATTTTTATGTTTAATTGATTCTGCGTTACCTCTGAAATAGAGAATGCTGGAGAGAGCTGAGCTGGAACAAGAACGGGAGGCAGCTATAGCCGAACTGGAAAGGTTAAGAATCCAAGAAGAAGAGCAGCGGAAACTTGAAGAACAACGTCAGGTTATTATTACTTAATAATAGATAATTCTAAGTGGCATGTGGTGCTGTGGCGTCTTGGAGCTCTTTTTGTACTTCTAATAGCTGTATAATGATTTTGATAAAGGTGACATAAAGCAAGTATTTTAATCTCACTTTTCTGAATAAATGAAATTGTTAGTCAGCACATGTTTAGGAAAACGTACATACTAGGCAGTAAAATGTTATTAAAAAAATGAAGACTGTTAAGGTAAAAAGCAGCCAATTTAGGACGTAGGTGAGAAGTAACTCAAAATACTGTTTGGGCTTATAATATGAGAAATAAATACAATGTCTGTGTTTCTAGCCATTATTTATAAAGGAGACATGTGAACTCAGTGTTGCTGTGGTGATGTTGATGTGATCTGACTGGATTTTTTTTTATGGCTGACTTTCATGATGTTAAAATCAAAAGCTCAATTTTAAACTTATGCTGATTACATTAAGCCCAGCTCTAGTGTAAGATGAATTCATTTTATTTCACTTGCACTTTTAAAATTTGGAATTTACTAATTTGCAAACCAAAAGTAATGTGCTTAAGGCTTTCATGAATGATGTAAAATCGTAAATGAAAAGAACAAGATTGTGCCTAGAGATAATTCACAAAGAATTAAATAAATCATTTCACATAAGCTATGGGAAAGATGTTGAACAATACTCACATTAGATGCATTTTTTTTAACCTAACTCAGTTTTGGCTGTGGTCAAATTCTCGGGTAAGTTTTGATTTTATGTACCAAAAAGGAATAGAAAACTATGACCATACTTGTAACTGCCCACAAAATGCAAGAGCAAACAGTGTTCTCTAGTGTTGTTGAAAGTAAATGCTTAGATCATGCAGTTTCTGAAGTTTTGACGTAATAGGACTTATGTTCACAATTAATAAACACTTCCTGTTAGATATTTCCAATTGTAAATACTAAAGATTGCTGATGGACATGATTAATGTTAATGACAGTGCTTGCCAAATTTTTGTATAGATTTGATTCTATATTGATTCATCCATCTGTGCTGGATATGACACAAAGTATCAAAGAGCTTAGTCCAAAGGATAGGAGGTAACTAATACAGACTGATAAAGAGCATGTGTAATGAGACAGTGTCTGAAGTGTGTACACTAACTTCAGTTAGCTGTTTCTTCTTCCTCTTGGTAGTGAAACCTTTTTATCGATAAGAGTCTCAAAACTTTGAAAACGTTGATCCAGATGATACTGAAAGGACTTTATTAGCATAACATAGCGGTTATGTTTTATGCTTACGTTTTATTTATGATTTCAATTATGAAATACATTGTAAACAATGTGGTGAAAAAGATAAATGTGGGGATTTTTTTCTTTCTAATTTGTCCTTTCTTAAACTGATTGCAGGCTCAGTTGGAGAAAGAACGTGAGGAGTTGGAGCTGCAAAAAAAACTTGCGGAGTTGGAACTGCAGAATAAAGAAGCTGAAATGCAATTGCAGCAGGAAGATCACGAGGTTTAAGCCAATGTTTAGTTGGTGGTTTGAAAATACCATTAATCAGCCATTTTTTCCAGATGCAGACATCAATTACAAAAGACAAAGCAGAAGCCCATGGGTGTTGAACTAACACATAATTAAAGAAACAGGAGTGTAGATGGGGGGAAATGTCTAACATGGCTTCTGCAATCTGGGTTTTAGACTTGAAATCTGGCCAGAACAAAACGTAAATTTATTGCAAAAATCCAGCATGAGGTCAGCTTAGCTGATGCTTCCACATTCCTTGATGGTATTTATTAGAAAGTTTTATAAAATAAGCATGTCTAATTTAAATATCAAGACAGTAATGTTTTACAGGGTGTTAGCACAAAGTCCATTTACTGGACCTGCAAAAGGAGCTGTGGTTTGGAATTGCAATGCCTCTGGCTTCTGGTATCTTCCTGGTGTATGGGAATTTATACTAACATAAGAGTGTGTATACAGATATCCATGTTTATGGTCTTTTAATACTGCTTCAGTAAAAACATACATGGATAATCGGCATGTTTATCTCCTTAAAGCTTTTAAAAGTGCATATTTCTTAAATTTACGTGGAGCACAGAGTATTTTAGAAATATCTAAGTTTTTTGAGCACTCTGTTAAAATAATGACAAACAATTGTAGGAAGATGAGAAAATGAAAGGGACAGAAAAAAAGATAAAATGTAAAAATTTAAAATTGCTGTTAATTTAAAAAAAAAAAGATAAAAATAGGGTTAAGTATACAAAGACTATATTCCCATACTACTGAATTTTTATAGCGGTTATCTAAAGTATTCTTTTTATATTAATACATAATGTCATTTTAACACACCTGAAATATGATTTCATGGCATGGGACATTTTAACTGAGAACTGGTTTTCATTACCACAGGAAAATGAAACTACAATAGCTGAAGTTACAGATAGACCTGGAACCCCTACTTCACCCAAAGCTGAGGCGCCAGATGAGAGTGAACAGGTAAGTATTTAGAAAGAGATTATAAATTATTGATTCTTACAGATTTGCTTTTCTGTGTTGACCTATCAAAAGGTAAAAACTGTTGGTGGCTCTCTCCTGTGGCTTTAAGAGATGATATTTTGGCCACAACCTCCAAACTACCCGTAGCTGCACTCTGGTAGGAGTTAAGTCGTTCTAAAAGACACTGGTGCTGGATGGCTAAATCCTCAAGATTTAAAACACCCTTTTGTATTCAGATATGTTACTGACTAAAGCATGAATGTACTCAGAGAGGAGGCAGCCTTCCTGTGCTGTGTGAACAGTTATCTACAACGTGTACTAAATCACTTCATTTCTGACTAAATCACTTCATTTCAGGTACCAGTAGTGTAATTCTAGCTCAGAATTTATGTTGTGATATTAATATGCTGTATACTTAAGGTTACTTTAATAACTGCCTGTTTTATAAGTGTTCTCTGAATAGATTTACGGAAATACTTGTGATCTTAGGGTCAGGTTTCCACAGGTGTTTTTTCCACTGAGGTAAATCAGATGAGTATGCAAGATCTCATATAGCCCCAGTTTTTATAATTTTCTGATAATTACATATTAAAAAATATTCTTGAGGCTTTGGGCATATTTTAAGAGTTCTTTAATAAGCAAATTGCAAAACCAGAAGTGAATATGAGTAAGTAGTACCTGCTGCTTCCTTCGTATGCCAAGTTTTCATGCCTAAAGGTGGTAGATTAAATTGGCTTTTGGGGATGTTATTTCAGGTTTTACAGTGATATGTTTGCTACAAATTGAGAACAGATTGATAAAGTAAGATATATAGGCATGTACTATTGATTCTGCCCTCAGAGTCACAGGGCTTCATCCAAATTCGCTGGGTTTTATAATAGAAGTTCGGTGATGACATTCATTGTATTCCACTGAATGGAAGAATACATGGTTATACTGATAAGTACCAACTTGTCTGTCATGGGCAGTTTTTTCCTATTTTCCTTTTTACAAAGTTCAGTGAATGCTGGTAAGTGATAGAATTTTTTTGTTGTTGTTTTTCAGAGTCAAACATATCTCTCAACAGTAACAGAAGAAGAAAGTACCCACTGACCTGAAAGCAGTAAAAGTATTTTCTGCTCATTACTTGCTGATCCTGAAGTTTAGTATCTTGATTTATGTATTTTATAGGTAGAACTGATTTACATATCTGTTTCTCCAGTGTCTGTTTTCAAGGTGTTTGTATAAAGTCTGTTAGTTCTGATGCTGATTCTTCCTTTTTGTTCTTAACTACTGTAGCTAGCATGGCTGACTTGAAGGAAGAAAACTGCAGTTGAAATGAAAGCAGCAAATATATTTTCTACTTATTCCATATCAAAGTAACCATAATAAATAAAAAAAAATAACTAATGTGTCAATATTATTTGAGGATAGATGCTACAATATGATAAGCTGAATCAGTATTAAAGAATAAAATAAAGAATAAAATATTATTGAAAATTATTTTCCAGTAATTTGAATGGTTTTTTGATAGAAAAAGGGAATGCTCTACAGATTAAAAGATGGAGAGAGTGTTCTGGACATCAGACTTCGTGCAAAAATCCAATCAGAAGATTTCCCAAATATATTTGGAAGAGATAAATTTAACTCTCTCTCAGTAGAGAGATGTACTAGAAGATCATGTCTCTTCAAAATCATGAGGTGGTCTTTGTAACACAAGGTGTTTGCTCTAGGCTTTATTAGAACTTTTTTTGGGTATTATGTGGTGCTAGGTGAGCTGCAAGTGTTTGCATCTCAGTTTTGATTAATCAAGTTTTTAAGTCCTTTCTGCATTTTTCTTGAATTTGTAAACAAATTAAATCTGTGTTGTCTACTAAATACCATTATTATTTCTCAAAACTTTACATCTAAAAATCTGGAAGAGTATTTAGCTCTATCCATAGTTATCTATAAAAATAAGTTTTATAATCCTTAAAGATGCATTTTTATAAGGACAGATGTTTGTAATCACTGGTATCTTGGTATGGGTTGTCAAGAGTGTTCTGTGTCTGTTCATTATAAATGGAAAAGCCATCAGCATTAAGAAATCCTGCACTTATTCAATAAAATGTGCCTTTGCATCTCTGTCTTCTACTACAGGTTAGTTGGCCATGGCCAATATTGTGTAATGAAAATACCTTTCATTACAAAATCAGTGCATAATTAATGTGTTCACTACATTCTTCGGTTTTGGGATGAAAGAGATTTTTCTGATAATTTCAGTTCAATTTTTTTATAGTATTGCTGACTCTAAGGGGTTTGCTATCCTTGGCAAACTGTTAAAAATATCTATACACCCAACAGACAAAGGTCAACCACATAATAAATGTTTTCCTACTCTGAATAACTGGCTTTGATCATGTAGATCAGACTAAGAATAATCTTCTCAATTTCTAAAAAATTAAGCACTATTGATTCTTCATATAGTAGTATATTATTCTTTCCCTTGAAATACATTTATTTAAAAAATCCTCTGCCCATTTTATTGCTACATTGCTTTTTGGATGCTGTTAATAACCACATCTTACATGAGCATCCTTAAAATCAAAAGAGAGAAATGTCACTTACCAGGTGTAAATACTTGGAAATGTTTGTGTAACTTTTGGAGTCATGAAAAATGGGACTACTTTTGTGACTAGGTGGTCAGGCTTTGCTATCTACAGTTATTCTGATTGGTACAGGTTTGCAATTTCTGTGATAGTCAAAACCTTTCCTGTGGCATGAATACACCCTTGTGGTTGATGTTCCAGTAAACAGATTTTGGCACAGTTTATGGTTATATTTATTAGTAACAGTTACAATAGAATCATGTAAGTACACTATTTGATACCACAGTTCTAATTACACCTGTTAACACTGCATACACAGCAGCTTCTGGTCACAATCTCAAAGGGGTGGATAAACAGATGGAGTTTCTCTTTTAAACCAATATGTATAACTGATTCTTAATGTTTAGGTTAACATTGTCAAAAATTGGTAACTCATGTCCATTTACGCTTAATGTCCAGTCATGTTGACCATGAAAATTTCAACCTTCATACAGCCTTCAAAATGTAAGACACTATTTTAAAACAAGCTAGAAAATATTTCTAATAACACGTTGCTTTAATTTTTTAATATTTTCGTACTATTTGTATCTTTGATTTTTTTATGTGTGTGTCCACTAGAGTGCATCCTAAATAAACAGACTAGGGACTGTCAGTTAAAGCCTGTGAAAACTACAACTTCTGTTTGTCATTTTGTTTCAGCTTATTTTTAACTATGTCTTTTTCTTTGTGATCCTGCAGCCCATATTCCCCACTTTCTTTCAAGATAGGAAGTTTTGGATGGAAACTTTTATCAGAAAATTGCTTCGCAAGGGTCAAAATAAAGTGGTAGATTCCAATTTACCTCTTTCTTTATTGTTAGGTACATAAAACATTTGTTGTTAAAATGTTACTTATAGGAATTCCCATTTTTTTCAGGATTTGATGTGCACAGACCTGGTGCATTATTCCCCTTCTACAGCTTTATAGGAATTCTTATCTTGGATATGGGACAAGAGGTAAACAGTTCTTGGCTCAGTGCTTTCTTCAAGTGTAAACCTGCCTGTAGGTAACTTGGAAATGTAGTTCACAACAAAGATGACTTCTGCTTGAGTGTCTGAACTGGGAGGGAAATTAAGGCAGCTTAAAATATTTTTTTGCCTTCTCTTTCTGAACTTTCACCTTCTTTGGAGTATAGCAAGCTAGAGCCTGGAGGAGGACAGATGACTATTTTAGTTACTGCACATGATGTGATTTCAGAAGTGTTAACACCATTTAACCTCTGAATAAAATGTAAAGTTGTATGTTGGGGGGAAAAAAAAGCAATTACTAAATGTAACTTCATCTGTGGCTTACACTCCCTTTGAATACATTCTTGTGGAATGAAGATAGAATTCAGAGACAGATGATGGAAACTGTCACTGAAAATAAGGTGCTGAATACTGACAGAAGGTTTATGAAATTGTCGTTTTTCCTTTCTTCAGAGTGAGAGCAGTCCTCTTCAGGCCGCGACCAGGCCATGTTCAGATCCTTCAGAGAACATGCTGATAGTAACATGCCCATTCACAGCTGTTCTCATTCCAGCAATACTGAAGCACAAGGATGAAAACAGATATGAAGCCCAGAATAGGACAAAATTATTCAGATTAACTATCAGTCTGCTCACAGAGGTGAAGACTCAGCTCTGCAGTGTGAGAAGCTTCTCTTGCACGGAGAAATACATGTTGCAGCAAGCACATTTTAATGCTATCTTTTAATAGAATAGGTTTTATTAAGTTTGCAGTCCCCTTTATGATGAATGGTTTTCCTTCATAGTCTAAAGGAACTAACTTATCTTTTTGTAAGCAAAAGCTTTATGCAGTAATTTGCTAATGCTAATGGGAGCCAGATGAATTAGTCTGGATTAAATGTTAAATTTAATTCCTCTGAACTTTGCTAATACAGCTTACTCGAATTTGTAGTCAGCTATTAATTGTTTTACTTCTTTGAAGTTTTTCCTGTACTTAGGTTAGAAAAAGAGCAGTGTTGTCTATTGACTAGAGCTAGAAAAGAGAGTCTAAACCTGTTATTTGCTGGTAAGGACTGATGTACTTTTTAAAATATCTTACCAGTACACTTGTTTGCTTTTTTTGGTTTTGTTTTTGAGGTGTTGTTTTTCTGGGGGGGGTTGTTTGGGGTTTTTTTGGGAGGAGTTTGTTTGCTTGGTTTTTTTACTTTTGTTTGTTTTCTGGCACTACCATTTTAGACCTTCATGCAGTCACTGTGTTTTATACTCGTGTATTTGTTATAATTCATACCATGGAAGAAGTTATACTATTATCAGCCTTTGTATAGATATTGGGCTAGTAGTAATGGAAGAAAGGCCAGGCAGAGAGGAAGGTGCCCTCTTTTTGAGCTGTCACAGTGTAGCAGATTTTTGAAGAAGTTAAGCAGAAGACTCCTTCCCAGAATTTGAGAGTTCTCAGATATATAAGCAGCTTCAGTACTGTGGGTCTTCCCTGTTAACTTGTACCTCATAGAATCATTATCATTAACCAAAACCAGTGTTTAACTTAGATCAGAATTTTTGTAATCTAGACTATTTTTTGTTTTAAATAAATTAGAAGATACTACATCATGAAAAATTACGTTCATTAGAGCCTATCTGAAGATACTGAGTGCTTCCATTTTTTAATTGTAGGTCATCCAAAATCAATGCCCCAAAATTGAAAGCATTTTATTATTAATACTGGGCATATTTCTTTTATTACCTGAAAGTAAATGCATGTTCATTCTGTTGAGTAATGTAATGAGCAGAGAAGGTTGCCATTTGGTTCTTGTTGGTTAATCTTTTTTGAGTCATCTGGTACAAAGGCTGTCTTGATGTTTCTGTACTGCTACAGAAATATATGCTTCGCTAAAAATTCCAAATTTTCCCTCATTACTTTGCATCTGGCACAATTTAAAATGTCAATGTACTTTAAATGGTGATGTGAAGCTTGGATTTGATTTAGAAATAAAAATTGATATTTAGGCATATCACACCAAAATTATCTGAATAATCCTAGCTTCTCTAAGGGCATTTAGAAGGTTTAGGAATTTTTTAATGAACTCTCCGAGGAGATTCTGCCACTTTCTCTGTGTAGTCATTCATGGATCTCAATAGAAGTTGATATCATAAAAGTTTTGGGTTTTTCTTCCCATAATCTTAGGAAGATAAATGTGAAAATTGTGACTTCCGTTTGATGCAAGAACCAGCTGGTGTTTCAGTTCAGCAAATTATTTTATTCAGTGGTTCCTCTATAATTTAGATGTTGTCTAGCAGATTCCAGATAAAGAAATTGGCCTTTCTTGGGGGGGGGAGGAGGAGGAAGTGTGTTTGAACTTGATCAGTATTTTGGTTAGTCTATTTTTCTTAATGAACTGAATCATATTTTCACCTTCATTATGGAGGTGATTTTTGTTGTTGTTTTGTTTCAAAAAAAATTGAGGCAAACTCTTTTTTGGTGCACTGAAGATGTGTTTCAAGGATCTTAGTCTTGGTCTCCTTGAAGTTGCTGAAAAAGTTGTGGTTGAAATTGTAAGAAGATTGAGCTCTCAACTAACACAGGGTTCTACCTCTGAGAAGCCATCTCCTACTTACTAAACTTTTAATGTACTTAATATTAAAACAGGAGAGAATTAATTGCCTCAAACTATATGCAAGGCAAATACCATACAAATAAAAAGAGATTAATTGTGGGGAGGGTTGGAGGAAGGAAACATTCAGATAATAAATCACTCCCATTTCAGCAGAGAGGCACTGCAGCTCTCTTTTGTTCCGTTTCAAGTCACATTCCTGGGAGTGTGTTAGGCTTCTCCAATCATTCTGCTTAATTTCTACTCCACCTCTTGGATTTACTTTCTTCCAGAAATGACTGGCTGCACACAGACACACCTGTGTTTGGTTCATTATCTTAAGCAATTGCGGTTTTGCCACTGATGTGTTTAGTAGATAAGTTTAAAAAATGCTATTTATTTAGCTGATAATTGTAACCCTGGAAACAGGATCTGTTTGTTTCATTGTAAGCCAGGCTGCACTGAAAAGTTACCCTTAGGCACTGACAGCTGAAGATTTCTAGGGCTGGGACTGTGGTGCAGTTCTGAGACAGCTGTTCTTCAACATTTTTTCAGCAGGCATATGTATCTAAGTTGAGCCTATAGCAAAAATGCACCAGTATTTTGTTTCTCACTTGAACTTGGGTTGTGTTATTGTATTTGCTTGTATTTTAAAACTATTGAGTCAGATTTATTGGCAAGAAGTATGAACTCTGCAAAAACTGTGACTGATCATATGCTAAAGCACTATACTGAAACACTAACTCTTCTCTTATCTCAAAAGATCATGTGTTTATAGGCACCTTTTTGCCACTGCTCACATGTAGGCTGCTGTTAACCCAAGCATGTTTTCCCCTTACCCTTCTTATGTGACTTTTCTAGGGTTTTTTTTCCAACTATCACTTGGAAACTCAGCATAGTTACAATGTGTGAATCTGTCTATAAATTTGCCCAAGTGTTACATGGCACAAAAAATCAGGAAATACAGCCAGACCTATATATTTCTATTTCTATACATTTGACATGTCTCTTGACAGAGTAAAGGCAGGCTTCTTTATTTTGGTGCAGTTTCTTCAAAAGTCTCTCCAGCAACTACAACCCTCTCATTATTCTGTGACTACAAGAAAGTTGCCACTTTTGTGTGTGCTAAGCTCATGCAGCTGGCAGCAATACACCAATATTCTTTTTCATACTTCTTTAAATCATAGCACCATCTAACCTAAAGATCCATTGACTTCTCTCAATTTTGCTTTGTTTGGTAGGATAAGTAAATTCCTAGTTTTAAGTAAAATAATTTTTTATTGCTTTCAGAATTTCATTGTTATAAACACCATAAAAATGAAACCTACAGCTTTGAATAGGTTCAAATATTTGTGAACTCAAAATCTGGAAAGGAATTTCATATTTTAGTTTCTAAGGAGATCAGGTCTGTGCTTACTGAATTTGCTGGCAGGAGTCCCATTGAGTCCTAGTAGAACATCCATGCCAACTGCGTGGAAATATCTGTATGTGTCTTAAAAATAATTACACATTGAAATAACCTTGCTTCTAAAGACTTAGAGAATCCCAGTGAGATGTTTTATGGTACTGCAGAGGTGGAGAGGGAACAAACTAGAACTGATTATCCAAAGCCTCTGACTGTTGCTCTTGGGATTCTAAGCCATTGGTAGCAAATGGGAAGAATTTAACAATAAGCTGCAGTATAAACTTGCCATTAGTTTTCTCATTAGCCAAGGTTTCTAAAAACACAGGAAAGAAGTTATCTGAGAGGAGTTGGCTTATGCTAGGTGCCAATTTCAACACCAGTTTTCAAAAGCAGAAAATGGGATGCTTCACTTCACTGGCTAAACCTTCTAATATGTGTGAGTCAAATGCTTTTTCTTCTCAGAGTCAGTAAGAGTAGTTGATAGATTTTCATTGTGGCAGGTCTGCTCTGATCTCTGTTTTCTGGCTGACTTATCAAACTGTTGAGAGGCCAAAGGCAACACTGGTGGTTAATTACAAGCAACACAGATTGTGGACATACGAAAGAAGCAGTAGCAGGAAACCTGTAAGCTGTCAACCTCAGAAACAGGAAATAATCTTCTGCATGGAAACAGAATCAGTGATTGCTATGAATGTAGGAAATTAAGGTGCTCCTTAAATTGATTAATAGGAAAACCTGGAAGAGGGGGAAAAAGAAAAAGAATCAGGGGGTAAGAAAATATTGGAGTAGAAGAAAGATAGAGTTATATCCTAAGAGCAACTCTTCCACATGTTTAGCTGTGAGCTGTTACCTGTGGGTAGCCTATATACCTCTGCAGGGTAGGGTTTAAGAGGGTAGGGAGAATAGATCTGTCTTTCTCTTTCCCTGCCTAGTAGAGCTGCAGGCTTCAGTTTCCACTTACAGGACTAAAACTGTGTCTTCTTCCTTGAGATGATCTAGTGTTGCTGGTTTATTTTCTGGGGTACTGAGATTTGTGCATATCTTGAATACTCTCCATTGCAAAAAATGAAAAAGTTACTGATCTTAAACCTTAAGAATAAAATTTTGAAATTTATAGTCTTAATTCACGTTGCAAACACTGATCATATCCAGGAGGATTTGGGGGCTTTTTTTTGTTCGTTTGAATCAGTTTTCATGTTTTAGTACAACAGGTAAGATGTAACATTCTAGGTACTGATATTTCTCATTGCTAAAAGTGTTCTTGTTGCTAAGGGTCAAAGCAAGATTGTAACACATCACAAGTCGAGCTTTTTAGTTTGTTTTGGGGCAAGGAACTTGGAAGAAAAAAAAAAAGAGGAAGAGTATCATAATGAAACTGTGAGATGGCAACTATGTCTATAAGCCTAAAAGATCTTTTGGTGAGATCCATTTTTCATTCCATATTCTTTCTGTGAACAGGAATCTAAAAATATTGATGTGTTCTGATTGCTCTATGAATTTTTCCATAGTACTATTTATGTACTTGTGTTAGTTGATGCTGCATACCCTTCATCCATTATCTAATATCCCTGTTTAGACAGATATCTAAGAATGTTTTTGGCTGTGTTTTATTTCAGACTTGCTTGTCTGAAACTGCTGAATGACCAACTGCAGTGAAATCTTTCAGACATAGATGAAAGATAATAATCTTTGCTGGTTGCTAGTGTATTTGCCCAGGTGAAGTACGTGAAATTGCTACTTAAGTGGCAACCTTCCCGGTCTGGATCAACTGTAGTGACAAGGTCAGGTTGGAGGATTTCTGGAAGATGTGACCAATCAGTTGATTTAGTTAAAGGTTTCCTGCAGACCTTGCAGCACCAGTAGAGTATTTGAGCTCTGTAGCAGTGATAGTGGGAGAATTTCTGAAAAGGCTGTGAATAACCATGGATAGGAATCATGGCTAAAATGAATCTTGGATGTGTGCTGTATCTTTTTCTCCTGATAGCCATACAAGCCTAATTCTGGAGCTCATAGCATTGTGTAGTTATTTTCAGTCATGCAAAATGCATGTAAAATTATGCTATGCGTTATTTACTGGATTAGTACTGAGTGTTTGAGTAGATGTTTGCCTATATCAAGCAGTTCAAGTATGTAAATATTTTCTTTGCAAACATAGAAGAGGTACGTCTGCAAATATTGGTTATTGTTTCACATACGCTATGCATATAGGGAAGATTTGTAAAGGGTTTTGGTCCAGAAAAGTAACTACAGTTTTATACCACATGAAGGAAAAGTATCTTCTGGCATTATATCTCAAAAAAGTCAAAAGTGTCTGAATTTAACCTAATGTTCCTTGTCAGGAAGCCAGAATTAACGAATTCCACAACTGTTCTTGCAGATAGGTTTCTGAAACCTGACTTCATGTACTAAAGTCAATATTTGTTTCAAAGTCCAAAGACCACCTGTACTGTAAACATCTATGAAACACTGCAGCAAAAACTCTTGGGTAATAGCTCTTTAAATGCATCAGTCTGTTTCCTAAGGCACTGAGGAAATCGGAATGGTTTACAATTATACGTACGCTAATAGTGTCACAAGACGTGGGAGAGCAGAAGATCGCACAGAGCCCACGCTGCTGGAAGCCAGCTGAAGTTCCCCAGTGAAATTGTTTTTGAGATACAGATCTGTGGCTGTAATGGGGTTTAGTCTGGGCAGGTGATCAGACCTGTCATTAACAGCAAGGAGCCCTAACTACTCCCCCAGAAAGGAACAGTGGCTGTGTGTGGCTCTCATGTGTGGTCACATCCCATGCAATTGAAATTAAGGGTTGTGCTTCGTTACATGTCAGATGACAATCTTTCCCTAGCCAAACAACTGACCATAGCAACTGGAAAAACATCCACTGAAAATGTATAGACGGCTTTTTGTAAAGTTAAAGGGAGACCATTCCTAATTGAAGACTTCCATACCTGTCCATGGCATAACTTTAACAATGAATGGGTTAATTTATTAAACTTACTCTAGTGGTTTGTGAGCAAAATGCTGTATCTGTATGTTGTACAAATCACTAAATCTGTATACTGTACACTGCTACATTTGCAAACTGAAACTTTTAATTGCGTGAGGTGAATATGGAACAGGGCTCTATTCTTTCCCTTTTATCCTCTCATCATTTGTGAAGGATACAAAGGACTTGTGATTCTGTCGTAACAGGCCTTCACATGAGCATGTAACATAAACAAATGCTTGTGCATTGCTCTACAGAGCTTGTAACTTAAACAGGAAAACTGCCAAAGACTAAAGGCAGAGCTAATTATATACCAGTATGGTTTAATGCTGTTTAAATGAAGCAATAGGAACAAATCAGTAAATGGAAAACTTTAACTAATCTTGCTATTTTTGCACCATTTCTGGTACAACAAGGCTTATTTATGAAGACTGATTAGAAAACAGACTTTTAAATTTGTCATTATCTCAGGGTTGAGATATGAACTGCTAGTACTTTTATTAGGTGAATAAACAGAAAATTAATTTGTATTAATTTCTGCTTAGTTCTAAAGAAATAATGCTCCCAGTGAAATTAATACCAAGATACATTTTAATGAAAGCCCAATTTAGCCCCAGTGTAGCTTTAATTATTTCCTAAGAAACTAAAAGTTGCCACTTCATGTATAAAGGCCTGGCACATATTACTTTATGACATGGCCATGAGCAACCTGTTCAAGCTGGTCCTGCTTTGAGCAGAAGGTTGGAGTAGAGGCTGTCCAGCCTTAAACATTGTGATTCAGTAAGGTGTTGGAATAGAGAATTTGAGGTCAAACAGATGCAAAAAGGACAAGCACAGGGGAGACAGGCAAAATTAATTATTTTCTCTGACATTAGTAACGAAAGAACCTGGAAAGACTTCTGAGGAAATGGCAGGGATGGCAGATGGGAGATGCTGCAGAGGATCTCTCTGAAGCTGAAGTTACTGTGGAATGAGTTACATAGAATGCACACCAAGAAATTGCTCTGACTGGAATTGATATTTACTCAAAAAGTCATAAAACCCCTCCAGAATGAAAGAGCTGAATTGCTTATGCTGATGTGCAGGAGGTCCAGAGAACGTGAAAGGTGATATGAAAGAAAAAGTGCTGAGTGATAAACACCCATCTCAGGGCACACACTACCTTCTTTCCTTCTACAATCACGACTTTTTTTTCTGCTCTGCAATATTTATTTTATCCTGAATGTTTATGGACCAGTGAAATCTACACCTGCACATTTGAGAGGCCTTGAGCCACTCTCATTTTTAGATAATAATAGAGGTGAGAGTTTTGAAGCAGGTGCGAAGTGAGTCTTGAATTCCTGGCGTTCAAACTCTGTTGCTTAGATCAGGTTTGTCATTCTTCATGCAAAGGAAATAAACACATCTTAACAAATCTTCCTTATGTTAACTCTAAAAACAAAACCACTACCTCCTGCTAACCAAAATGTCTGGGCTAAGTCAAGGCTTTTCACCAACCAACCAAAAAGCCCTCAAGGATATCCCTGTGAGTTTTGCATCATTTATTGCTTATTTCCAATAGGAAAAAAAGATGGACTGCAGTAGCTCCTCGAAAACACGTTATTTGTATCATGCAAACTACTAATAGTAAACAGCAAAAATGAAACTGGTATTAAAATAGTTTTTTAAACACCTGGAAAATTTTTTCCACCGGCATTAATTAGGAGTAAATTCCTTCCATGAAGTGAGAATAAAATAGCAAAATAAGAAATTTAAGCTGTTAGCCTGTTAAACAGTTAACTTGATAAAATAATATCTGAAGATAAAGGTGAGAGAACAAAACAGAAGCATTTAGGAAAACACTTTCCTACATGTTATTTGTATCCATGAAGTATTCCTGTATATTGATACACTTAAGCATATTTGAGTTTTTTAATGTAGTGGAATTGTAATTTTAAGTTACTGTAGTAAAAGTATGTGATCTCTACGTATCAAGTCATTATCCTCAGCATTTGAAAGCTGTGATAAGAGAGACAAATTACATACCTTAAGAAATGGTTTTCCCATAACTGATTGAGTAATGCAGAATTTCTTCTGAGTTCTTGATACAATTTACTCTTCACTCAAAAGAAGTCACCTGAAAGTTACCGTGGTGGTGAAACAGTATGAGTGAAGGAGCCTGTACTGCTTCCAGGGAAAACATGATTCTTCTGCAGCTGAAGTGAGGATGCCCAAGTCTTAGAGATACCTGCTTTCTTCTTTCCCCTTCTGCTGTCATAGTGTTTTGTCTGTAATTTATTAGCTCAGCCATGTTTTCTCACTTCTACAGATATCATTCACCCATGTAGGCTCCATTTTCAGTGGTTTATAACCCAAATGAGATATCAGTAGTGACAGGTAGGGAGATGGAAAGGAGCAAGTAAAAGGAAAAAAAAACAAGAAGAAAGGGAAACGTGTTTTAACCAAATGGGTATAAGCAAGACAAAATGAGGGAAGGGGAGAAAGGCAAATAAGTGTACAAAAGGAGAAAATTAGCAAGTAAAACAATCTGATGAGAATGAGAGGTCTAGAGTCAAGATAATTTACCAGTCATATCTTTCCAGAGAATCAGTACCATCAATAGCAATCATTCATAAAACTTTTTGTCAGAGAAGTCTTGTTCACTTATTTGCGGGGCTTTCGCAAGGTTACAGTAAACCCATGCCTTCTGGCAGGTGTTTGTTATATGAACTAGAAGAGGGGTGGTCTTGCAGAATGGCTGCGAGTAAAAGCAGCAAAATTACAGGATGGTGCCAAATATGAAGACTCTTACAGTCAGTAGAAATATCCACATTGCTATTCCGGTGGTTTCAATTGACATTATAGACAAGACAGAGAAATACAGAGGGGTAGTGTTGTTTTCCAGTCGTGTTTTTTCCTGTCTTAGGCCTCATTTCAAAGCACAGGATTCATACTAATTTGGAGGATTTTATCGGTAGGTATCTTTTAAGTAAAGATCACAGAATATGGTAAAAAAGATAATGCAATAATGGGCAATATATGAATTATAAAGAGATTTACAGATAAACTTTATTAGGGCTCAGTCCAGGTGAGTATGGCAATAAAATTAATAGAAAAATTGGAATCCTGTTACATTGAGTGATAGTCATTATCAATAAAATGGAATAGGGAAAAATGTGATATCAATCATTCTCTTAATATCATCCTTTTTTTTTTTTCATAGACAGAAGTGTTATGCCAAAAAGACATGATGGAAAAGCATTATCTTACCTTTTTACAAATATTTAAAAAGTCACATTTTCTGGGAAGCCAAATCAAACATTACATAACCCTACAGTGCTTTAGCACTGGTCACAGACGTCCTAGAAGAGAACATGCTGAGGTGCTTCATGGCCATAAAGCAAATGTGTTGCACTTGATAGTAAAAGCACAGCTGGAAGAAGTTCAAATTGGAGGTTTTACACAAGTTAATGCGAAATGAAGCTGGGCAACATTTCTAGAGTACTAGTACGAGAGAGACTTTTTAATGAATGGTGACCCTCCAAAGGTCTCAAGGACCAATGCATTTAACCAGACAGAAGCAAGTCCAAAACAAAGAACTGTGAAAGCAAAACAAACAATAGTCCTGCAAAGTCATTCCTCATGTATGTCAAATACTTGTGCTCTTCAGCATTTTAAGAGCTTGTGGATTTTTACTTTTATGTGTGATAAGAGGATTATGTGAGAGGCCTGCATTCTGCTTGTGTTACCTTAAACCCATGGATGCTGATTCCCAAACTACCATTTCCTTCCTTAAGTGCCATTGAAAACCAAGAAAAAGCAAAACCAGAAGCAAGAGAGTGGAACTCACAGGCTGATGATATTCAGCCTTGTCTGCTTTTGTTGGATGATTGCTTGTAGAATTAGAAAGAAAACTCTTAGTATGTACAAAAATCATTTTTGTCAGAGTTGTTTCATCCATTCCCATTGTGTCTTTTGGTGCCTCCATAAGGAAAAAGAAAGCATTTGCATTTAAGAATGAGCACTTATCACTGATGTTATTTTACCTTTAAAGTTAATATAATTTTTGAATGTTACAGGTTAACTAGGCTTAATATAGTTAGTTACTCTTTGGTCTTTTTTTTTTTTTTTTTACAAATTCTATTTTTTTGGATGGTGTTAATGTGTAATTTATTCAGGCTTGGAGAGTGTCTTCCTGTCAGTGGGGTGATCACAGTTTACTCCAGAGAAAGCTCTGCCTCATAATGTGTATCTGATGTGTGAATTTGTGCATTTTTTTAAGTGCAACCCGTTCTCCTCATTCCGTGAGATGAATTCTGTACAACAGAAAACCAAGAAAAAGTATTTGAAATGAACAATTCCATGTCGATGATAGTAAGAGAGGGGCCAATGCTGCAGCAGATTACTGGTGAACATTCACAGGCATTGGTTATTGTTTTCAGGAATGTAGGCAGAAAGTGAAAATTCGGATGAATTCTTACATAAATATGTAGCAATGCAGAAATTTGAATCCAAGGAACCATCTTGGGCATCTTATTATAATAATAACACTGGCTAAGGATTTGAAGTAAACTAAGTCAGTTTTTAAACTGAACAGTGATGAAGATTTCATTATTTTAGTAGACCAGTACTTTGGTCAGAGATTGAGACTATAATGGTTCCTGTAAAGGAATGAAATAAATATACACCTATTTATAATGGTGCAGTAGTGGTGGGCATTTTGTGGACCAGTCCCATGGGTACGTTTACTTGGTTTTTAATATACTCACTTAAAGACACAAATACCCATGAAATGCCCTCTGCCTTCATACCTGGCATACCATCAGCATATTCCAGACATGAGCCATCTGACTAGAAGAAATTCTCCACAGCAGAACTGATCACTGAGTACTCAGATGTGGCAGTTAATGTATTTCTAAGGGTTCTGGAATACAATATGAGAATATGATGCAAAAATATAATTGAAATGGACCTGAATTAATAGAAGAAAGGACAGGGGAAAAGAAAAGCAAAGGCTGAAGGGCGAGCTCTGTGTAGCAGACTGTGAAGCAGCCGTGATGCTAGATCTTATCAGATGTTTCGTCTCTCAAACGTGCATGAAAAATGAATGAAAATGAAAAAAACAATTCACGAGGGAATTCTACTTTTCTAAAAATGAAAAAGTAAAAGGAAAATATGGTTATATGATGCAGAGCAAACTTCTTCCAGTCTTTCCTTAGGAGAGACGTGCATTTACACATTTTGTATCTATCCCTGCAAAACCACAACACAGCGTTGGAAGTACACCATAGATCCCAGAGTGAGGGGAGAGCCAAAGAGAAAAGCAGCTGACCTGAACTGTCACTAGCACTCCTGCATTACTTCATGCTCAGTGGAGCTGCTAAGGTAACCAATCTTGCACAGGTTGAATCCAGAGTGTTTCCAAGAACTGAGTTAATTGGTGAAGTATCCTAAAGTTAACTAACTCCCCTGCCAAGAAATGGGCTCTTCCATTTTCCTCACATGATTATCTGGGCACTTTCACTTTTCCATATATAGGAGCAGCTCAGGGACTGACAGACCAGGCTAGGTAGGGATACAGACTCCAGGCACGGATGCAGGCACATGCTGCTTTCACACGCTGAAATCAAGTTAGCCGAAGAGGTAATAAGTGAAGACAGCAATAGTCCTGCTGATAAAGAGCCTTCTTAAACAGAAGGCACCAAAGGTAGAGCTCTTCAACCACCATTTATAATAATCCATCAGGAAAAGCATCACAACCATGAATGGGCCAGTGGATGGTTTATGTGATTACACGCTGGATGATGAAGGGGCTTTCATGTTCACTTCGGAGTCCGTGGGAGAGGGACATCCAGGTAAGAAGCCAGCTCTGGTAAAAGTGTAAAAAGTATAATATTTTCATTTGAGGTGTTTTAAAAGCCTAAAGAAGCATTCACCTGCTGTTAATCTTACTAGAGAAATTATTTGTAACAGGGTGCTTTTTCTACTTTATTTCTACTGGACTTTGTCCATACAGGCTATAAAACTGCTGTAGCTAGAGTGTTTTCAACAGGAGTTCATGTGCTTTTGCAGAGTGTGTGTTCAGCTGAGGAAGGCAGTGAGGTTTATGGTTTCTTCTCCTTCCTTTTCATCTAAATTTCTTTCAGTATTCCTGTGGAGACACTCCTGTATCTCTGACAGACTCAAGTTTCACATATGGGTTAGAATGCATAGCTTGCTTCTCAAGTTCCATGTCTTTATGGGCCCTGTGAAACTGTCCTGCACATATGGAGTGCTCTAAGACTGTCACCCATGACAGGAATATCCTTAAGTAGCCTATTTCAGAGCCTTTTTTTAGTGGTCCCAGCAGCTGTAGATGGCAAAGTCACTGGTTTGCCCCCCACCTCCCACCCCTTTCCATCAACTGATGCAGTATTTGGAGTTGCTTAAGCAAATAGTGAACAGTTATTTGCTAAACTTTATGTATGGTCAGCAGAGGTTAGTTCAATTTTATTGAAAACAAATATTCATCCACCACAAACATATACCTTATGTCAACAGCAACTGTTCCCTCAGATGAGGCCAGGGGACAATGGGCTGTTTGATGTCCTGAAAAGTGTATTTGTTTTAGAAGCCAATTTGGTGGCCTGTACTTTTTGCTGTAATAAGGCTTTTCAGCTCTGTATTCATGTTAATCCTAAATGTAAATCATGTAAATCATAAATGGGTGGAATGATTTTATAGCAGAGGATAAAAAGGTCAGCAATGAGAACTTTTATAGTTCTGATACTCTTCTATATTAACTTATTAGTGCAGATCAAATCCATGGCTGATGCAATTGAGTACATCTCCATCAATGTGAGGGCAACTACATCAGGTTAAACCAGTTGGGGTTCTTTCTGATGTAATACAGTCAGAAAATGACAACCACGTTTTGTCATTGGAACATATGTCCCATGCTGAATTTATGTATAATTACATCCAGTGTCTGTAGAGCTATGTAGTTTCATGGGAAAAATAACAACAGTATGGTAATTTTACATAAATGATGTTATTTCCAAAGACAACTGGTCACAATTTATGCTACTCTAATCATTATTTTTTAATCATCTTGGGGCAATAATAGGGAAGTCTCAGAGCAGGGAGAGTCCAGCTGAGTCTCCAGATTTAGCTTTGACCCTTGGTTTCTTTCTTTTACCAGTTCTCTCTTTATCTTGTTTCTTGTTTCAGAATTTGGCCAGTTTTTTAGTTCCTATTAACATTCCCTTCTTTATTTCCGAACCCTCTGGCCCTCAGTAGCTTTATTTTAAGCCCCATTAATATTATTTTTCTCCTGTGCTGAAATACTAGGCAGGCCCTTAAGAAACACAGTTACCACCTGGAGGTGCCTGCAGCTTCTCTCGCCTGGCAGAGGTTGCTGGGTCTCTGGGTACTACGAGTTGCTAAGTACCAACCCAGGAGGTTTCTTTTAGAGTGAGTGGAAAACTGAAATTTACCTGGATGTTTTCAAGGCTGTGATGCTTATACTTTCTTAAACAGCCTAGATCTTAACGTAGGGTACTGAAAATCCAAATGCCCATGGCAAAGGGAAGATAGGGATTTTCCAGATCAAAGGAGGACAGGCTGGCGGTAAGTAACCCTGGGTTGTCCTGCAAATTGTTGTTCCTGAGCACCAGCAATGGATCTTAATCATCTCAGTGATAGCTCTGGCTCCTGACAGCAAACTGATGGCCCCTACATCCTGGCCAACCCCCCTTTTCCCCTCTGTGGTTTTGCACAAGAGGTGTAGACATGCCATTAGGATTTTATCACCCAGGAAAATCTTGGCTATTTCTTAAAATGAGGGCCAGTGCCTGAGGCTGTAGTTGGGCTTCTGATGTTATCTGTAGCAATAGAATTTTATTGTGAGTTTTGATTTCCTCTGTTTATACAAAATGGATAATTTGCGTGTTCTTGATTATTTCTCTTCCGTATGTGATAGTGTAATTTTGCTTGAGGGCATTATGTGAAGTAAAGATCCTGAACCAGATCTTTGTCTGGTGGAAATTTGAATTGTTCTGATTATATTAGCTGAGTATTGAATGCTTTAATGGAGACCTTCTTAATGTACAAAGCAAGAGAAATTACATGCTTATTTATTTGAGTGTACAGAGACCTGCTTTATATCTGTGCAATGCCTAGAGCTGGGTGTCACTGAGAAGGCCAGATTCCATAGAAGCATGTAATAGCTGCCAATAATTAACACACAGGTATTGCCTGTGCTCCCCAAAGACATTATAGTAGACTGTTTATGCCATCTTTTTACTCCAGATTCTTCAGAATCCCTTGGGCACAAGATTTGGGAATTCCTTTCAGGTCTTTAATCATTAAGTCATTTAGTGGTGTAAATTCCAAACGCTCTGAAGACTTATACATGACTTCTTCCTTTCAATATAGTAATAAAAGCACACAGACAGCAACATGAAAAAGAGAATTTTCTTTTTTTTGGTAGCTGCTCCATTTTCCTTAGTCCAGTAGTGCCTGTCATGCTGCACAGGTTTCATGGTGCTTTGAAATGCATCGTGTGTTTCTGTGCCCCGCAATGTCTTACGGATGTCAAACCACCAAGGAGTAGTTCCTTCCCCTGTCTGGTGTGGCTTCAGGTGGAGTTGCCTGCAAACTGACTGCCATTCAGATTTCCAGAAAGTATCGAGGAATCTCTTTAAAAATACGGGACCAAACGTCTTCTAAAAGCACCCTCAGATTTTCCACCGTATTAAAAGCATATGTTTATCTTGTAGATATTCACAGGAAAAAAAAAAGCATGAAGGAAAAAAAGAAAATAGAAAATGCAGATCTGTCCAGCAAGCTGATACTTGTGTGTCTTAGATATAAGATTATATATACTTAATGATATGCATGATACTTCAGTAAACTGCACTGAACAAGGAGAACAGATGTACAAGGTATTTAAGCACTGTTAATATTGCAGTACCCCTGCAGTTATCAACTAGCACTCCTCAAGAGTTCTTTTAAATGGGAAAAATGTACAGCACAATTCAGGTATTTGAAGTCTTTCTAGTGAAATTCTTTTGTTGGAAACTTGATTTTTTGATGAAATGCTTATGATGCGTATCTGCATTTCTTCCCTGTTTTAATTTTTTTACCAGAAAACTGAGAGTTGCTCAGTTTGACATATTTTGAATATAAAAATTCACATTCTAGTTTAATTTTTTTCAGCTGGTAAAAATAACTTCTCATTAAAAATGCTGAATTTAATTTTGATGATCACAGGTTTTGAAGAAAACTGTCCTTGCCATTTCAAATGTTCAATGTTTATTATATATACTACACCATCAAAGCCAGAAGTGTGGCTGCACCTCTTTGTTGTGCTTTGTGGAGCTTTATTTGAATTAAATTTTCAGTTTTTACTGCTGTTCATAGTTTTTTTCTGTGTGTGGTGAGTCTATGAAACTGAATTCCTGTGAAGGCTCTGAGAACTTTTGCTAGGCTCTTCCATACTCTAGATTCACATAACAAACTTAGGTCTAACTATCTGGAAAACTATGAAGCTCCTTCTTAATGGAGATCACTTTTGTTGTTGAACACCTCCTTTACTTCCTAGTGTTACAGCTGGGGTTTTGAGTAGGGTTTACCATCAGCCTCCCTAGACTCATTTTATAGTTAGCAAGAGCTGTTTCCTGGCTAATTGGCATCTCTTCCATGAGGCTGGGCCTGTGGGATGATTTGATTTCATGAAAAGACTCATGGCTATCTAATACTTTCGTGCTCAGTCATTTTAGATACCACCTTTGCAATATTCATTCCATGGGTTAGTAATTCTACATGAAGGTATGCATGAGCTGAATTCTGACCTTTGAAATGTTTTTTTTTTAAGATGATAATGTCTCACCAGAGGTGTTCCATTCTGCTTTCCCTGTTTCCAAAAAAAAAAGGGAAAATAAAAAGGAAGAAAATAATGGAAAAACTTAACCTCTCACGCTTAGCAGATAATAAGAGAAATGGGACAGTTGAGATGAGAAATTTAAATAACAGAGTGAAGGGTGCACAAAGCCTGCTAAGCATTGCTAAAAATAGAATGCCTGGTTTTATTTTACGCCAGAGACCTTTACTAATAGACATGCCTTTAATTTAATGCATTAATCAGCCAATCATCCATCTGGATTTCTCTTTCCAGTCTTGATAGATATATCTATCTGGATTTGGATCTAGTTGCACTACAACTGCTGGTTGTTGCACTAGTAATCAGATAGGACATGAATTACCAAACTGATTTGCCTCAGACTATTTTAATGTAAAGGTAAGCTCCAAGTATAGTAGATTAAATTATTCTAATATATTATTTTAATTTATTAGAGTCTCATATAGATTTTAAAGATTAGAAAGGATCTCCAAAACATAATCTGGTCTGACCTTCAGACATAGGTAATAAAATTTCATGCAAGAATTCTTCAAACAAACTAGTAAATGGCAGTTGAATTTCATTCATACCTTTTAAAAAGATAACCAGTTTTTGTGTAGAGGTTTGAAGGGACAAGGGATCCTGTGTGCCTCTAGATGAATGGTTTCCATGGCTCTCACCCTTTTCAGATTTTCCTTTTTGAAAAGCCATTCTAACCCCAGTTGCTCTGTTATCTCATCCAAGTAATCAAAAATTTCATGTTGTCATCAATATTTTTTGCCTTTGTGCTTATTCCTTATAAAAATGAAAACTTTGAAGAGAGCAAGCAGGGATACATTTTAATCACTCCTGCCACCTTTGTACTCAGGTTGCTAAACAAGGTTCAGTTGGACATCTGATTAAGTTGCAAAAACGGTGTCTGATTCCTGTTTGGTAATAATTGTCCCAAATTTAGTAATCCATGTACAGTTCTTGCAAGGCTGAAAGTTCCAACGCAGCCTACATTTTCTAATTGCCTTTTGTGTTCATTCTTT
Organism: Eulacestoma nigropectus; assembly: GCA_013397775.1. Lineage (NCBI taxonomy): Eukaryota > Metazoa > Chordata > Aves > Passeriformes > Eulacestoma > Eulacestoma nigropectus. The sequence continues at coordinate 2,368,380 of VZTE01004149.1, forward strand.
TTGTGTTGAAGTGGTGAGATGGGAGTGAGTATGGGAGATAAGACTGTCAGAATCACATTAGTTCTCCAGCCTTTGGTTTGTCCCTCTTAGCTAAATGTACACCTTCTTCATGAAAACAAGTGAGAATTTATTCTGACTTGAGCTTGAGTGTGTTAAAAGCCTCTAATGACAGACTCTTACAAAACATTGCTTTCCAACAGATTGTGTTGCACACGGCAAGGCAGGAGATTAATTTATTTTGCCACACAGCTTGTTATGTCTAAATCTAAAAGCAATACTAGACCTTTTTTAAGAACAATAAAATTAACTTATATAAGAAAATTTACCATTTTTGTGTGGAAGACATTGCTATGGGTTTTGTGTCCATTAGATTAGCTAGATTATTTGATTAAGATTCAATATTTGTTTTAAAGATTAGAAAAGAAAGAAAGAAAAAGATAAAAGATTATTATGACAAACTTGAGCTGAAACTTTTGTATTTGGCATGTAACTAAATATTTACCTCAGGCAAACTTAATTTGGTAACACCTTCTGGCTTCTGTGTGTGTATTCCCTGTGCTGCCTTAGGTGGACTGCAGGGATTATTAGGAGGTGACATTGCTGGATGGTAGGAAGCAGTGACAAAAAGCAACCCAAACCCCAGTCCTCCACTGAGCTGTGCATTATCTCTATTGATCTAAACACTTTCTCAGGCTTTACCGCCAGTGTTGGTCGGGTACATTGTAACTTTCTGTTGGGGTGTTGGAAGCTGGTGGTGGAACATCACCGTTCCAGTAGAACAGCACTGGTTTGCAGTGCTGGTGGTGCTAGAGAGGGAGAAGGCTGGGACTACAACCTCTTAAACTTTCAGGTTATTCTGTGCATTACGTACTTGTTTCACACCTAAGTGCAGAAAACTAAAGTTGTAGTTAGTTTACACCAGTAAGTAAATTCCCCGCTGTGTCTACTGAGCTTGCTGCAAGGATGTTTGATATGTCTTTCTATTTAGCTACCCTAAACATGACAGTAATAAACAAAAGAATTCCTTTCTGAAATACCTGCTGCAAGTGATGCAAACAGTCCGTGTTTAGTATTGAGTGCTGTGGTTTTGATTCATAGCTTTGATGTCTTGCAGATAAAATCTGTGATCAAATCAGCGATGCTGTGCTAGACGCCCATCTCAAACAGGACCCGAATGCCAAGGTTGCTTGTGGTAAGCTGTTTGCTGCTTTGCTTTAAGTCATCACACAGTCACATTCTTTTTTTAGGATGTTTGCAAAGACCTAGCTCATTTCAGTCTCAAAAAATGACATAATAATTTCAGTCTTCAAGAGAAGGAGAAATGAGAAGAAACAGTAAAAGTTTTTGTAAAGACTGAAGCCTAAGCAGGCTGTAGAGGTGTAGAGCCATTGATTTTGTGTGTGGACTGAATTGTCCTGGAAGAAACAGATCTGCATATCACTGAATTATGCTCAGTGTTTTGACTTTCCCACTTGTAAATTGGACACATTAGTTTTTTCCTTGCTTTCAGACAGATGGTGAATATGAAAAGAATTTGTTACAGATGGAATTATAATGCTAGAAATATGGATAGAAATGATTTACACATCCAATAGGTCTCTCAAAATCAGCATCATCACAAACACAGTTATTTGTCTTAGTGGACTGGCTTATTCTGCTACTGTAATCCTGTTTTCATCTCTCTTTTCAGAGACAGTATGTAAGACAGGAATGGTGTTGCTCTGTGGGGAGATCACTTCTCGTGCTATTGTGGATTATCAGCGAGTTGTCCGAGATGCAATTAGACATATTGGCTATGATGATTCAGCTAAAGGTTGGTGGAAGAACTCATGAAATCATGGAAGAGCAAGCAATAGGCAACTGCAAAACAGGTCTATCACCAGTCCCACACAGGGGGTTTAGCAAGCCTGATAGAAACTGAATGTGCTGTGTGAAAGCTGCTTACATGGTGCTACATGATACACTTTCTGGCTTTACCCTAGTAAGTAAAAACCTTTTATTAGTTAAAACTGAATTGGGAGTAGGCAGAGTATGCTTTGAACTGTGGTAATGGTCCGCAATAATTAACTTCAACTTGAACCGTAGAACCTACCACTCCTCCAAACTTGCAAGAACTTGACTCTTGGTTTTTGATTGGCAAGCTGATTGTTGCATCTTGGTGCGAAAGAGGGAGAACAAACCTAGTTCATTTCATTGTACCTTTGTATTTTTGTACTGCAGTAGCCTCTAGAGTTCTCAGGTGTAAAGGTGGTTGTCACTGCAGGGTGCTCTGTTAGCTCTGAATAACTCCTTTTACACTGAGCAGTGTGGGGTCCAGACCTAGATTGTGAGACATGCAAATGATAAAAAAGACAGAAGGCTCTGTGTACCAGACACATTTCACTTTCTGATTTGCATGTATCTGTTTATACAGTAGAAATATTCCAAGTATTCTGTTACAGTGAAGTGTATCTTTTAAGAGCTTTTTATTTACGAGTTGTTTACTGCAGTCCTTTAATTGCAATTGAATTTGCAGGAGATTGTGGTGGAAGAATATTACAGCAGCTCAGCTGCAGGTTGCCTCCACCATCATGCAACAGCAGTGCTTTCAGAAAACACAGTCAAATCTAGTAGGTCATAAATCTCCTTTTCATTCAAACTGCCAACAATGATGAGGGGAGATTCAGTGACCCAGCAAAAAAAAATTTCTGTAAGTAAAAAAAAAAAAATAAACCAAACAATTACATACAGAAATATAATTTTCTTCTCTACATAGCCTACTGAAAAGAGGGTGAGGAGCATTCAAGTGGATCATATGCATATGGACGCGTATATGTGTTGTACTGACTGAACATGGGTTTGGTCAGCAGCTGTCAGTAGCTACAGTTCTAGGAAAGGTTGGATTTGGAGAGAAGCAAGTTACTATTAATATACCTGGGAACAGGTGGGAAATTTTGCCACAATCTTCTGTAAGTCTTTCAATTTCTTTTTAAAACCTTATTTTTGGTCTTTGAAAGTCGTGTAAATTCCCATTTCCAGATTTGTTGTGAGACCTGAATCTGATGTTTTTCTGTTTGTGGTTCCTGCAAAGTCCCATGAGAGATTTAAGTACAGACACTGCTTTGCATGTATTACAAATAATGTATCAGAGAGCAGAGTCTTCAGTTGCTGAAAATCTCAGCTTTTGGGAATTTATGTAGAGGACTTTATTACAATTCATTTGGGAGAGGTTCATTATTTACATTTTTGACTGCTTTTCTGCAGTTGAAAATTCATCATCTGAATTGGCTTGGCACAGGGAGCCAGTGCAAGAAAAAATAACCAGTAACAAGCAAAAAGGCGACCCTATATATCCCACCCCATCCTAAAAAAGGTTTCAAGGGTGGTATTTACAAAAATTTTACTAAAAATAGCAGTTAGGTTTTGAGTTCTGAATGTGATATCCTTCAGAATAAAAATTTTGTCCCATAGTTCCATGTTACGTTCCTCATTTGTGACAGAAAAAGCTAATCACTGCTATTCTTTTTTCCAAATAGGCTTTGACTACAAGACTTGCAATGTTTTAGTGGCACTGGAACAGCAGTCACCTGATATTGCTCAAGGTGTTCATCTACACAGGAATGAAGAGGATGTTGGTGCTGGAGATCAGGTAGACATAGCATCGCATCTAAAACACCAAAGCTGTTTTAATGGAAAAAGTTTACTCCATCTTATTGCCCTACTTTTTATGTCAAAACCCATGTCAAAATATTTCCACGCTTCTCTTTACCCCAGAATAAAACTCATAATTTTACTAAAATAATTGGAGGTTCTTTGAGGGCAGACTTTTGCCTGGTGTTGTTTTAGCACTCCAGGAGAGCTCTGGCAGTTTGTAGTAGCTGAGGAGGTTCCCTTTAGAATTTAGCAAAGGGTTTTTGCTTACGTATGTCATGGTTTCGTTGTGTAGCTTTAGGTTCATCGGGCCATTCATCTTGCAGCCAGACTTGCCGCGTAACGCAGAATAAACAAAGGATCTTTTCACATTCACAGAGCTGTCGAGATTTGTACAGCAAAAAATTAGGTGATGTTTCACCTGCCCTCAGCATTAGTACAATAAATACAAGAGTACTTTTAATTCTCACTTATTCCCAGAGGCAGCTCTTGTAATAGGTGCTCCATGTAATTAAGGCTGTCCAAGCTGCATTTCTCTGAGCTAAAGAACACGTGTAGACATTAATGGTGTGTTCCCAAGAGTAAGATACTAACATAAAAAGTACATAATGTGCCTGATGCAATATGAGTGAATTTAACATGTTATCATTAAAAGTAATATGTAGTTTATAGCACTGCTGTTGAGAACCGTAAGTGCAGGTATCAGAGTCCAGGAGCCAAGCTAATACTGTTCAAAAAATCCCTTAAGGGCTAAATTAAAATGCTTTTCTGCTGTCAGGGGGGCATAATACTACATAAGATGAAAAGAGATCTGACTTTTTTTTGGCTCTTTGATGGCCTCACTTTCCATTTGATCAAAGTACCTTCCTGTCTTTTTTTCCTTTTTTTTTTTTTTTCCCCACAACATACACTGGATGAGGAGAAAGAAAATGCTGCTAACTCTAGTAAATGATAATCTGATGCAAGGAACATGCATGAATTATGAAAGTAATATATAACAGTATAAATACAAATATAATATATAACAGTAGAAGCTGTGACCCCAAGCATGTGGCATTGAAAAATTTGAGGCAGGTGCCTTAAACTGTTGAAGGGTATGTCCTTCATGGAGTGCTCACATCTCATTCCACTGAAATTTCAGATGAGAGCTGCAGTGTAAGTGTGTCTGTATTCATACATAAAAGCCTCTAGAACATTTCCAGGCTACTGAAAACATCTTTCCTATGACAGAATAGTCCTGAAATATTTTCTCCACCAGATTTTTTTTTCTTCTGTGAAAGAAGCTATTTGGTTTTTTCAAAGAAACATCTTCATTTTTGTCCAGGTTTCCAGCTCAACACGTAAGACTTCAGGCTAGTGAAAAAATTTTAGGAACATGGTTAGTTTCTCATTCCACTGTAACATGTTGGAGCCTGATCTGAGTTTTGGCTCCTTGCATTGTTATGTAAAACAATAGAAAGTAAACCTGAGGATACTGCTGACTCTTTTCTTCAGATGAAATCTCATTGTCTTTGGTTGTGGTGCCTTTAACAGTGATTGAAGTATATTCTCTCCTCCTGCAGGGTTTGATGTTTGGTTATGCAACAGATGAGACAGAAGAATGTATGCCCCTAACAATTATTCTTGCTCATAAACTGAACGCCAGGTTAGCAGAGCTGAGGCGTAGCGGAGAACTCCCTTGGCTGAGGCCCGACTCTAAGACACAGGTAAATACTGCAAGGGATTGTCAAGAGAGTTGAAAACCAACACCTTTTTCTTTCCAGAAATATTCAACATTTTTGGAGACAGCAGTTGGTGTGTTTCACTGTAGGATAACCTAAAAGTAGCAGATACAGCTTTTCCACTGCTTGTGACACTGTCTCCTTGGCTTTTGGAAAGTGGTTAAGTTGTATCAGAGCACTTCACCACCTGCCGGTGAAGAGACATTTAACCCTTCAGAACTGAGTGGTTTGTGCTCATTGGAAAAGTGACAGGACATCCAAAGGATTTGTTTGTATTTAGTGGTTCAGGCTGACATTTTCAAGATGCAAGATGAGAACATAAATTTATGAGGCTTGGGAGTTTTGAAGGAAATCCCCCCTGAAAGATATATTTTGGATGATTTTGTAGAGAATCAGGTTGTCCATATTGAGTTGGGTTTTTTCTATTTTTTTTTTCCTTTTTTTCTTTTCTTTTTTTCTTTAGCATAGCAAAAATGCAGCAAGGAAATAGGCTTCATTCCTCATACCCCGTCATCAATGTGAGCAGTGATCACTGTAATGTCAGCACTGACATTTTGCTACAGTTTTGCTTTTGGAATAGCCTGAACGTGACATTTGATGAATACCACTAACACATTTTATAGCAGCTTTGTTGTTCTTTCCCCATTGTCCCTGTGTTCCTCAGGTGACGGTTCAGTACATCCAGAAGAACGGAGCAGTGATCCCCGTGCGTGTTCACACCATTGTGATCTCTGTGCAGCACGATGAGACCATTTCTCTGGAGAACATGCGCAGGACCCTGAAGGAACGTGTGATCCAAGTTGTTGTCCCTGCAAAATACTTGGATGACAAAACTGTTTACCACCTTCAGCCTAGTGGACGTTTTGTTATTGGAGGGCCTCAGGTTTGTGGTGTATTATTTTGGTGGTCTTATGAGCTTGCCTTTCACTGTGTGTGTGTCTTCAATGCTCAGGTTTTGGCACTTCTGTCCCGGGGTGTAAGGAGCAAGCAGCCCAGTGGAAGATTTTTCCTGCAGCTGGATGTGGGAGAAGGGCCCAGGGTTTCACATGTCCCATGCCAAAATAACTTTTGAGGGCATGGTGATATTGTACTTGTGTTGTGACCAGGCAGGAAGTCTACATGCGATCTTCCATTGCATGTGGAGTGTACAGCCCAATTCTGGCTTTCCTCAAACCCTCTGGGAACCAGCACTGAGTGAGACCTGCAGTCCTTTTCCTTGGGAAGCACTTCTTACAGAGATATGGACAAGAGAAGCTTTACTTCTCTTACAGTGAACGTGGTTTTTGCATCTGCATAGCTCTCACTGTTCTGCCTGACACCAGTAAGAGCTGAAGGTGTTCATTGGTCCTGAAAGTCAGCCCCAATAGGCTTCTTCTGGTGAGAAGATAAATGTTCCTTCAACTTCTAGGCAATGCAGGAGCTGGGATTTATAATTTCATCCTGCAGTCACAGAGGTCAGGCAGAACTTCCACTCTCTGTAGGATTAGCAGTTCTGAGATCTAGTTTTTGAAAACAAATTTACCATTACCAATGTTTTAGTCTTCAGATACCTTCAGAACTATCACAACAAAATTTCCAAGCTCCTTCCTGAAATTAGATTCAATTTTACAACAAATCCAAGTAGACAGTGTTTTTCCTTTGTTTTTCAAATTCATTCACTTACTGGAATTTTCTAGAATTATTTCTAAGGCACTCTGTCTTTTTTACATTAGTGCCGTGTAACAGGTAGGAAGGTGTTGAGATTCATCATTATAATTAATGATTCTACAAAAAATGTATTTTTGTGCAGTTGAATGGGTTATATCACTGTAATTTTATGTATCATGGACGTCCTAGACTATGCACAAAAGGACAGTCAAACCTGAGCTGTAACTTGGAATGACTGAACCAAGGTGGCAATCATAGCTACCTACAAAAAGGAGTCTACACAGGAAAATTCTTATGGGTGCAGTAAACTGCACCCGTTAAAAATGTTAATCTTCCAGAACTGCATCCATTTGAAAATGTACTATAGTTACATGTGATAAGCCAACCAGGAATACCCTTTCTACTCTTGTGCTGGAGCTCTGTTGCGTGTGTTTGCACACACAAACCAAGGCAAGTCACAGTGTCCGTTTACAGCTTTTTAAACCTGGGCTAAGTTTACTCAGTATGGGTCAATCTGCCTATGTGTCCATGACTTTACAACTGCTATCATCGCTTGTGCAATTTACAATGGCATTGAGGCAACCAGAAAATAACTATTTCTCTTCTTGACTTTAACAGCTTTAGCTTTCTGCTTATTTTTCAGAAGTTACTCAGTTTTATTTTTGACAAAGCTAGCTACAGGAGGCTGTCTTACCTCCAGCTCAGTTCGTCTAAGGAAGATACATGTATTTCACTCGGGATTTTTGCCTTATGTTTTTGAGTGTGGTAGAACCTTGAATTCTGGCTTTGGCAAAATGAGTAGGTTTGCTGCTGTCATCATTTTTCTGCCAGCAATACCTGCTGGTGTGATGAGGACAGACATTACAGCTCATCACAATGATGACTTCCCCATGCTTTACAAGTGCGTTTGTACTTGTTCAGCACCTTTGAAACAAGGGGGGTTTCTCTTGCCTTTCACATGTCCATTTATTCCTCCTCAGTTCTGCAGCCAAGTCGTGGCACACAAAGTGTTCTCATTGCAACTATCTGTGCCATGAAAAATTAGTGTTTGGGTCAAGCAGGAAAACCCAGGGACAGGATCCTTTAAGACAGGCTCAGCTGTCTAAAATTCAGATTTACATCTCACTGCTTCCTTAGCAGAATGGAACAAACAGTGCCAAAGGTTTACTTCTGTGTATATGTACAGTCTTTCTAAGAAAAACTTTGACTCCCCACTTGTGTTTGCCGTGCAAACATTACAGCAGTTGAATTTTAGTGTCACGATGTTCCGAGGCAAAGAATTTCAAATCTGCCTGCACAGGCAGCAGCTGAATTTAAAATTTGAATGTGTTTCCGTTCACACCAAAAAGCTTAAGGATTTAGTAAATTGCAGGGGTCAGACAATTAGTTTGGTGCTGATCAGCTAACCCTGATCAAATGAAAATATTGAGTATTTGCGAGGAGCAGTCAGGATAGCTGTAGGCAACTAGAATGTTATCAGTACTTCCTTATTTAATATTTTAGAATATTCATCTATAAATATCGGTTCTTAGAAAGAAGTAATCCTTTCTCAATTACCGATAACTGCCTAGTACTCCATACCTCCTGTGTACAGTTTAAATTAGACTATAAATATTTTGGGGCTGGAAATGTGGTTTTTAGTACTTTTATGGCAGTCTCTGATACTGCACTGGAAGTGCTGAGTGCCAGTGTCCATATAATGATGTGTAAGGTACCATTGACATGCCTTTGACTGCAAATAAAGAAAGAATCAACTATTTAATATTCTTGCAATTTGTGATTTTGACTAAAAGATATGAAAGCCTGAGTTGGGGTTTTTTTCATATTTTAGACAGTGTGAAATCTCTCAATGGTTCTTGTATGGCACATAGCTTTTTAGCAATAATCTGTAATTGATTTGGATATTTAGTAGGTCCTTTCTAAACCAAAGTTTCCATATTGCCAGGGATTTTTTTTTTTTTTTTACTTAAAAACAGGCAATGCATGCTCTAGCTGTCGGGGTGTAAACCTGTTTGCTTGATTGACCAAACAAATTTGTGAATGGCTTGAGAATTCTTGAGAATCTGGCTTTAAAGAACAGTTACAGCCACTGTTGTACCTTGGTGAGACAAGTTCATTCCTTCAGCTACCCCTGTGTGGTGAACTTACCCATTGCTGCAGTCTTCTGAAGGAATGCATAGCCTTGTTTGAGACTGATGATAAGATGGATGTATAATGGACGACTTCTGTCACTGGGTCAGGGTGATGCTGGCGTCACTGGGCGGAAGATCATCGTCGACACCTACGGCGGCTGGGGAGCGCACGGCGGCGGGGCCTTCTCTGGCAAAGACTACACCAAGGTGGACAGGTCGGCCGCGTACGCAGCCCGCTGGGTGGCCAAGTCTCTGGTGAAAGCTGGGCTCTGTCGCCGCGTTCTGGTTCAGGTATGGTTTGCTAAGGATGCTGCTTTTCTCAAAAAGATGTTCCTTTTTCAGATCTTCTTCGATTACCCGTCATACGAGACACTGTAGTAGAAGTGGTCTCGGTGATGGTGTTTTGAAGAAAGGCAGACTTGATGTGCCTGGTTCAAGCCCACTGTGATGTCACTAATAGCCTGTTGGCTTCTTGAAACTGGAACTTTTCATTTAGCTTTCATTTTATTGACTTTTTCTGGACATCTGTTGAGCCCTCAAGCCTCTGACACTTACTGTCATGGAAATGAGTATGGGGTGACTGGAGAAAGTAATCCAGAGGCCTCAGCATTTTCAAAGTTTTCTCTTCTTTTTTTCTACAAATACAGATTGTGTAAATATGAGAAGTGAAGGAGAGGCCTTAGTTTTTGTAAGATGATTGATAAATTAATGCTTTCTTCTGCTACACGTTGTTGCCCCAAGGTGCTGTGTTTATTGGGTGACTAAGGTGCCTTTTTTCCCACAGGTTTCTTATGCCATTGGGGTTGCTCATCCACTGTCTATTTCCCTGTTCACTTACGGAACTTCCCAGAAAACAGAGAAAGAGCTGCTGGACATTGTACACAAAAACTTTGATCTTCGGCCTGGAGTCATTGTCAGGTAAAGAAACACACAGAAAGGAAAATATCCCAGTAGTCACATCCAAGAAATGGTTTCTTGCAAAATCTTCAGCTATTACTGAAGGTTTGGCCTTCTATAGTACATGGAAGTCAAATAGAATGACTTTCATATTCCAAAAACTTTAAATTACTTTGCTCTGAGGAAAAAGTATCTTTTGGTTTACAAAAAGAATTGAAGATTATTTCATTTTTTCCATGACAATCAAGAATTCTCAATAATAAGGGCTTTCCTTATAGTCTTAAAGTACATTGAAGACATTTAAGTAGTGTTATGCTTTCATTGTCTCCATTGAACATGTTCATTGGTATGCTTCCATCTCCAGAATGTGCTTGCTTGGCTAAGGGTATGGGATGGACATCAACATCAGGATTTTAATAGTAGTTATCATGAAATATCTTAATATGAAAATTTTTTCCTTCTTTTTATTATACACACAGGGATTTGGATCTGAAAAAGCCCATTTACCAGAAGACTGCATGTTACGGTCACTTTGGAAGACAGGAATTCTCATGGGAAGTGCCTAAAAAACTCGTGTTTTGACATTAGTGACATGTCACCTTTTAAAAACAGAAAGGAAGACCACTAATGATGAGGATGCTTCTGAAAATCAAATTTGACAGCTTTATATTCAATATAAGGAATTTTAGATTTTAAATGGAAAGAAAGAAAAGGATATTTTCTTGGAAATTGATTTTTTTTAACCCTCAGTGTCTTTCATTATCTAAGATAAAATGGACAGAGTATCTTTTTTTAATCAGCATAAGACAACAAAATACAGTTTACTTTTAACTGCTGCACTGTTGGTTCTCTCGATAAAGACAAAGCGTGACTCAGGTACTCAAACCGATAGCTGAACCTCAAACCTTTGATGGGCAAAGGTGAAGACGACTTTCCCAACTCTGACTAAGGATCAGCAGATCTGTTGCTTCTAATTAGACAATGGGAAATTCTGGGGTCCAATTTCCTTACTGGAGTTAGCATTGCATACGGCTGGGGGCTGCTTTGATGGGAGAAGGCTGAATATCACATAACTGTGTCTTGGCCTCTTTTATAAAAGATGTTAACATATATGTAATATTTAAATCACCTTCACTGCATATGTGCTGTTACTGTCGTGTTTCAATTACCTGCATTTTTGAAACATAAGTGCTCTCCTATGAAACAACAATCACAGAATAAAAAGCTTTTTCCTACCATGTATGTAAACGTGTCTCTTTTTCCATGTTTTTTTTAATGTTGCTGTATAATGGTCCATCTCAACTCAGCTGCTTCTACTCTCGTAGGAGTTTAGTCTACCAACATAATTGAATTTTGTTAGACTTTGGAATTTTTATATGAATTTCCCTGTTAATACATGTATGATCACTCTTTAGTCCTTGTGATTAATGGAAACTCAGTGAAAAAGTATTAGATTTCTATTTGTAACTCTTAGGTTTGTGCTATACAGTATTTTTTAATGATTTTTGCTCCCGAGCATCAGGTTTATTGCATGGCTTTCTATGTTGGATATAATTTGGGAGTAAAATATAGCTCGAGGAATAAGTGCAAAACTTCACCAAACACACATAGCGTGAGGTTCAATTTCGCCCAGTGCCCTGCCAGCAGCCTCCCCGTGGAGAGCTAGCCCCGGCTCAGAGCGTGTGCCCGGCTGTGGCCCCGGGCTGTGCCAGCGCTCGGCTCCAGGGGTGGTACCAGTGTCCCGTTATTCCGGCTGCAGCCAGCGCCCGCCTCTCCTCCCGGCAGGTCAGGGTCGCTGCTGCAGGTGGGCGGGACATGGTCAAGGCTGAGGACAGGGACGTCTCTGTCTGTGCCCATGTGCTATGTTGTCCTAGACAGTGGCAAACTACTCTTTCCAAATGCCTGTGGGTTAGGCACGAGTTTGTTTAAACTGGGAGGGTGTGAGACCACGTTTATCTTCTGTGATCAGCTTTGTTTGTCAGTAGGCAACAACTTCATCCTGCTATGCAAGGGTTGCCTGTGTATGGCCCCCAAGAGGGACTTAATGCTCTGTGGTTTAGCCTGCATTCTGATAAATCCACGCTGGAGAAGTGCTGCCACCCCGTGTTTAACTCCTAAATAAATGTGTTCATACGGTGCCTCCCGGATAGATGTGGTGGTGGAAAGAGAGTGCTGAACATTAAAGGAAAAGCTGACATTTATTCCTTTGAAGTATGCCATAAACACAATTTCTACCTAGTTAAGCCAGAGGTCTCTCCGCTTTATTAATTATGCTAATGTGCTCTATGTTTTGTATACATTAAGAAAAACAAGTTGCAGGTTTATGTGTAGCTCCTGATCTCCCAGGGACTTACCACATTAATCAGTGGGCCTCGTTGGGTATTCACCTGGGTACATTTTGGTAGGAAAACATCTTAAAGAGAACCTGCATCTTAAAGAATGATTTAGCAAAGATTTCCCAGAGACTCTTTTCCTAGCAGCATATTGCTTATCTTCCAAGGAATATGGAATATGTGTGCATCAGCCTCAGAAATGTAAACTGTTTGGAGCCAGGTCCTATTGGACTGCCTAGAAACATTAACCTTGACCTTTGTTATTAAATACTTGTTTTGCTAATGGTCTTTTACCTGTCAGCAATGTACACAAAGACATTTTGCTAATACTAAGGAGGTCACCATTCATGCTGACACAGAACTGTTTTGTGGGAGCATTACAGTCCTACACATACCTGTTTATCAAGATGTCCCTGAGACAGCAGAAGGAGACATTTCTTTGTCAATACCCTGGGTGCCTTTCTTTTGGCTTGACTTCTTCAGGAGCTCCAGGTCATAATGTATTACACTAAAACCAGCAGAAGCAAGAGAATGAAAAACTAATAAAAAGAAACCAGAGAAAGTGCCTTGTAAATAAATGTGTTTCGCAGCATAACATGGAAGCAGAAAGTCCATGTCTCAACAAAAAGAAACACCTGCAGACAAAAGGAACAATTCTGCTCAGGTGGTGACAATACCAACCATTAAAGGTTTGTTGGAGAGGAGGGGGGTGTGTGTGTTTCCAGCTGGTTGGTGGGCAGGTGAGACTGGCCTGAGGCTTGGCATTGTCTGGAGATGTGTGACAGTTTTTCAGGTGAAAAGCTGTGATTCTGAACCCTGCACAGGGGTCAGGTGCACCCCTAGCACGTTAGCTGGATAATTGGATTAATCTGGTAGTAAATGTGGAGCATAGAAATGGCTGAACTTTTGTGGCAATTTTGCTACCTATTCAGCTCTTCCTATAAATAGATTTAAGCACATGAGTTTCATGGCTCCATAAAAAAAAAGAAGGAAGTAGCTGAACTCTGGATGCTACAGGATACAGACACCATACTCTCTTGGTTCAAATCAGTCGGCATTTGATATTCTGAGCTTTCTCTTGGAGCACAACTTACAAGTTAAGGCATTATTATATCTTCTTTATGAAAGTATGTATACATGTGTGTGTGTGTGAGAGAGAGACAAACACAGATGGGAAGGTGGCAAAAGAGACAGAGCATGCAAGAATGTGCATACACTAAACATGTTTACAGTAAAGCGGTTAATCTGACGATTTCCCGGTGGAGCTGGCAGCAGCAGAGCCAGTCTGCCTCAGTGCCCTAACGAGAAAATGCCCTTGCCCTTCCCTAAACTATTCTGGCAAGCTCTCCTTGGGCTTCCCAGCAAGTGGGGCAATGTGTGCCTCCCCCTAGTCCCTGATCACAGCACTGCCGTGGAGTGAGGCACTGTAAACAGCCACAGGCACACAGCTCTGTGCCTGATTCCGGTGCTTTTGCTCTCAGGTACCACGAGCAACAAGCAATTAGCCCTTGGTCTCCTGCAGAAAAGAGATGTTCAGCTCCTGCCTCCCCTGGAAAACACTCTTTGTTCTAAGTTTAGCAGTTCTTCCTGCAGGTAAGGTATTCTTGAATATGGCTAAGAATTATTTAACTACGGCTGTCTTAGAGACATGAAGGGCCTGCTTGGGAAGCCAGCCCCAAGTGGCCCCAAACAGGTGCTCAGATTGCTGTTTCAAATAAATCAATATTTGTTCAGATTATTCACATTTGGGTCCTGATCACCTCAGGTACACAAGCTAGTACTAGGACTGCAGGAGAGAAGCACAGTTCCAATAAACAAGTGCTGTTCCACGGCATTCGGGGTTTGTTCATGTGTCAGGAGGGACTATGGCCTAGCTAAGTACCTGCTTCTGCTTGTCTTTTAGATTTTACTGAAATCAGAGCTTCTGCTGGTCTAAGTGAATGCCAAACTGCAACCATAGATGATGTGAATGAGAGTCTTCAGGTAAGAGTTTGGCTGCCCCAGGTTCTGTTCTGCACCCACCCCTGTGCTGGTGGGCTCCTGCCTGCACTGGCTGGGCAAGCACAACTTGTGTCTTGTTTTGGCCATGTACAAAGTACATCCTGGGAGGGGAGACACACGCAAGAGCAGAAAAACATTAGTGTCATCTGACTTACCACAGCTTTGCTCCTGCTACTTCTAGTCTAAAAACTCCTTGTAGATATATTTTCCAGTTTTGCCCTGCTCCAGATACGTAAAATGGCTTGAACATAAGCAGTACAGCTGGATAACAATAGCTACCTAAAAATACATGAGCTTCTTCGTTTACATATGTTCACAGATAGATTAATTCTAATGCTCCAAAGTCTTTCCTTTTCAACTTATACTTTTTCTCCCTTAACTCCATAGAAATATTCAGAATGCTTGTCTGAAATGATTGCCAAGGGTGAAAAAGCTTCAATCAATTCCCTGGTGTGGACACTGCAAGAAACACTTGATCTGCTGCGCCCTGCTCAAGAGCAATGTGAGGCCCCTCCTGAACCAACGCTCACCTTTGCTGGGTGTTGAACAAAGCGGCAGTGGAGAAGCACTAAGGAAATTCCTTCTACCTACAGAGTGAACCAAGTGTCTGCACTTCTTTAGGGGCGGGGGAGGAGGGGAATAAGACAAAAGACATTTCAGCAACAAAAAGCACTGGGTTGGAAGGGACTCGGGAGGCACGGCAGCACAAACGGGGGGGTCTCGCTGTCCCTGCAGCCCAGGCACCAGTGCTGAGCAGCAGCACAGTTGCAAAAAAGGAGAGAAAAAGATTTTAAACAAGCAAAAATGCTTGCTTTTGATGAAGCCAGCTAGTGGAGACACGTCAATGACTTTGGTTGGGAAGGGAAGACTTTTATACCCACTTTCTCTCTGATACATTGTTTTCTTGCTCTCTTTCTTTTTCCTTTTTATCCACCCAAAAGTTTGCAAGCAGCTACCTCCATGCCCACGCCCAGTGGCCCCAAGAAACGGGGGGCTGGTGTGCGTGACCATTGGCAGTGCTCAGTACTGCAAACCCATGTGCGACAAGGTAACATTTCTGCCTTACTGCTGCTACAGGGCTGCATCTATTCCTTAATTTACAACCGCTTATTGGTCAAAGCCTAATTTTGCTTGCTATACTTTTTTTATATCCCTCAGGGCTGGGAGAGGTTATAGTGTTTGTATTTACCTGCCCTGGCTGAATGTTTCTTCCCCTTGCAGTTACCACCACGTACCCTAAGACAGTGTTTGTTTATTTTCTCCCCACCATTGCTTCCCAAGGGTTATGACTTCCAGTTCCTCCGAAGCAGCAGGCTGTATGAAGTGTGTGGCAATGCCACTGGGTTTTCCTGGACCACACAGCTTGTCGGGGGCAAGGCACTGGCTGTTTGCAACCGTGAGTACTTCTCAGACATATCTGTTCATGAGGACACGAGGCTTCCTCTCTTTTGTTTAAAAAAAAAATAGGAGGAAAGAAAAGTTCCTCCTTTCTTGACAAGTGTGATAACCTTGTCATGTGTGACACTGTGAGAGCCAGTGCTGGCCTGGCAAACTAATGAGTAAGAAAACACGTTAGCTTTAATACTCTCATGAAGGCCTGAGCACTGCTGTTTCACCTTGGGGTACCAAATATGATGCATATGCAAATGTTTGTGGGAAGATGCACCTTTTTTTTAAAAAAAACCAGCAAATTGGTATCACCTTAACACAAACCCCATGCTGCACAAGGGTTGTGTGACCCACTGGATAGAAGGCAACAGGACACAAAACTGTTTATCTTGCAACAGTCCTTGAAGTATCTCAGCAAAATTGGCCAACACCTGTATGCACACATAATAAAGCCCAGCAGCTGGCCCCCAGCCAGCAATGCTGCCATCTTCACAGCAGCCCAAGGACTGTAAGACTGCTCCCATTGTATCCATTGCTCAATCTGTGACCCAAAGCAGGCTGTATGACTCTGTTATTATTGTCTTAATTTAAAAATAAATGTGCATATAGATACACAAAAGGGCCACCCTACCTCTCCTATGCTTAATGGAAAATATTTTACTGTTGACAGTGCCTAGTTGCTCGAGCAGTTGTTTTCCAAGGCTTACCGAAAGCAAGCAATCATCTAGGCACCTTTATTCCAAGCTGGAGACTTTAGTCTAGAAAATGGGAATGCTGGCACTTGTTTAAAGATCAGGACAAGTAATTCAGCTCCTTTATTTGTTTATTTATTGTCGTCTCTGATCTTTTCCAGCCTCTGAGACGGCCGTCAGTGGAGCTAAATCTGCCTATTTCCCCAGCAACAGCACCTGTGTGCACACACTTGCCTTCCCTGGAACTCAGGCAGAGCAGCTGAACATCTTCCTCAAAGAGCTTGCAGAGCAAGGCATCGACGGCTCCAGCCGGGATGAGGGAGCCGATTGTCTCATCTGTGGCTACTAGCCCCAACCAGCCTGGGCACAGCCCAGCCAGCTGACTGCACTTGGACAAGAAAGCCGGAGCAGTGAAATCATTGCTAACACGTGTAAACACACAGCTTTTATTTAGTTAAAGGACTGGAGATCATAGTCATGGCCTCAGCTTTGGGGTATGGATATACAGGCTAAATCTTACCACACAGCTCATGGCAGAAGTGTTTCAAAGTAAGAAGATCACTTTTATAGCTTAAATTTGTCCAGCTGGAATTAAAGAACTACAGTTGCTTAATGGATGCCTTCTTACTGGCTTAACTTCTTCAGGATCTCTGAAGATGGGGATAATATTAATCGCTATCAGAAATTGTCCTGTGTCAGGGGTCATCTGTACTGAGAAAGGGCCATACTTCTACTTGCTTTTACTGTTACCAATTAATCACTATTATTGCTCTGATGACCATTAAAGCCATGTAAGTGACAACAGTTCCTGGCTGTAGGGGTATAATTCTTTATTCACTTGCTTGCTTGACTGGGGCTTAGAACAGCAGCAGAAAACCTGTCTGTTGTCCACCTGGCACTAAGTGAAAGTGAAGATCAAAAACAGGTTAGCACTGGTGATCCAGCTTATTTGTGGAGCTGTAGCTACCAAGCAATGTGCATGTAAATTATTATGAAATATAAACAAGAAACTTAGTTACTGCTTGCTTGGTTTTCAGTGGAATCTGTGCTTGGGGTAATACTTTAATTTTCTTCTGTTGAGCAAACACTGAAGCTGTAGATCTGAAGACAGACAGCTCATCTGTTTGGTTTCCTTTCCCTATTTTACCTTTTCCCTATTTCTGTCGACCTCTCAGACACAGACGGCGTAGTTCTGTGGTACATGATGTATAATTGACCTTTACCTCATTAATCAGATAAATTATTCAAATATATATATTTACATAATTATATTTCAGGCTCAGAATCCAGTCATTACAAGCGAAAAACCCCGTAGTTTCTTAAGGGCCCAGAAGCAGGCAGTCATATGACAATGAGTGGAGCAGACAATTACACCAGAAAAGGGATGAGTTGGCTGCTTTGGCTGCTTATAATCCATGTGGCAATAGCTTAAGTTGTTGTGTTGGAGACAAAAGTGCTGTAGTCTTAAAGAAAAACAATGAGTTTTGAATCACTGGGGTTTTGGGGTTTTAAAATTTATTTATTTATTTCTGGCACACAAATTATCTCTATCAAATGAAATTATAATATTTTTAAGTCTTTCCAGCCAATTCATTATAAATTGATGCTCAGATGAAATATCTGGAGTACTTTCCACTATAATTTTTCTACTGCTGCTAAAAGCCATTTTTTCTCTCAATTGTGTTAATCTATTGTAGTGACTTTCCAAACCAACTAGCAAAAGAAAAGTCACTTGTATTTTGTGAGGAAATCAAACCCTTTGCTCTTGTAAACTAATAGAAACTGTTTAAACTGTGCATCAGAAATCCTCATGGTGAGTGTCACACAATGTGGAAGAATTAGGCTGGAAACCTTTAATTATCTGTCATGAACCTGATATTAAGATGGAGATTGGGTTGCTGGAGTGTTTTTGAAAAAATTGCAGAGAAGAAGTTTTGTTTGATTCCCACCACCTGAGTTATTACTTATATATGAGAAAGGGAAGTTGACTCGACAAACGTGTATGACACAGTTAAAAACTAAAGTAAATTTAATCGCATTATTTCCCAGAGCACATTTGCATAATTTAATTCAGGTAAATGGCTGCTGTGTGTTTGCATTAACTTCTTGTTGGTGTCTGGCCAGGCCTGTCTGAGCACTGGACCATCCCTCATGCTCCTGCTCTAACCTCAGGATGAGAGAGGCTTTGTGTTCTTGGCACTAGGGGGTTGAGGAGAGAGGAAAATTTGAATAGAAGGAAAGAAATTAATTCATATTGAAGGAAAGAATTGAAGAATATTTTAAGCCATTAAATTTTCAGATCAGACAACAGACACAGAGGAGGCTTATTTATTATACCATTCTCTGATATTTATTTTATTTTTGGGTTTTGCAATACAACCAGACTAAACTACTGCCTCCCCAGAGTGTCCTGCGTGCTTTTGACAAGTCCACCTGCGTAACAGCCAGTCAGCCAAAGGCTTTGGTAATATTTACAGTGTAACAGTAGAGAGGGAGGCTTTCCTGATATTAATTAAGGGAATACAATGCTGCATTATCGTTGCTTCTCTTTCAGTCCGTTATAACACAAGAGAAGAACTCAGTCTAGGAACTGAGCCAACAACAGTAATTACAACCCAGCCGAAGAATAGAAGGCAAAGTGCCGAGCACTGCAGTTCATGACGACAAAATCACACGCATTCTCTTTTCACAGGAACTTAGTAGCGACAGACTGGTAAACCCAGTGCTTTTGGGTGGATCACAGGTGGTGAGAGTGATCCTGAGAGACGTGGTCACTGTGAACCATCCTCCCAGAGCACTGGTGGTGCAGCAGGGCTGGCTCACACCGAGCCATGCAGCGAGATCTGCGGCACACGCTTCATCCTCCAGATCACCACCGCAGCGGGGGGCAGCAGCATCAGGAAACTCATTACCAGCACTGCAGCAAAAATGACCAGCAGGATTTCCCATGGGGCCAGGATTGTTTCCACCATGACTTCCTCCATGTCAAGGGTCTGAAGCTGTAGAGCCAAAAATATGCTGCATTATTTACTTGTAAATAGAAATTATGTCTGAATAGGTGTGTTTGTTTTAGCCAGCACAGGGGTGTCAGCCTCTTTGGCCTATTCTTTTCTGAGCCTGAAGAACAAACCCACTCCCTGGGCTGCAGACCCCAGAAGAGCTCCTGCTTTCTCTCTCTTTGTCCCCTCAGGAGCCTCCATGGAACATCAGCTAGTGTTTCCCCTTTGCTTCAGCTGCAGCTGCTGATGCTGGTGTAAGACACCATGTCAACCCTGAAGCACTGTTGATCTGACCCTTGAGTAAGCCTTTCTCTATAAAATTTTGATTTTTAAGGCCCTTCTCTCCCACTTAGAGCATCATTACACAAAATGATTGCTACACTGACATGTCTCAAAGCTAAGCCTGAAAATAAAAGAATATGATGGAAAGGAGAACTGGAAATGGAACTGCCATCAGAATGCATATTTTATCTTTTTCCATGTAAAAAGCTTTAGAAAGAGAAGGGTGCATAAGGAGGAGTTAAATCATGTTGATTTTGTTAAGTGCTAACAGGTGTGTCCTAGGGAATGCAGTGTTCAATGCAATTCCTTCCACAGGACCCACACACCTGAAAAGCATAAGGACTGCAAGTCCTTTACCAGGACCCACACACCTGAAAGCTGTACAGTGGGTGAATAAAAGGAGGTGCCAGGGGCTGAAGAGGGTTTTTCCTCCACAAGTCCTTGTACCAGTAGTGAGGAAGTTCCCTGAGGGGCTGCAATGCTGCCTGTGCTGTGGGAATGGGGCCTACAACTCACCGGACGAGGTCTCAGGTTTGTCTGAGCGTGTAGTTTACTGGGTTTTTGTTACTAAATCCTGATCTTTATGTAAAGGTGAAGATGGAAATAGGATTGCTAGAATATATAAGTTTAAGGAGAGTAGAAAATTTGAATAATTTCCAGCAATTGTGTACGTTGCAGTATTAAATTTGCCATTAGCTCTTTTTTTTTTTGCTGTGGCTTGTGAGGAGATTCACTACATGTCTGGTAACAAATCTTAGAGGATTTAGGCCATGATACCCCTTAATGAAACCTAGCTCTCCATTAGCAGACTCCTAATGCACTTCTGCTTGGCTGCTGTGTCATTTTCTAGTTAGATTAATCTCAAATCTTACAAGCACTGGAAAAGTACAGAAGATGCAGGTGGAGCTCCCCTAGCCCCGGCCTTGGAGTGCTCTCACATCGGCTGCATCCTTACCAGTGAGGCCACACACCTGTGACAGGCCTGCTGCCCACCGGATTCATTCCCTGAAGGGGGCTGTGCTCTGTTTTCACCCAAACTACCAAACAGCTGCTTGATTTTGTGTGTATTTATCTGCTCTGACCTGGGCTGTGCTGTGGAGCCCATCAGGTGGGGGGATATTCTGACTGTTCCTGTGGCACCCCTTGGTATTGTTCCTCCCTTCCCACTGGCTGGTGGGTGAAGATAGGTGTGAGGCTGTTTTCAACCTGGAGAGGCTGTGGGAGAGGGATTTTTTTTTTTTTTTTTTTTTTTTTGTGGCTTT
>VZTE01004149.1:2389396-2628601 GCA_013397775.1 Eulacestoma nigropectus
GGGGGGCGTGGGGAGGGGGATTTTTTTTTTTTTTTTTTTTGCTTAGAGAGCTTCCTTGTGCTGCTTCACTGCTGCCTTACAGCTACTGCACAGGGAATGTCACAGGTGGGCCTCCTGTCTGCTAACATGAATGTCTGCCAGTTAACTCCTTTAAATATCTCAGTTTCTGACTTGCTTTGTGGTCCCTTTTACCTGCCTTTTTCTCTGCCAGGCATCTTCTGTTAAGCTTTTGCGGTTGCTACTTTTGCTTCATTTTCCAGCTTTTGTTTCAAATCTTGCTGTTATTTCATTCCCTTCCTTCTTCCTGTCCCGGTTTGTTGCAATTCCGTTTTTTGAAAATTCAGTCATAGTTTGCATGGGAAATCCCTGTCCCCATTCTCTGCTCTATTGATTCCTCACCAGAGTCTGGCTCTGGAGGAAAAAAAATATCCAGTGAGAGCCTCCACTGTTCTGCCAGTAGCCAGGTCTGGTGAGGGTGAGAGCAGAGCATTGCCCCTTTCCTTAAACTCTGGCTGTGAGGGAAGGTCACACCAGTTAAATTTGCACAAAACAAGCGTCCAGTGATTTTCAGCTGGACTATATACCATGAAGAAATAAGAAATAGAGATCCCAAGACACTCTGGATGCTGAGGGTGAAGGAAGGCTTTGTTCTTTTCCAGTGCTGAGAAAGCAAATGCTGTGGTTTGAGGCAGGGAGGGTGAGGTGTGTTTGAGCACACAGACAGGCATCCCTCTCCTTCATCCCTTGGTGGAGATGACATAACATGCTTGGATAAGGAATTGCTGTCCTGACAATTGTACCACTGGCAGTGAAACAAGGGTTGGAAAAAACAGCCCTACATGGGTCTGCAGGAGAAGCACTGCTGGGTTTGTCTGCCTTGGCCCTCAGTGAGGATGATGTTGCAGAAGCAATTGGGAAGTGATGGGAAGGTGTGTGATAGTGTGGAGACAGCTCTGAGGGTTCAAGGATGTGTAGTTCAAGGCTGTAAAGAGTAGCAGGTCCTTTGCCAAGGACCTTGCTCACCCTTTGGAGCTGTTTGCTGTGTTGGTTTTGGCTAGAAAAGCTGCTGCTGCCTAGAAAGTGATACTAAGTGTTACATAACGTCTCCAAAGTGTGTGTTTGTTCGTCATTAATCTATTCTATGCTTTTCCTGCCCTTGTGTCCTCATGTCCTAAGGTTTTTCTCAGCCTGAGTGCTGCACAGCCCTAGGGCACAATATGCAGTGTGCTTTGGTCTCTAGGGGCTGAATACAACAACTCTTCATAACTATGCCTGTGTGACAAGGGGGTTGTGTCGTCAGTCAGTATTACTGTAGCACACAATTTTTAGTGAGATAATCAGAAATAAGGTACATTAATGACATCAGAACTCATCCCAAAGAGAGCACAGGTGCACTACCAAGTGAAGTTGTGGTGCTGTGCAATCAGCAGAGGCCTCAGGCCACGACTCGGAGCCCTTCTGAATGTTGCAGGCCTGTCTCAGCCAGCCTGTTCCCTTCAGAACAGCTATAAAAGGGTCTTGGTGACTGCTCTATTAATGGGGTATTTCTCACAGGGACAGTATTTGATTATGGGAGGGTATAAATGAATCAAAATAGTGGTCAACCAAAACATAGCTCTGGAAATACAAAGTCTTTCACACTAAATACACACTGTCACTAGAGTTTTGGGAGTTCTTTATCTTAACTAAAACCTTCATCATTGAATGTGTAAGCATGCCAAATCTGGTATCTAAAGTACAAAATATTTTGTAATGAAGGATGTTCTAGTTCTGTCCCTAAACGTAACAAATGGGTAGATGAGTAAAGGCATCTGCAAGGATTTGAGCTGAACACAATGAATGAAATGCAATGAATGACTTCTTTAGAGAAGTTCCCAATAAAGATGACATTTGCAGAGGGGAGAAAAAAGAGGCCTATTAGAGGTATGATTTGTGGTCGTACCTTCCATTTCCAGTGTTTCATTTCAGATTTGCCTGAAGGCTATACAAATTGAAGTGGGAGTTTTTTCTACGCTACAGTTGATGGAAGACCAATCCGGATGATAAAGGCAGCCTAATCTTAGCACAGTGGACAGAATATTTTCTTAGCGAAACCACAATTCTATCCTTAAACTCTCCAGAGAAAACAAGTATGAACTTATTATATAATTCTGGAAATGAAGCTGGTATTCTTCACTAATGTCATATATTTAATACAATCTTAAGTGGGCCCTGTAAAAATATATCTTAGATTGTGGATTGCTTCACTGTTCCCCTTATCTTGGCAAAGATTAAGTTTTGAATTGCAATACTTTAAGCTCAGGGCACACAACTCTTGCAGAGGATGGTACAAGCATGAGATAAAAGACTTGCTCTGTAGTGTTTCTAGCTGATGTACTCTGTGCTGGCTTACAGCCTGCTGCAATACAGAAAAGCCAGAAAATGCTGGTTGACCATTTGATTTGAAGCCTTACCTTTTGATTATTAGGAATAAAAGCAAAACCACATATAGGGAGAGAGTTATTTACTCTCTGTTGTGGGCGGCTGTCTTGCAGTGGAGTAGGTGGGCAGGATGCAGCTGAGACAGCTGCCTGGGGGCCTCTGCCCTGCAAGGAATCCACCCCCATCCTTCCCACCACCTGAAACTACTGAAGAATGCATTTCCTGCCTGCTGTATTGAATGCTAGCTGTAATGAACATAGGTTAAAAACATAAGTTAAAAAGTCAGATATTATTCTCTGCTAACCTTGCTTCCCCCTGCCCCCTCCAAATTACACATTAATACCTTGATTTTAGGAAACTAGCAGTAGGGAAAACCTCACAAAACTCCCAGATGTATTTATCTCACTATCACAGCTGGGAGGGGGGAATTATATTTCCTCAATGTCCAATGAGGACAAATGCTAAATGTAGCAATCCTGTTAGGAAAAAAAAAAAAGAGGTTTATTTGCAGCCTACAAAAACAGTGTGAAGGTTCAAGATAGCCCTCTGAAGCTTACAGTAACTTTAGTTATTGTAACTTGAGAAGTTGCCCCAAGTGAGATACTTGTGGGAGGTGGTGGCCTCCCGGTCTGTAACTTGCTCTCAGTTGTGGCTTCTTTGAAAATGTATTGCATAGGGCTGAAAGACTAACTGGTATCTGAATCAGCACCTATTTATATAATTTATTGGCCTCCATCCTAAAGAATTACTGGCTATCATGTAATCATTTTTAATCTGTACTTGGAAAGTCACAGATCTAGTACTACTGGCTGTACTCTGGGAACAGAAAAACAAGTTTTAAAACTTTTGGAGCCCAGTAAATTTGTAAATGCAGCCACCAACTGGCAGAATGGATTGAGGTCTGCAAAGCCTGTTTTATATCAGTGAATGGTTATATTTTCTTTTGTTTCTAGCAGGATATTCTGATTAGTAACTACAGCATTTAATGTCAATCAAAGACTTGCCTTTGTGAAATCAAGTGACAGTGCTCAGTCCCTAGTTTGCTGGAGATGAATACAGTCAGATTAGATGAAAAAATACAATAGTTCAGAACAAAAACATATATCTGAAGTGTTAAAGACTAATTATTAGTGATATTTATATAGAATTTTTGATATTTCAGTAGGTTAGCAATTCCACTAAATTCTGCTATTAATAAAACCGCATGAACCAGATTGAATTTCCTAATCTTCTACGAACGGGGCTTATAGCTATTTGGGTGGGGAGGAGTTTTATTATCTCCACCTGAGAGCTGCTCAGTCAGATACAAAGATGGGCTCCCAGTTGCTTCAGCACAACTGGAGCTGTGGAACACTTCCTGTGCACCCGAGGTGTGTCCTCTCTTTTGCCAGGCACATACTTATTTTAATGGAAGAACAAGCTAAAAGGGGTAAACCAACAACAACAATGAACTTATTCTCCTGCATTTTCCACTCAGTCAGTGATATAAATATTTACCCTTCAAGTGGGGAAAACAAGTGCTACTGTGTACTTGTTCTCTAACTGAACTGCCAGGTCCCTGTTAGCACTCCAAGATAATTACCCATGACTAGTTTTCTGAGGAGGCCACTGCTGCTGCAGTGTCCTTGGTGTGCCTGGTAACCCTGTGCAACTGCAGAAAGGTGAATTCAGTCCTCTGCCGCTTCCATGACTGTGTGTTACAATCTGAGGCAGCAAATGGTGGGAACAGGAGAAGTTCTCAGACCTGGATGTCTGGCACAGTGACGGACTTGAAAAGAGGGTAATGCTCAAGAGATAACTACAGTGCAAGTTAAAAGTGACACTTAAAACTCCTGTAAGAACCAGAAATCAAATTAATGAGTTTGGTACCTCAGAGAAAAGTTGCATTTCAACTACGTAAAACCTTAGAAACATCTAATAACACTGCTTTGGTCTCTGGAGGGCCAAACCTTTACAACCAAGAGTGTATGAAAAGAGTCAGAATCATTAAAATGTTAACAGAAATTTCACTGAATTTGTTTGTTGTAAATATCCCCCTCTACAAGTAACAAGTGACTAAAGTGCTAATCATACATATTTTGGTATTCACTTTTAAAGGATTTCAGCCTTTATAAGGCATGAAGCAGTTTAGTCTGATTATTTTTAAGTCTAATCTGTGTATATTTATCATTCTGTGAGTAAAGTCACTGCAGGATACAAATTTGGCTTAAAATATCTTAAACAATGTGAATTTTGGGTGCAGAAATTAAATATATGAAACATGGGGGAAAATTTTTAAAACAAAAATTGTGATGAAGACAGAGAATATTTAATATGCAAAACTAGTATAGCAAACTGATTAAGCTGATCACGCCTTTAGTTTCACCTCACTTCCAAAGGGACCAGGTGATTATAATAAAAGTTAAAATGCAAGAGGAGTTTCCCAGCTGTTATTAAAGTATGCATAAATCACACTTTTCTGGGCATACAAATTCAGATTTTTGCATTTTGTCTAGTAAGATGGCTTTATGTGCTCTCATAGATAACACATTGTGGCATATGCCTGTTAGATTTCTGATTCTTGAATGTGTAGCAGTGAGGAGATACCTACATTTGAGTCACAGGCATTTCCTGTTCTGAAATATTTAGACTTTAAGCACTTTTGAATAAAATTCTACAAGCTAGAGATGTGCTAGCTGTAAAAGGAGAGTAAAGGATTGCCTTATGCAGTCCACTTAGAGATGTAATTTTAACCATTTAGCAAACTATTTTGCACTTAAAATTAGTTATGTGAATAGGTACTCTGTATTCTTCATCTCTTCCCTGCTTGACAACCTTTTACCCAAACTAGAAATAATGTGGTTATCCCCTTATTTTTGTAGAAAGGCATTGAAGCAGTTGAATTTGTGTTGGATCTTTTCGTCTTTCTCAACTTGACTACCTGAAAGTAGGTATTCGGATCTTTTCTGTCTACTCTTACCTCCTTAGTGTCCTCGAGGCGTCTTGCAAGCGTTGCCCACGAAGTGGAGTGGCTTTGTTTGGGCGCCCATCCTGCGCTGCCAGGCAGCGGCAGTGAGTGCCGGAGCAGCTGTTCCACCTGCGGGAGGAGAGGGAGGGCAGGGCAGGGTCCCCTCGGCTGTGTGAGGCTCAGGTGAGCGCAGCACTTGTTTGCACACTGGTGCCTCTATCACCTCCCACGTGGCGTTCTTAAAGCGGCACAAGCCTCCCCGAAGGAGCGAGGGAGCTGCTCTGCTCTGCTCTGCCGTGACCGCAGTTTGCTCAGGGTCAGCAAAACAATAGCTGGCTCTTCACACACGCACAGCCTGCTTTAGGAGACAGCCACTTGCAGTGAAAAATGAGGGCCCATTTTTCACCAGAAAACCACTTGGGCTTTCTTTGCAAATCATCTTATTTACTCAGAAGTGAGTAATCTGATTAAGTGACTCGTTCTGACTGATTATTATGAACAGCATGTGAACCCTTCAGAGTATGAAGGTTGATGCCCCTAAATTTATTGCAGATCCCAGGAGTTCATACACCCAACTCTCTTCCACCTATGTATATTCAACAACCCGCTTGCTACTTAATAGCTTAGCTTTATTTAAATATTTGAAAAATCACAGCTAGACTTAGGCTGCTGCAGTATCTGTTATACAAAGAGAACATAGAGACCACTTCAGAGGTCTAAGCCAGCTCTGGCTCCTCTCCACGCTGCTGTGGAGGTGCCATTACACAGTCTCTGAGAAGTGGCCATCCTGCCTGAAAACACTTCTGCATCTGGCCCTTGTCTCTTGACAAGAGAAGATGTGAAGGCCAAACTGCAGCCTGCCTTAAAATCCCAGTGGTGAGAACAATGAAATCTGTGCAACCATCTGTGCTGGACTGGATACATCCAAAGGGGTGTACAGAGCTTCAGATTGCAAGGATGTCCCTTTACACCTCCAAGCCACACAACCATCAATAGGTTTTTCAGTTTCTTACAAAGCAGAAAAAGTGTGAACGAGGGTATTTTCACGGAAAATAATAGCTATTAAGAATAATTTTTCACATGATGGATATTTTTTATGGAATTAAAAACAATTTTTCTGAACAATTCTTGGCAGGGGGAGTGGGAGGAAATATTGTTTTCCACTATGCAAGGCAGAATCAGTAACGCTTTTCCCTGCAGAACTTGACAAGTGACTTCCATCTCTCTTGATATTAGACCCTAATATTTCAACTTGCTAAAATCAAATTCCTCATTAAGTTGCTTTCCAAGAAATCTGTTTATCCCGTTCTTTTACTAACCCTTCAGATTAATACAATTTTAACTTTACTTAATCCTAGTGGTGGTACTATTATTCCCACAACTGAAGCTGGGAAAGTGCACACCGTTGGCTGAAAACTGAAATCACAGTTTTGCTTGTCAGCACTCTGTGTGATCCAGAATATCCACAAATACTGGTAAATACACGGCGAATAGTGGCAGTTTTTAAGGGCACAAGTAGTATTTAAAGCTAGGATAGGGTGAATTAAGCTTTTAAAATAAGTTCACAAATGTTTCAGAAAACAGCTTTGAAGTAACTGCTTGCTAGCCTTGGGCGATCCTGTCTTTCTACAAATCAGAGGATGCTGTACTACCCTCTCATTCAGATTTAGGAAATAAATTTGGTGCCCAAATGCTGAACCAATCTGCTTTTCAGGCCAAGACTGCTGTTTCCAGACCTGCCTGCTGTCAGCAGGGTTGTTGGGGATGGCAGCTTCAGGCAGGGTGACAAACATTTGCTTTGAGGTTTTACGTCCTCATCCTAGTACAATGAGTAGCTAGAGTGTCTCAACAGGGCAGCTGTAACTCTGGAATAACAAAGTCCTTTATCCTCTTCCCTGGGAGCCTGCAGGGGCAATGCCCAAAGATGGGGTGGTGGTGGAACATTTCTGCTGTAGCACATATTCATTAGACTAATACTGAAGTAAACTGAAGGTAGCTGCTTTCTTTCACACATCTGCAAATAATTTTGAGGTTTATTTATTTATTTATTTTGGAAATAAATTAAATTTTGAGATAACTCTGTAACCCCCTGGAGATAAGCAGGATAAAATAAAAAACTTATCATGGCTTTAAATGTTTGGTGATGGTGGGCTGTGTGTCCAACTTCATTCTCAAGCTGATTTTAATCACTGTAAATTTCTTAAACTTTACTGGAATATGATGAGTGGAAAACTACTGTATGAGATGATGCTTGTGATCCTGTTTCCTTGTGCTCGTGGCAGAGTTAATTTCACAACCGGAGTCACGCAAGGCTGAGGACTGGGCGGGTGAGCTGATGGGTGCAGGCAGATACTGGTGAGCTGTAAAATGTTTGCGAGTAAGAATAGTTTGAAAGCGAAACAGTGCCATATGGACTCCTGAGTCCTCATTTCCCCTCTGCATACCTGTTTTAACTGGGTTAACAAAACAATCTATCTGGGCCTTACAAGGTACGGGATTCAATAATTTATATTTTGGCCATGCTGTCCGGAAATAAGGTGTTCCTTAACAGCTTGTAGATCTCCTTACATGCCAAACAGACGCATGGATAAACTGAGACTTTGCTTACAAAAGTTCTGTCTTTGCATATGTTGAGATAGCTGTATAGCTCTTGGAAACAGGGTCCTATTTATTATATATTGTGGTGGAGGATCTGAATATCGCTGGAGTGAATAATTAGGTCTACCTGTGGAGGTAGACCACCTGCAGGCACCGGGCTGCTCAAGCACAAAGGTGTCTTGTTTTGACACTAGGTCTGTTGCATTAATTTTCCTAATACCTTAAAGGAAAAGCAGCTTATTTTGCAGAGAATAACAGCAATGATGATTCACAGGCCCTGACATCAAGCAGAGTGCTTGAAAGGAGGCCGGGAAGACCCATTCCTTGTCACAGAGCAGCTGGTGAGACCATGTGCTCAAAGTAATCCTGTAATTGCATTTGAGCCAGTGCAGGAATGTTGTGCATGGCAAGTTGCTGCTCTGGAATTACAGTGATTTGCACAGCTACAAGATTCCAAGCAGCCCCTTTGCTGGCCCCTGGGTTCACCCCAGCTGTGAGCACACCTTCTCTCCCCACTTACCTTCACACTTCGGCTGTTCTGTCTCCCTGTCACGCAGAGGGTGAGAGGAGCTGATCTGGCTCTAAAACTGGATGTGTCCTTGCTCAGGTTTCTGTGACCAAGCTGGGACTAACAAAGTATGTGAATGAGTGTGACTGACAGTCAGGCATTTGGCTTTATGGAGGCATCCCCAGATGCTCAACCAGCCTTTGCACCGTGTCGCAGAGCTGATGCAGAGCCTTCGTTTCCTAAGCTATGTTGAAGTCAACTGCCCCGGAGAAAGGAAAAAACCAAATCAGACCTCTCTGAGTGTGCAGCTGTACTGCAAAACTGTGAATCTAAACCTGGGGAATTCTCACATTCAGTAGGTGAACAGACTCAAGCAAGAGGGCTGAGAAAGATTTCTCTTAATCCTTTAGCTTAAGCTGGGATAGTCAAGACTGAGCAGCTTCTGCAATGAGTGCTTAGGACAAGTCACTAGGCATCCACCAAGCTTAGCCCTGTGAGAATCCCATTGAGGATATGACAAGCACCTCTGTGGTGCCCAAAATTATTTGTATCTGAATCTCATGACAATATAGCTTAAAAAAATTGGCCTTGTCAAGGCTCTGCTGATCTTCCCTAAACCACATAGGCACAGTAACTCCTGTTTGGCTCCTGTGTGTTTTCTTCCACACACATCCCGTGTAACAGGGGACCTTGGTCTTCCTGTGCTGCTACATCTGAGTCAGCAAAGGGATTAGGAATTGCTGAGCAGGTGCGTTCTGGTCACTGCTTTTAAGGTACATGAAGGTTAAAGACCTGCTGAGTCTGAAGTTTTCCAATGGGAAATGTAAGTGGGGTGGCTCTGTGTCACCCCAGCAGCACTGCTCATGTCTTCTTTCAGGGTACCTGTTGGGGGTGAGGGTGGCCAAAGCAATAGGGGCTGAGCAACAGCAGAGTGTCTGCATGGGGAGTTTTGGTGAGGGAAACTTGCAGACAAGGATCAAAATACAAGTTAGAGACTCATGGCTAAAGGTGCTGGAAGACCTTGTGGCTGCAAGTCACAAGTGGCCAAGAACTCTAATTTTTGGTCTTGTAATAAATCAGCGGGCTAACAGCAGTAGGAACTCATACTATTAAGACACAGTGGGTAACAAAACAGACAAAATAGCCACTGCTTTCATGATACAGTTTCCTCTTTATGGCTGGCATTTGTATAAAAGACAAATCAGACTGGGAAAGAGTGAATTTTATTTATTCATGCTGCATTATCTAAGTTCACTAGCTACAAGTGAAGAGACAAGTGATAGGGAAGCATATTCCAGAGAGCAGCAAGGGAAGCACTAAAACTCGCAGACAATAAGGTGATTCTTGTTGCACTTTTTGTCGTTCCAAGTGCCGTCAGTGTACATCTCCACACATTCCTCCTCCCCTTTGCCAGAAGGTTCATTTGAATACCAGTTAGTATAGCTCAGCGGAGCACCATTCAGAAGCTGGAATTTGCCTGGAATAAGTGATTGTTTTATCCCCAGGTAGGCATAGGTGTTAAAATATTTCACGAAGTATAGAATGGCATCATTCTCGCCAGGGTTCCTTGGAGTGGCAATAGAGCCTCCAGCCTCTTTACATTTTTCCACTGTAGCCTCAAAATCAGCATTTTTCCCATTGGTAGCAAACATTTTTCCTCCAGACTCTGTTATCATCTTGTTCAAACGAAGGACTGCAAGAGGAGGGAAAATCTGTTAAACATCTGTGCACAGTTTTGTGCTCACTTTTTTGCCTTCTAACTCCCACTAGTCTGCTCCATAACTTTAGATTAAACCCAGGAAAAGGCAAAGGAAAGGAGAACTTGAAATCAAAGATAAAAAAAAAAAACCAGAAAAAAAAGACAACCTCCAAAAGCCAGAAGAAATTTGAAAATGAAGAGGGGGGAAGGGAAGAAACACATAAATACACAGACAATGAAACAGGAGAATCACAAAAGAAGTTGGAGAAGGAGGAAAGGAAATGAGGAATTCCACGTTTGGAAAAAGTATATGATTTTCTTTGAGACTATAAGACTGTGAGGTGGTTTGCAGTACACCAATGTTCTTGAGTGAGTGGGATCTTAGATTTGATCTGATCATTATTGTCTTAGTATGTTTTTAGTGCTCAGTTTGTCTGTTGGGGCGCAAGGTGTGCATGGAGCAGTTCTGCATCGGCAGGGAATTTAACCTGGTACATTCCTGCCTTGCTTGCACTCATACCTCAGAGCTGTTACCCAGCTGTATCCCACTCGTTATGAAAATCTTCTTCCCACCTCCCCATTTGAAAGTTTTCAATGATATACCAGTGAAGAAAATACAAAAGGAATGCAAGAAAAATTGCAGAAAATTCTGCCTTTTTCCCTAAGGAGCCATTTTTGCCCATCTGGTCTATCCCCACTAACCCAGTTGCAGCAGAAAGTAAAGGCAGGTAAGATACCTCCTTCCAGTCTGGAAATCCGATATTCTAATTGATGGATGATGTCCCCATTTTCATTACCAGCCAGTGGTATGAAATCTGTGAACAAAACCAGCTATTATGCACTTTGCATTACAGTTCCGGTCTTAGCTTCCAAATAAAGAAGAGCTCATCATATGAAATTAATACGAACTTTTAAAATATTTGCTTAACATGTTTTAGTTTACTGCAGAGTTTTAAATAGAGGATATCTTCACACATTGGTGTTTATAAGGATAGGGGATAAGTTCCTGGAAGTCACCTGCAGAGCAGGGATGTTTATAGAAAAGTGGAACTGGCAAACAGTTTTCTCTCTGAGTGACTGAGCCAGTCCAGGCAAAACACTGGCACTCATGCCGTAGGTTTAGTTGATTTTTAACTGTGTCTAAAGACAAAATCCTCAACAGAATCCTTGAGGCTGTTCAAGCACCTGCTTACAGCTCCAACCTAGCACTCAGCAACAAGTTTCTCGTGCAACGGAAAATTCTAAACTTCTCTCTGTGAATTGAACCACTTCATCGTTAAATAGAGATTTAAGCATCATACTTCATATAAGGAATTAATGAAGTTCTGACTATTTTATTTCAAGTAGATCACACATCAGATTATGGTAGATAGCACTGAGTTTACAAAGGACAAAAAAAGAACACAACAGATAAAAATGGAGATAACTTCATGTACCTGGTGTCTGTCCTTCATCGTGCCCACCTCCAAAAAAAGGCTTGAAAGGGAACCGTGAAAGAAGTCCTGCAGGTTTGCCTTGAGCACAGAATGGGAGCAGGAAAAAAGCTACTGCTAAGATTTTGTGCAGCTGTGGAGACAGCATCATTTAAAGCTAAAGGTAAACCAGACTGGTTTACTCTCCAGTGTAGAGTCCTGCATTTAAAAAAAAGAGAGAATGTTTTAGAATTTTTCTGGATGTGAAGTCTTATGCATGTTAAGCTTTGCCCACGGTGCAAATCCATGTAGTTGCAAAGTTCTTATTTCAAACAATTAAAATATTTTTCCAAAAGACAGTCTGCTAAGTCTACCAAAGTCTACAGAGCAAAAACCCAAAACATCCCTTCAAAGCTCTTCTCTCTATGTCAGACACCATTATATGCCATTTTTCCCCTTGCAAAAAGTTATAGTTTCATTTG
Source organism: Eulacestoma nigropectus (assembly GCA_013397775.1). Taxonomy (NCBI): domain Eukaryota; kingdom Metazoa; phylum Chordata; class Aves; order Passeriformes; genus Eulacestoma; species Eulacestoma nigropectus. The sequence goes on from VZTE01004149.1 coordinate 2,401,464, forward strand.
ACAGTAGACACATGGCTGCTTTAGCGAGAGAAAGTTTAATACAAAGTGGGACATGCTGTCTTCCTCAATTGGTTTAAGAGCAAAAGAATTGCTAATACTTATTCTTCTATTGCAGCATCCATTTTTTAACATCTCTTCACCTCAGGTGACACAGTCTATAAAAAGAGGTGAAATTGTTAATAAAATTGTTGATACGCACATCTGAATTGGAAAGTTTTGTGATACAGTTTAATAGATTCAACATAGTTGAAGCAGCAACCTGTCTAAAGATGCTAAACTTACCTAGGAGCTCCAGTGTGAATTAAGAAAGGCTCATTAAATGGTCCAATTTATAGGGCATGTAACTTGAGATTCATCTTCTTACCTACAGAAAGCACAAAGAACACGTCATATGATATGAATTTGCGTATGAATGGAAATTTAATGAACTTTAACTTGAATGATAGGGAGATTGTTTTCTTCAAGAGGTAAACATACTTAAAACATGAGGAAAATATTTGAAGGTACTTTTTTAGTTTGTAGAAACAGTTTCACTTGTTTTAGAACACCAACCCTGGAATAGAACAAATTTCTCAATTCCTATTTGAAATACCTAATGTTTCCACAGAGTGGCTGTGCAAACATCACAGAAGATAAGCCAAAACAAGTTCACCTGAAACATAATATGCACCAGTAACACCCACCATCATTTTTTTTTACAGACTGAGGACTTAGAAGTGCTAATGTCTTGTAATTAAACAGAATCTGACAATGGTAGCAGCAAAGCCAAAAGGTAACGGTACATCTGCAGCATGTGTGGAGGAGACAGCTAGAGAGACAAATGCTTAAATGACTTACAGAATACTCCAGGGGAAGTTTATGTACCATGGAAGTTTTCTCCAACAGAGCAATGATCCTTCAGTGAAGGAAAAAGCTGCTTTATGCCAGTCTTGTAAGTAGAGAGGCCCAAGATGAGGAGCACCACTGAAATGGAGCTGGCCTTGCCAAGCGTTTTACAGCTGTTCTCAGCTGAGACCTGGCTCTATCTAGAGAAGACTTCGAGGAAAGGTTTGAGTCTGTGTTCCAGTTCAAACAAGTCAGATATGGTCGCATCACACTTGTGGTGTCAGGCCAGCATCCTGATGTTGTTGTAGCAAAGCCAACAGCCAAGACAGTTGAGGAATGAAGTGCTTTGAGACTCGATGGAGAGTGTCAGCAGTATCCACATTAGTCTAACGTGCTACAGGATCTAAGCAAGCCTAGATCACCTCCACAGGCACTCTGCACCTGTGCCCTGCACTTCCATACTCACCTCAACAACTGATGTATGCCTCAACACCTTTGTCCTTGGTGCTGTGCCCACAGAGGCCGGATTAATTCCTTCAGCATTGTTTATTGAGTGCCCTTGAGTGCACCAGTCCTGTGAAAAATAAATAGGCAGTAACCAGTTGTATTCGCCTTGACAGAAGAGTGCTGTTTTAAAATTGCAAGAGTAACCTTTGCTTAAAGTTTCTTGTTAAATTTCAAGTTTCTTATCTTTTGAATGGTTGATGTAATGCTTTCAACATTCTTCTGGCAGAGATTTTTTTAATTGTTATTTTCGGGAAAAAAGCCCCACCAAAATCAAACAGAGAATATGAGACAAGCCATTACCTGGGTTCTAGATGAGCCCTAGAAAAGGTCACTGGCAGACCCTGGGCCTTTGCATCCATGGTGAGAACAACTTTAGCATTTAACTGCACCTGGAAGAAACCACAAGTTAGGCAAGTGTGAGAAGAGGAGGAGGTTTGGCCTGCAGTTGTGGGTTTCACATGTTGACTCAGGGTCTGGGAAAGCAGGAGGGAGACAGAAATTTTCTCATGGTAGACTCCTAGGAAAAACTGATGTAGATTTGATAAACTATAAACCTTTCTTGTCTTGATTTTCATCAGCATATTAATAAGATGGAGCAAGTTAAATAGATATTTAAATACATCTTTATTTCTAATATGCTTATGATTGCCTAATAGAATATTTTATATAACTACCATAACTTGTAAACTATTTTTTGATCTTTCCTTGAACCACATATCACAGAGGTCTCACAAGATTCAAGCACACAGATCTGATAAAGAACAAACTATTTTTGAGAATTGAGGTAACTTTTCTTCTGTTTCCACATCTGTCAGTAAGAGGTTTCATAGTTTCAGTGGCAGTGAAGCCAAGGAAGGGTATTGTGAGTAGGTTGTGTTGTGCAGTGTATGTAGGTAAATGGAAACCTGCGAAGGACAAAGGTTGGTTAATTGCTCCTTTCTTAGCTGCTCTGAGAAATACAGACGTGGTTTAATAGTTGAATGGTGTGTGCTCCTTCCTGTTTGATAGCCTTTCCTTGGTATATTTAGTCTCCTGAAAGTTAGGTTTTTTCCTTCCATAGTGCTATTCACACTTCAGATAACTTTAAAAATTATTTTATTCTTCTCTGTTTGTGTTTAAGTGCCTAGAACCCCACCCATGTTTTCTGCTTACATTGATTTTATTTTCTGTTCTGCTGTTGTTTCCACCCTACCTTGTTTCCACCTTGTCCTGTGCTTTCTGCATTCCCTTTCTCTTCCAAATTATTATCAGGCTGTCCCGAGCAACTCCCTTGTGCCTGGGAATAGCAGGAAGAGCACAGAGTATGGGGAGACATGAGGTCGCATTTCTCAGAGGAGGGCTGAGGTTGCTTTTGCTGAGCATTAAAGACAGGAAGCAATTCAGCAAGACATGGACACCTGGGATGTCAGACTTCAACACACATTTTTAAATACTAAATTATGACCAGCATTTTAGAGCAGAAAGTCTTCATTTTACCTGTGATCAGTGCACATAAATGCTACTGCCATCTTGCCCCACTGACTTAAGTTATGTGTGAAGGATCCAAGAGGAGGTCTCTGGGTGTCTCTGATATGTCACTTGGTGCAGCTCAGCTGAGAAAACAGAGAAAGAAGTTGGATAGCAAATAGAAAGCAAGATAATGTCTCATCTCTTCAATAGTCGTTAACAGCGAAACAGTATTCTAAGGGAAAAAAACCCAAAATCTCTGTTTATGAACCAGATGAACCATTATTCCATATAGTCTGCAGGTGTTCTCCATTGCCTGCAGAAGAAGGATGAATTCACTGAAGTCTTTACTATCATAATTAGTACTACCATAATTAGCCTCCTCAAGCCTCCTTGCCCTGCAGTGCTGTTCAGCTCCTGAGCCACAAGGGCAGAGAGGGGTGAAAGCTTCATTCCAGGTTTCACCTGGCATCAAACCTGGGTTATCACCCTCGAGGCAAATTCTGCCGAACCCTGGTTTCCTAACAGGGGCTTAAAAAAACAATCCCCGCCCTCTTACCATTTTTTAAGGTACTACACTAATTTTCAAGAATCCTGTATCTATTGTCTTTTAAAATCAGGTATGTTTGTGTAACTCTAGGCTAATAGGATTTTATAACAGTATGTTTCAACTTCTGATAATGAAAAATCACTTGCAATCTGATACTCTGAGGAACAGCTCACAATTTATACAAGATAAGGTAGCCCCACCAGCCTGTGTCACATCCTGCCACTTAGGTTCACAAAAGGTTGAATTTGATGTCAGTTTTCTCAAGAACCATGGGCCTTGGTGGTTTTTAAAATCAAATTTTTACAAAAATCAGGAAGCTACAGAAAAATTTGCTGGATTTGAAGGTCAATTTCTTCACATGTAGTATGGATTGATGGGGGCTGCTGTGAGGTTTTTGAGTGCTCAAAATACTATTTCTAGGCTAATTAAGTTATACCATTATCAAAGAGGATATCACTCTAGACCAGAGACAATTCTTTCTGAAATTAAAATCCATGATTTTTATGGCCAAAGTCTTACTGTTAAACATATTGTAATAACTATATTCAATTTCTCTTATGTGAGACATGGTCAATTTACCTCAAAAAGGTTGGAATTTTTGCCATCTTTTTACTTGTACTAGGATCCTAATTCTTAAAATCATCCTCTACGGCATTTGAGGAGCAACAAATTTTCTGATTTAAAAATCTTACCTCTATGTTGCACTTCTTTAGCAAATTATTATAAATTAAGAAAAAAAAGGACTAACCTGGATTTTTCCTGGTCTGGCTGTTATACATCAGGAATTATTGTTGGTCATTGCACTTTTAAGGAAAGATTTTAGCAAAATTATTTATATTACCATAGCGGAACACAGAAACAATTTACTTTGTTTTTTCATGTGCCCAACCTCTCTGTCCATTAAAAAAAAATCATTAATACATAAATGGAGAATTCAGATCTTTCACAAAAAGTAGACTGAAATGCTGTTGTTTCAAATAGTATTTGAGGGTATAAATTGCTAGGGTTATACACCAAAACACTAAAAAAAAAAGCCATATAGAAATAAAAAATTACAATTTCTGGATAATTTTTCTCTCTGGAACTGCAAAGAATAATGAAGCAACATTACAGATCAAGTGTGAGCCATAAAGGGAAAAGCACTGCCTAGCAGTTCTCTGACTGGATCTGAGGAACTTTTATTTTTCAGCAACGTGTATGAGTTTGATTTGGTTTTTTTCCTTCTTTCAATAATAATGGCTAAAGCTGAAAGAAATTGGACTCTCAGACCTAGCCTAGATGCTTTGCTTATTGATGTAATAAACACTAGCTTGTGACTGGAAAACAAAAATCTTGTTTTTCTTAACTGGATGAAAACACCCGGGTGTCTTGCAGTCTAAATCAGTTTAGATATAGATGTTATACGGTGTTAAAACGTTTGTAATATTTTACACATTAAGGATCTTAGTGAGAGATCTCTATAGTAATTTTGTAAAGCCCAATGTGGTAGAAATAGATTTTTCATTAACTAAAGGAAGAGGGTACCCCAAAACTAGTTGGAGATCTGTGTAAATGAACGTGCTTTTTCAGTTCAGAGAGTAAAAGGTGATGTTGGTAGGGATTTTTTGGGGGGATGCTTTTTCTGTAACATAATGCCTTTTTGTGACAGGTAGTCACCTTGCTCTAATAAAGAATCTGCATGGTTAAAAGACTCAGAAATTTCTAATGAAGTTTACTTACTAAAATACTAATAATTAAAATTTAAGAGGTAGTTTTAAGTAAACCTTCAATGCTTCCTAGCAGATTTAGTGTAGCCAGTCAGAGTTAAGCCTGGGAAAACTAAAAGGTATTAATTTAGCCTTACTTTTCTCAATGTGACCTTAGAGTCAGAATTGTTGTCATGGCTCTATTCTCTTCCCATTTGAAATCTAGGCTAAAATGATACCATGGTCATAGGTCTCAAAACAAGCTGCTTTGGAAAGCAGGTTCACACTTTGAAATATATCCAACGTGGGCCTGGGTGTACTTTTTCCATTTCAGAGTCCCTGTCTGCTCTCTGATCAGTTGGAGTGCCGAATGTAACCTGGACATGAACCATCCCTTGCCAAAAGTGTGTGAAGATGCTGAACTTTTCCTACTTGGCAGGGCTTGAACTGAATGGGAATAGATCCCATCTCTCTTCCTCAGGGAAGGCTTGGGAACATCACTGCCCAGAGTCAAGTCCAGCTTCCTAGGGGCTCCCTACACAGAGACGAATGTGGGGGAGGAGGATGTGTTTAATGCACGTATTTTAAAGCTATTGCTTTCTTTTTTTTCTTCCCTCAGGGTAGTGTGAAAATGACAACGGATGAACCCAGAACTGCCTCACTGAAAGGTAAGAATGTAAGAATTTGCTGCTCGTGGTACTCTGCTCAGCTCCCTCTCCTCACCAGCTGCCCAAAAGGAGTAGCAGTGAAAATATTTTGTGAAAAGCTGCTTCTTGATCCTACTGGATTTGAGTTGAGGTCTGTCTGTGCCACTGCTTGGTATAACACCAGCAGAGATGTTTGTGTTTGAACTGATTGAACTTTAACTCTTAGCTGCCTTCCCAAAATATGATGTGCTTTGCTTAGTGTTTTGGGAAAAGACACGTGGCCTTCTAACACTGCAATTTCATGTTTTTCTGAGGGAATGTGCTGTTTTAGCAATAAAATGCAGTCTTTAGCATTTTATACACATCTCTGTCTGCTTGAATCTAGTGCAGTATTTATGTTTGTGTTTTATAGAGAGTAGCTTCTGAAACTATGAAAATTAATTGTAATTGGTAGTATTAATATTTTTATAAAACAAAGGTTACATGTGGATGCTGATGAATCAGTGGGTGGTTCAATATGACACAACACAGGCTCTGTAATTGAAAGCCCTGTCTGAAACCTGGAACCATAATTGATCCAGTAAAGTCAACCTATGTGCATCTCTTCTAAGGCAGGAACTATTAGGTACCTCAAAATACTTCCAACTATGAAGCCATGGGCAATTTTAACTTCAGCATTTCCAATATCCCAAGTCAAACTCTAGAATTTTCCTCTAACCTTCACAAAGGTACGGAGACAGTCTGTCATAAAAAATGAATTCTGAGGTATTCCCAACCCTCCAAAAGAGAGAAACACATCAGATGCGTCAGTTCAGGCACATTTTAATTGTGTTAATCACCTAGCATATTTGGCATTTTCCTAAGGATAAAAAAAATCATAATATGATTCATTTTATATTTTAAGATACAGAAAAATTGCAGAAATTTAATCAACGTGAAACACAGACTATTTCATTATCTCCATACTCTGAGGTGGCTGAAAGGCCATTCTTTAAAATTCACAGATTGTGAGACGATACATGTTGCATTTTTTGTCATTCCAGGTCCCATCGGTGTACATCTCCACACATTTCTCTTTCCCTTTGCCATCAGGCTCATGTTGGTGCCAGTTGCTATAATTCAGAGGCATGCCATTTATATACTTAAATTGACCTGAATTCTCCCCCTTTCTAATGCCCAAGTAAGCATATTGGTTATACTGTTTCACAACGTCCATAATAGCTTTATTCTCCTCCTCATTCTTGGGAGCTGCAAGAGTTCCTCCAACCTCTTCACAGGATTGTAGTGCAGATGCAAAGTCAACTTTCTTCCCATTGCTGGCAAGCATTTTCTCTCCTACTTTTCTTATTTTTCCATTCAAAGCAAGCACTGAAAGATGAAAAGAAAAGAGTTAGCTTGTAAATTTTCTATGGCATGCTGATGTAAAAGCAAAGAAAGAGAAATCAAGAGATGAAGAGAAAACTAAAAGTATTAAGAGGAATAGAGAGAAAAATTGGGAGCAAAGGATGAAGAGGAATAAAGATCTTTAATTTTACCCATTCACTAGTTGCTCACCAAATACTTTATTTTGCTGCTTGTGACCACCTCTCCTTGTCTCTAAGATAAGGATGTCCCACCAACATCTGATAAATATCAGCCCTGTTATATTTTGTGTGCTTTCTAAAGAAGATCAGTTTGCTTCAGATTTGAGCAAGTGAAACAGAGAAATGATATTGGTTTTGTGAATCCCTTTTCAGTACAAAACAATTTACCACCTTTAACGATCTGGTTACTGATAGATAAAAGTGGTGCAAGACTGAGTTCCCATGAATCCATGTGAAAGCACAATACCAGGTAGTTGGCGTATTTTTTAAAGTAAATCTAATTTGAATAAATGTGCATTATGATTTACAAGAGGAATCTGCTTCTCTCCAGGGAAACAGAGTTCTGACTTCCCTTGCTTTGAACGAGAAAACGAGGTTTTGCGATATAATACCATTTTCTAATGCAGTTTTTTTCCTGCAAGTCGTGATTCTGTAACTAGCCCTTGTCTATTGCACTTAAAATTGACTGTGACCTGAAAAAGTAACTAGGGGAAGAATTACCGGCCTCAAGTTGGAAAAGTCGGTGTTTCAAATGTACTAAAGCATTGTGGCGTCCAGCGTCCAGAGAATCAGGTAGACCTATGCAGATAAAAACAAAAGTTATACAATCCAGCAAAACTAGGCTCTGCTGATAGGAGCAATCCCCTGGACAAAACCAATCATTTTCTAGAACTAAAATGTATTTTTTAACATCAGCAAGTGTAAAATAAATATTTCCCCAGTATTTTTTCACATTGTTGTTAATCTATATTAAAGCAAAGAACCAAAAACCTCCAGTCCCCTGAAATGCTGATAATTCCCCTCTGCAGAGAAGAAACGGAAGATTTTATAGGTTGAAGCCTTTTGTTGGTTATATCTGTAAAGCTGGCTTTGCCAAAGAGAATTAGTTTCATTCTACTAATTTTTAGTGAACAGGCACAAGGGATAGTTTGAGGAGGAGACAGTTTCTACGGTACCATACTATTTTCTTTCTAATGTGCTGGGGGCGTACGCTTTGTGTTTATCTTACTTTAATGGGAGCCATAAACAGTGGTAGAGGAAGGCTTCTGAATTGATAGTGTGAAATACAGTCCATGCAGCGCTGCTTGCTAAAGATGGGAACCCACTGTAAAGGTAGATTTTTTTCCATACCACTTTCCATAGGTGACAGAGGTCCTACACGTAGAATAGAGTCACTAGTGTGCTCCCATGATCACGATCCACTATTCACAACTGAAACAAACAGCAACGTAGAAGCACAGAATGTTGCTGCATCCCTGAGCTGCAACATCGGAACTCTTACTGCCCTTCACAATCCATTAAAAAACCCCCATATTTGACCTAATAAAGGGAGTCTGGGAATAATTTTGCTAGTGCTTTAGCCTTGTCAGCAGCCCTGAAGGAAGCATTTCTACATAGAAGGAAAATTACACAGTGCAAAGTGTGCTCCTTACCACTCTACTTTTGCAAATATCACCTTTGAAAAGGAGAGAAACATGCCAGAATTCTAATTGCATTTGTAAATGTTGAAATAACATTGTCTTCATACTTTAAGAAAAAGCTTCTGCTGTGAAAGAAACAATTCCTTTTGGTAAGTCAATGGAAAAGCACTGCAAAGACACGTTTATATATATATATAATATTTATATGTTAGTGTGTTGATAACCTGTTCAATTCCCCTCTTCCTCCAGAAGAGAGAGGAGACCAGTGTTTTAGAAAAAAAAAATTAAACTGTCCGTTTTCTCCATTGTGTTTTCCTTCCTCTGCTCAACACAGCTGCTTCCTTGAGAGCACATGTCCTTCTGTGTTACCTGTTTCTAGTCATGCAGCCTTGGTGACAAGGGTCTCTTGCGAAAAAGGCAAGTTTGCTTACCTTTCAGCCCATCTCTTCCAGGGATACCAGGCAGCCCAGAAATTCCTGGACATTTACTCAATGCATGGCAGGTCACTAACAAAGCAGCCAGTGCTATGGGTATGCAGGATGAGTATGGCAACATGATTTCTCAGGCCAGCTGAAAAAAAACCCCACACATTTATCAGGCAATGATTCTGTAAGAAATTGTAGGCATTATTTATACAATCACACATTCCTCCCCACTTCATGCCTTCTTGAAATTTACATGATTTCCTTGTTTAAATAAAGTTTATAGTTTGGGTGTAAGAGATTTCCCAGATTTATTTTGCAACCATTCTGTGATTTATACAAACAACTCTTTCTAGACTGATAAAACTTGATATGCTTATTACAGGATGATAGCCACACGTTGGGGAGTAGTGAAGATAAATTATCCCTTTCACTATCAGTGACTATGTGTTGGATTAATCCTTGAGAAATGATAAACTGGGATGTAACTGATCGCACTTAAGCCATTAGCTGCCTGTAAGGACTATAATCACTCAATGATGCATATGTTACTAACCCGAAAGGCAAATCTGTTACAGTGATAATTGTGATGTTTTGGAGCTTGTTAAAGCACAACACTATCTAAGCACATTTATCTGGCATAAACTGATACTGTTTTACACGTGGGCAAAACTTTATAGCTTAATTGACATTCCTATCCTGTTTTGAACAAAATACCACAAGCTCAAAAATGTCGGCGTTAATCTTGTAGAAAATGCTTTTTTTGCTGGTTGGCAATAGGCTTATTCATCTTATTTTATTCTTACAGATAAAACAGTAAGTAGGGTTAAAATCTTAGTGCTGGGATATCATGACTAAAAAGCACTTTAAAACTACACATCGTGGATTTATAGCAGAGTGAGTGGGTGTGCTGTGCAGCTGTTAAACCTGAAGGACTATAAAATACTATGGCATGAAGATATCCAGTTATTGACATCACTCAGTTTAACTAGCAGGAGATATAAAGAAAGGTTTAAGATGCCAGAATGGGTATTCATTTCTCATGCGTTGACTCATACAAAAAAAATAACTTAATATCCATTACTTCACTTTTCTATTGGCACAAATTAGAGAGGATCCTGGACTGCCCTCTCTTAAAAATTTCCCTTTTTAAAAAAATCAGCATTTATACATAATATGTTCTAAATCTAGCTCCACTTAAAATTTAAAATAAAAACTTGGTTGGCTTGAATGCTGTAAGATTATGAACACCTAGGTTCATCAGCTATAACAAGGTATTCGTTTCAAAGTATACATGCCAATCACAATCAAAATATAAGTTTAGTGTCATTTATTAAATGGGGTGAGCTTTTAAAAGAAAAAACATTGTTTATTTCTTCCAGATTGACTCTGTTTTAGAAGACTTTCGAGATTATTCTTAATCTGCATCAACATCAACTTCTTGTTCTAGGGGAATGTCTCATTAAAGTCAATCCGATGGGACATACCCTTGAATATAAGAATATTCCATTACGTCATAAATTTGCAGCATATGGAATCTGTGTAATTAATAACAATATCTATTCCACATGGTCTAGAATTTCCACCTTAAAGAGTGTAAAATCAAATCCACCTGAGAACACATGTGCAATGTTAAAGGTGCTGTTGAGTTTTGTTTGTTGAATCTGAAGCATCTCGAGTTGTTTACCCTTTATTGAAGGCCAGCAGACACCTCTGAAAATGCTGGCCAGAGACTCAGGGAGAGCAGATTATTAAAGACCCTAACAGAAACCTACCTTAGGTGGCTAGGAATACTTACATCCTTGAGATAAGGAAATGCAATTACAACATGTACCCTTCTCCTGATGATGCTCATTCAGGGAATTACATTTGAATGGACTAATGCATCCAGCTCATAATTGGATTATGACGCAGAGTTAGATTCCTGATCAGTTATATAGCAAAATGGAAAAAACACAGCTCTTCAGTTTTAATCCAGTTTTAATGACCTTCATCAGCCATTACTATCTAGTGTCCTTCAGGCATCTCCTTATCTACTAAAATTGCTAGCATAAGCAAAGCAAAAAAAATTACTAATAAAGGGAAATTTAACTTTAGAATGTAAATATGACCACAGAAATCAAAAGGAACAGGTTTGCCTTCTAGCTGAAATTCTTTGTAATTTATTAAAAGGAAATCCAACTTACCCTTCTGCTTCGAAGTGAAATGAAGAAGCAGTTCACACAAACCCCCTTTATACAGTGTCATGTTTGTTAAACGATATGGCTGAAGTGGGGACTGCATACTGAGGCCACGAATGAGCTTTTTTAGTTTTGCTTACATACTTATTATGCAAATACTGAGTTCAGTTTTAAGGGTTGAGAAATTTCTTTTTCTAACAAAAGAAAGCCAAAGTTGTGGAAAATACAGTCTAGAACTAACAGATAACCTCACATTTGCAGACACGAAATATATAAAAAACGTAAAGTAACTTTTGGCAATTCTAGGTCACATTTAAAAATTGTTTGTTTTAAAAAAGCAAAAAAATGACAGATGACCACCAGTGGCTCTTGTAAAAGGAAAGGTACTCTTGTGGTTAATCTTAGGGAAGCTTGGTACCTTCCAGATAGTCTGACCCAGTAATCAGAATTCTAAACTTTGCCTCCCCTCTCTGTATCTGATGTACTCACCCTACCTTAATATAATTTTCTGGCTATGTGCTAGAATACTCAGTGTTCCCATGAGCTTCTGGTCTCTCTTGCATGTAGAGTACAGCTGATCCTCTCTTGGTCAGAGATGGATCTTGGCAAAAATCTGCATACATGCACAGAGTTCTCAAATGGACAACGTTTTCAAGAAAAAAAAGAGGAACCAGAGGTTTTGCTCCTCTGGTTTCCCAGAAATAAATATTGGGATCTTGTAACTTCCTTCTGGTTCTGATGCCTTCTACTCCAGGATGTTTGATCCTAGATGGGGCTTGTTTTATAAACCTCAGCAAGCCAACACAACAATGCCTCACCTGAGAGACAGAAATACCTCAGCTTTACAGCTTTTCTGTGTTTTGTCAGTTTATACTGTGGTCTCTTAAGGACAAGATGCTTCTATTTCACATTTGCATTTTACTAAAACTAAGTTTTGTCATAATCCCGAACAAAAGTGTTATTCTTTCTGAATAATTCCAGCAGGATTCACAGCTTCAAGCTAACGTCTTTAGGCTCCTTGTTCAGCAATTAGGGAGATGTTTAACATCAACTGGCTGACCTAGCTAAGATAAAATACCAGAGGAGAAGATACATTTGGGATTCCCCTTAGAAGTAGTAAGTGCTTAAATCCACTTCCATCCACAACTGTGAGCCTTGTCTTGCAGTTACAAGTGCCCAGCATGGCCTGCTCACCAGCTCAAAACCCCCCACAAATAGCAAACTGAGGACACATCAGCTGTTCTTTTTAGCAAATGATCAATTAACACTCACAAATTTATGTTATAGACATATCTTCAAGTCCTTCCTCTGCCCGAGCTTTGAATGCAGGTTAGTCATTTTACAAAACCTCTCACCCCACCAATGGAAATTATTTCTCTCTGTAGTCCAGATGAGGTAGATGTGAGAAACTCGTGTTGAGTGCACAAGAGGTAGATTAGACAGTACTCAATAGATAAATTTTTTTTTTTCAACTCCTGTTGCAGTTTGGGAGTAGCACAGATACCAGACAATTCAGCACACTCAAAGGCACGGGTAATTCTGTTTCTGGATGGCAGGAGACGCGTGGCGTACACAGGAAATTTCTTCAGTTCCGGAATAAGATGGAACATAATGGATACAGATTTTGAGAAGCAATATTTTAAATTACTAGGTGCCCAAGCTCTTGGGAATGTTGCCAGAACACAATCTCATACAGATCCAATTTCTAGGCAACTCTGCAACAGTTGTAAGGGTTAGTTTTTCTGCTGCATGATTGAATACACGTGCAACTTTAATACGTGAACACAAGTCTCTGAAGATTAGTACTGCTTCTTCCACCTAACACAGTTTATATTATAAAACAATTAAATAAAGGATTTAAAACATTAAAGATAATGATCAGTAAGGCCCCACCAGCTATTTTGTCTGTCCATTTAGGAAAGTGTGGCATGAGCAGAACTTGGCTTATGGTCTAGGAAAACCTCATCAATTATTATCTTTTGCCAAAACTTTTGAAGAAAGATACATTTGATAACAGATGTTCTCCCATGAGTCAGATTTTACTTACACAATGAATCTGATAAGAAGCCTAAAACATAATCCACTGTGAGAGATTACTTAGTCATTAGATTTACTTTCCTTAGTTATGCAGCAGAGAATGAGAGAAAACAAACATACTCAAACAAGGAAGAAAGAAATTAAATATTTTTTCTGCAACCTAGCATCCCTGTAGAATAGCTACAAGGATAGGAATTCTGAATTATGCAGGTAAACCTGTGTGGTAATGGCTGAAGACCTTTAGCTGGGAAACACCCACAAAACTCAGCCAGGGAACTTCCATGGTTTCAGTGGACCCTCTTTCCCTCTTTCTATCATTAAGAAGAACCATAATAATATCAAATATGCTGTGCTGCCAGTGAATTAAACCCAAATTCTTCAATGGCCTGCTCAACTATCAGCAAAGGATGACTTGGGGGAAAAAAATAATCTGATTTTCAAGATGTCATATACTCAAAAAGACTGCTTCTTTATATAGCAGCTCTGCATGCTACCCTCAAAAAACTAACGGCCAAGGGAGTTGGTTTCTAAACCAGAACTAATTTTATACAGCCTGCAAGCCTCTCATTTTCAGAACACAAGGTAAACTCTTCATTCTGCTGTTTTGAAGCGAGCTGATTACCAACCGATTATGATAATTTATCATATCCTGGTCTGCATAAAGCTACGCCATGCTCTTTCACATAAAACAGCGCTGCACAGCCTTGCTAGTTTATTTTAGCAATTTGTGAGACAATAATCTTAAATGTGTCACTGTGCTGCAATTTCCTGATATCGACTGTCTGAGTGTGTCCTTGGCGCAGCATTTGTGTGGTAAGCAGGTGTGGTCAATTCTCCATGTTTACCTCTTTCAACACAACAGTCATTTTTTATATTTGTCTAGTATTTCCACTGTAGTCTATTTGCTGAGATTTAAATCTTACAGAGTTAAGTGTCTAATTAGTTTTAGGAGTGCTCATCAGCTTTAGACTTCATCAGAAATAAAGGGCTCTAAGCATATGTGACCTCTTAGGTCATGAAGCAGTCCAGTAGGTGAAGTGTTACTTCCTTCCCACCTGCAGTCTAATTATTGACACAAAACCAAACAAAAATATGGGAAGTTCAACAGTCCCTCACCTTTGGTAAATAAGAAACACTGATGAAATAGTTTGTATGCCAATTTACAGTGCACTGATGCAGGAATGGGAGGAAAAAAATGTAGCGAGTGTGGCACTTTAGCACACTGCTAATACCAAAAAAAATTCTGCTGTGTGTGTCCTAGACTTTAACTTGAGTATAAGCATCTTACAGGAAGAATGTAATTGCTGATGGGACGCATTTATATTTATGAAAAAACATGGCCTCAGACGCATGCTGTCAGCTTAATAATGCACTCTTATTTCGGGGAATGGATCCCAGGGAGGAGATTTCTAGGTTTAAGTGTACACAGGTGGATGGAGAAAAAGGAGGAATAATGAATATAGATCATGAGTTTCCAAAAAGAGGACAGCAGAGATGGGGAACAGAGCTTTGAGTATTGGATTTTGAAAAGCAGGCTTCACCAGGCTGAACTGAACAGCCCTTGCATAGCCTTGTTCTTGCAAAGTACAGAAAGCATAAGATTAAGACAAAAAAAAAAAAAAAAAAAAAGGCTTCAAGCAAACCCCACATCTTTTTCAACTTATCANNNAAAACAAAAAAAAAAAAAAAAAAAAAAAAAAAAAAAAAAAAAAAAAAGGCTTCAAGCAGACCCCACATCTCTTTCAATCTATCAATCTATTTTCTGTTCTAGGAAAAGCAATTCAAACTATGCTATCAAGAGAAGACATGACCAGGTTTTCAAAGGTTTTTTTTTTAAAAAAAGGCATGGGTCTCTCCTGCCAAAAACTTGCAACTTAAACCTATGTTAAAAGAATTACTTGGCCTTTGCTTTCAGATTCTTTTAGATTCCTTCTTTTTCATATACTTGAAAGAATTGATTTAAACTACAGATATCAGCAAAGTGGCCTCTTGTGTTTTATGAAAATAGTAGGCAAGTTGCTAGACAAGTCGTTTTGACTGAACCGCTGTTTCTATGTCTTGAACAAAAGAAGAGAAAATCAACCAGATCACATTAAAACAAAAGTGTCAAGCAGCTCTTGCTTTGACAATATCAGATTTTTAGACTCAGCCTTCTTCCTTCCTTTGGGCAGGACGGGCACTCTCTCCTTCTCTCTTCCCATATTCTTTATCCAGGTTTAGTAAAAATTTAACCCTACTATAATCAGCTTCTGTCTTGTCCTTTTATAAACAAACAGAAACCAGAACTATTTCATTCTAAATTCACAACCTAGTCATGTTTTCAAGTCTGTTTCTTACTTGTTTCGGAGCTAGAATAACTAAAGTTTAGAGAGATGGTATCCCTAGGATCACTGAGGAATCCTATTTTTTTTCCCAGATCATCAATTCACCTTTGTATTCTGTAGGTCACATTGCCAGCTTTAATTCCTCCTTGCATCTTCTGCACCAAGTAGTCCTCTTAGGGGAATACCAAGTAACAGAATGGGACATGATTCCTAATCTTTGTTCAATAACACAATGAAATTACCCACTGCAGTGTCAATTAGGTGTGTCATGGTGGAGTAAATATTGCCTTCTTTTACTGGAAACAGTGCAAAGAGCCATGCTGGAGGTGTCCTGCCACGCTGTGTTCCCACAGAAATGAACTGGACCGTTTACCTCCTATCCAAAGCGGTAATAGGAAGTAATTTATGCTTGAACAGCCACTGGCCAACATTGCCTTGGAAACGTATGCTTGCAATCCATATCTTGCCCTTATAAATAGCCACCTGGCTCTTGTTATCAATTTAAAATAATCTAGCCTGCTGATAGAAAAGAAAATCCTGCCAAGCTCTTATTATGTTGTTATTGCTGGGAAATGGCTGCATAATGTCTCACTGATAAGTGTTAGAACACATGTATCCAAAAGCATTGTCAACAGTTTATTTGCAATTGAAATTCAAAGTCCTTGGGAGAAAGTTGTTGAAAACACGTGGCAGAAAATACAGAGTAGCAAAAGAAAACAATAAACTCACCAAGCTGCTGTTAAGGTCTGATGGTCACAGTGAAATGAAGCTGCTTTGTATTTTACTGAAGAGACACATCTGGTAATGAATTCCCAGGAAACACCACCTATCATGGTTGCTACTGCTGTTATGAGCTGAAAATTAAGATAACAGGTATTACAGAATTGCAATTTTCCACAGAATTTTTCAGGAGACTGAACACAAAATCCTCTATGTTTTAGCTGATTGTGTTGTTGGAAGCACGTAGAGCTTAACATACTGAGTCTGCTTCTTCTGCAATGGCACATTTTTAGATTCTACTTCGTGCAAAAGCAGAGGAACATTTTATAGCAGACAGCTAGTAAAGCACTTCATCATTTCAGTTCCCCTGAAAAGCAGAGATCTTGAGTATCTGATGGGTTGGTGAGGCCCAACCCTGCATCCACCCAGCTCGTGCAATTCACCGTGGTGGTTCTGTGCTTCACCCCCAGAGGAGCAGCTCAATCCTCAGGGCTGGGGGCTCAGACAGCAGGAGCCAGCGGTGCTGCACTGAGCCTTACTGAGCTGGAGTGCTGACATGCAAAGGAAAAGCCCAAGGAAGCAGATTAATCTCCTTACCTTTTAGTGACACATCTGAGCTGACTTGAAACTATGTAAGGTGCAGTTATTGAGGAGGCGTCAGAGCAGAAATATTCTTGGAAGATTCCTGCAAGGGTAAATGAGAAAAGCTCTATTTAAAGCCCCTTGAAGTTCATCTAATAGATAAAAACACGGAACAGATGAAGACCAAAAGAAATAGAAATAAAACAAGTGGGAATGAACAGAGCTCTACACGCTCAGATTCTCTCTCAAGAGATGGGAAGATCTTGAATGTTGCTTGAGGCCAAAATGATTCAAACTGAAATTGTTTAGTAGGTTATTAAAACAGAGCAGACTTAACTTGAATGACAAATCAAAGAGAATGTTTAATAACTCTGAGAAATGTAATAACCATGAATGTCAACCACTTAACTAATAAAATATCATTTTGTTATTCCATGGGGGTCACCCCTTACAGCCTTTATATTAGCTTTATACGTAGTTTTGAAGATTAAACACTGTTTTTGTTAGTAAGACAAGAGAAACTCTACACAATTATTAATAATCATTTCAGCTACCTATTCTAGTATAAAATATATCTTCTGTAGTATAATGAAAGTATTTATTATATTTATTTATAAATTAGTTTTGGCACTCTGCTTGGATTTGCAGAATCATTCCAGGCAGACAGGAACATGCTTGTTTCTCAGTAGTGGCAATCTACACAAGAACACTTCAAATATGCTTATTTTTCGAGTGGTCTCATTGTTTGTCTGCCTTACCAGACCATCTCAGGGATCCAAGCTAGAAAATACATGCAGCACAGGTTTTCCCCAGCTGTGCCTGTGTTCAGGCCTGTGCACAGCCCAGCCTGCTGGGTACAATGGAGCGCCTCTTTCACAAGGTCAGGCCATTTCCATTGTTCCCGTGGACAATCCTCTGAAGCTGAAGTGGATTTTAAGTATTAACTTATAAAATTTAGTTTTCGAAACCTGGAGAACAACTGTGCTCCTAAATGTTTTGGTACCAGTGCCATCATGTCAGTAGTACAATACATTTCTCTAGCATCTATTTTCCCACACAAATGGGGCCCAGCTGTTTAATAACTGCCATCTTTTCTGTTTTTTTACCTTTCCTGAGAGACACACTTTATGACTAGTACAGAGATAAATGATGTAAACTATTATACTTTTCAACAACTCCCACAGCTGGCCAGAATAAAGACCAAATTCAGAACTATTCTGAGAGTATTTGACAAAAATAAACCTCAGGACTGCAGCACTCAAAACCACTGGAGAGCTCCCAGTAACTTGAGACAGAGTGTAATATACAGTTTCCAGTGAAGTGATATGTAATACACTTAAGCACTGTAGACACATTTGAAATATTTCTTAAATAGCTTTTACAACTGCTACTGTGTGATGCGCTGACAGCTTTTCTTGCCATCCAGTCCTGCCATATTGTTGCCAACACTTAATCCCTACTTACTAAAAATACAGGTTCTGCTTTAAGACAGGATTTAAAACATGATGTTATAAAGAAACAAACATTTTCACTTTGCTTGTAGAACTTTTCCATTGAAAGGCTTTTAACTTTTTTTCACCATTAGTCATGAAAGCCAGAAATGCACTTCACTCATGAAAATGAAAGATGAGATTCTCCAGAGGGTGGCAATTGCAGCTTGAGGCTGAACACCATGTACTAGAAAATAACAGCCCATAGCGGACGATCAGAGGCTTCAAGATAATATTTGCTCCACTAAATTTTAATCCATAAATAAAAAATCTATTTAGCAGGCTTAGGAAGAACCATAAATTCCCCCTTTTTTCATTTTAGCTGCAGTTTTAGAATAAAAAGGTAAAGAGGTAAAAGAATTTAAAAAGTGCATCGCTTTTTCCTCCTGTCTTTACCATGCTTCTGTGAATACATACAGTTGCTTAGGCAGGGTGGAGAGGGTGTAGGGGGATAGAGAAGTTAAAAGGTTGTAGGCAATGTAGTATTGATCAAAGCACTTCAGAGTGGGACACCTTTACAGAGGTATCCTTGGATACGTAAAGTGCAAGACAGGAGATAATCAGGAGAGTAACTAATGTATACATTATGATTTTGCCTAAGAGGTTTCAGGATTTCCAACTAAATTTGGTGAAACGCTGCATCCATCTGAGCTAAAGCAGCTTGTATGGTTTAGCTGCTCTTATATTAGAAGAAAACTTTGAATCATAAATGTGCTTAGGTATAATTCTTGGGGCAGGGTGGAAATTTTTTTTGTACATAGCTGAAGCACAAGGCAAAAATGGCAAAGTGTTGTAGCACAACAGTGCAGGGGGGAAGAAGGGGAAGATATTCTGTTCAGGGCCCTCCCAAGCAAGCCCAGAAAGCCTGACGAGGAAAGGTACAGTGAAACACTGAAATTCAGGCTGCTGCACTGCTGAGCTGCTTCAGGTCTGTTTGCATGACGCCCAACGTAGCAATCTCAGACTCTGGATTCAGACACCTAAATGTGGGTCAACTGCTGCTCTCACATTCTGTGTATTTAGTCCAGCTGCTTGGAATTTTATCTGAATTTAAACCCCCTGGAAGAGGATGCCAGCCAGTTAGACACTGTAGAGTCTTCCTCCCACTGCAAAGCTGCCAGAAGCTTCTTGCAGGATTAATGCACAAGCTCGGCTCTGAGGGACAAACTGTCCCACTGGCTGAAGTCATAAACCAGAAAGCCAGGAAAAAGCTCTTGCAATTGTCTACCCTGAAGCAGTGATCTAAACAGCTCAAGCTACTGATGTCTGAACCTTCACTGGAGTCACAGGCCATAAAAAGAGATTTTAACTGCATGTGCCTCAGGAAAAAGTCATTCCTGCTAGAGAGAACACAGAGTATCCAGTCACGCTGCTAGTGTTGAGAGGCTTGGCAGAGAGCTTAAAAGAGGCACAAGACCGTGCCTAGGTTTCCAGGCAATCCTGCACTATTTATTCCCCAGAGCATTTTTGACCAAACTGCAACCCAGGAATCATTTTTCACTCCTTATGTCTCCAGGTGCTAAGCCACAAAGTAAAGCCATTTGGTAGTGCTAAAGTCACACCGCATGAAGCTTCTCCTCTGCATGTTTAACTCAAGAGTCTGATGCCCTTACAACAGGAAACGAGCCATAGCAAAGAACACACTTGTCCTCTGCTCTAAGCATAAGTTAACCACCCATTCCTCCATATTTATGTGTTATAAGTAAAAAATAAAGCAGTAAGTACAAGTTGCTACTGATTGAATGGCTTCCTGTTTGCACCTTGTGGTTTCCACCAAAAATTGCCACTTGAAAACTAGAGAAGGAAAAGAGCTTTTCAGAGATTGTGTTTCTTCACATGTGACAGCATAGCTCTTCCTGAGCCTACTTATCCTGAAATTGTGTTTTAGAAGGATAAACCCAGCAGCTGATTAACAAATGCTGCTTTCATCCTGAATTACTTAGAAGTTCTGTGGAGGTCATATTAGCACCATATGAGTTGCTTCTAATCAGGAATATAACAGCAAATACAGATCAGTTTATAATTAATGCAAAATTAAGTGGTCATCAGGGATGCTGATTTAAGCCTCTTGGAAGAAAACAGAACACAATTTCAAACTCTTCCTTTTTAACACCTACTGAAGAAAGGTGTCCCTCAAGAAAGAAAAGGTGTCCCTAACATAAATTTTGAGAAAGGTCAAAACTTAGGGCACATATGATAGTACCTTGCTGAGTTAAAAGTTTCAAGTAATATGACTAAGAGCTCATTTTCTGTTTCTAGGTGTGGTTCCTGCCCTGTGGACTTTTGTCCAGCCTGAGATCAGCCTGCTCCTACACAATGGCCTTCCAAGCTCTCAGATTCCAGCACCACTATTCTGCTCCTCTGAGCACTGGTTCAGGACAGGACAGTTTACCAGGTAAGCCCAGACTAACAGAGCTACACCTTCTCTTGCTCAGCTGCATTTCTAGGGCAACTGCAGCAGAGATGGGTTTTCACCAGTGTCACAAAGAGCAGAGTTTGGTTTTCTCAAAAGGAAGGGAAGCTGGCAGCTTCCCTTCTGCACAGGAGGTGTTACACCCGGGGAGCATTTCGCTTGAGAGGGTTTACACCAGGGTAAACCTGCAGGACAGGAAATACTGGAAATGAGAAGTGACACCAGAATGAAACCTAAAAGCTTAAGGACTGAGTGTTTATTTCAAGAAGATTCCAGAAGTGCAGTTCGGATTTTCTATAGACACTATCCTTGCTGGGGCCAAATACACCTTTCCTGTACACAGCCTGCTTAGAAAGTTAGTTATCCCAAAACTTCGGACTGTGTGAAACTGAGCATACAACAGGAATGTTCTCCCACTCTGCTTTTGTGAACTTCCAATGTGTTTAGCGTAAGAATACTTCTGCACTTACCTGCAAACCATTCTGTGGTTTGTATAGATCCCATTTAAATGAAGCACAGTTCCCTCTGAAAGTAAACATTAACTTAAGGTTACAAGAAGCTCCATAAATTTCTCAACCCTATTGGAGATTTGCTGGGAAAAATAATGTCAAAATCAGTCTAAATTACACTTCAGAGCTGAACTCTTGAGAAAGTGACTGATATGGCAATAAGGAATAGTATTTCTTAAAAAAAAAAAAAAAAAAAGGCAGTTGAAAGAAAACAACCATTCAGATCCTCAAAATAATACTCCAGGGTTTTTTTTTAAATCAGTAGTATAGTCATTGTAACCTACTGGCTGATGCACTGGGGGCAAACACATCACTGCTCTTAGTCCTGCTACAAATGAAATGGTCTCAAAACATTTCACAGTGGTTTTTGGATATAGTCTCAAAATAGACTTATATAATCATTCCAAATGAATGCATTGGAGACTGAATTATCTCTGATCCCTAAACCCAAACACATCTTTTAAATATTGCACCATTTCCTGTGTTTTTAGATAATAAATATTGATTTAAAAGTTCCAGGCAAAATTTAAAAAGTTCTGTTTTCCATAGCTTCAGGACTCCAATTAATGCAGAAAAGGAATGCAGTTAACTTGAGAACTGCAAAGATACTTTGCCGGTAATGACAAGGAGGACATGAAGCAGATCAGCAGCTAAATCATACTCTGGAAAATTCATATCCTTTACCAATTTTAGTAATTGCTCTTTTGCTGTACCTGTATAACCTAGTGCAGAGAAAAGAAATGTCATTACTTATAAAGGTAGACAGGGAATTAGGCAGTGAAAATAACAGCTATAAAACAGATGAGCTGGGCATCAAATGCTCCTCTGTACAGATACATTCCCATGTTCCCATGAGTCCATAACTCACCAGTGTAGACACAATCCTTCTCTCTGCAGATGCACTTAGCTTAGTCCTAAAGTAAGTGGAAGACAAAATGAAAATATGTTCCTCCACGGTTAAACACTTAAAGCCTCCAATGGAAACATTTTTCTTAATTGTCAAACTTGTAGTATTGGGCTTTGTTGTCATGATATTCACCTATTCCTAGTTAATACAGTCTGTAAATCTGTTTTTGTAGTTCACTTGAGGTGAAAGAAGCTCGTATCAAGAAAATCGTAAAAGCCTATAGGATCACTTCTCTTGCATTAAGGACCTACCACATAAACAGGGCCTTTTGGTTTTTTTTCTGCAGAAGCTGAATTCCATTTGGAGAACATTCCACTAGCAGGCTTTTGTATTTAATTTAAGGCAAAAAATTTTCTGCTTTCCACTGCATCTAAATCTTGATTTATATCTCCTGTACCTCAGTTGATGCCTATAGATTGCCAAAAAATCCTCATCTTGTTCTCTTCTTGTGATATCCTACTGCACACAAAACAACGTGGCTGACTGGTTTACTGTTTTATTCCTCTTTGTAGTTACAGCACAATTCATTTTCCCATCACAGGGGAAGAACAGCATGAAAATAGCTGAAACTTCAAAAAAGAAATTATTTCCATGTCAGTAGCTACTGCAGTGGACTTCTGTACTCAGATGATAAATACCATTCTAGGTTCTAAGTGATCATTATCAGCCAATTTTAGAACTAGAATAAAAGTGCCCTCGGAGCAAAGGCGTCACTAAATACTGAAGAAACAGGACTGTAGGCACTGTCCATTATTTACATCATGAAAGAACGTATCTGAAGCAGCATTTGGAGAGCAATCTCTCCAAATTTACAGCTCAGCTCAAAGATGGAATAGAGGCAAATTTTTCATTAGTTTCAAGATTATTAAAAAATGCTTCCCTCATGCTGCATTCATGAGGAACTCAGGCAGAAAGAATCACCAGCCTGCTGAGCATGCCATAACTTATCACCCTTATACCACTACAATAAACACAATGTAATACATAATGATTGAAAAAATGAAATCTGTATTTTACTAGGAGATTCAAAACTGAATGTCAAAGAGAGAACAATTATAAATACACCCTGTTTCTGTTTATTCCAGGCCACTTTTAGGGGAACAAACTGCTGTATCAACCACATAACTGAGAACAAAAACTTCAGGTTTTCCTAGATTCATTGACCCAACAATTCACAAACAATTAATGACATTCAATTTTCCCAGAATCTTGAATTACTGCAGAATCTTAATTTTTAGGTTTGGTTCTCCATCATTTTAGTTCTTCTAAGTTACAGTCCTCTCATTCAGATACATGAACCTTTCTCCAGTCTATTCTTCAGATATCCCCATAGAAGCCTGTTTTGAAAGTGTTACAAAGCCTTGTAAAGCTGTGTTCTCAGCCTCATTCCTAGGAAAGGCAAGTGCACTTCCAATTTTGCTCAAAGGGATTTTCCTTCTTTTCCATGTGAGACAAATATGGTTTTTAGCAATACTCCTGATGTTCTTTAAATACAAAGCTAGAAACAAATGTGAACGTAATTGTATCATACTAGAAATTGATTATGCTTTAGTTATTTATTGTACTTCAGAAGCAGCTGATACCAACTATAAGCAGACATTTTTGAAGTAGTAAGGCAGAATCCTATGGAAGTCAAACAAATCAGACACCTGGAAATATCAATGCCGTGCTTAAAGTCCAAATACCTGGAGAACAGTGGCTGATCCTGCAGTCCATGTAACATCCCCTGCCCTGCAAGTCAGCGAAGTGATCCTTAAACTTTGACAGGTCAGGTCAGGAAGGACGTATTCAGTGAGAAATCATTTAATTAATGACCATTATCAGTTAGCAACATGAGAGAAATCTGCAATATTTGTTTCAACCTACTCTTTTCCATCCCTTCTCCAGCACAAGCACATCCATCATTTGACCAGGCCAAAAAGTAAACTTACAAATGATCAGACCTTACCTTTTTTGGGTCTATTTCATTCAGCCTCCAAAACCTGTGCTTTTGTTTCCAAAGCAGTTACTTGTCTCTGCAAGTCATCAAGTTACTATAAGTGGGAGTTAAGGCTGTTATTTAATAATTTATATTAAAATGACTGCACAACACCTGTCTCCAAGATGCTCAGCTCTCCTGTAATCTGATGCCCCGTGAAAGAGATATTTGGTTTCCAGAGCAGAAGTCAGGCCACACTGCAGATTTATTCAGGGAATTTGTTCAACTGGGAGTGCCTTATCCTTGACCCAAGTGAACACTTGGATAGGCTTTGAACTCTCTGGGCTGCCAGACTTGTCTTCTGTTCAGAGAGAAAAACCCAGTTCTCAGAGGCAAAACACATGTGAACATTTTTAATGAATTAAAGTTGGAGTAAAAAACACAAGAATGGGCAGAGAATGAGAGAATAAAAAGTGCTGTTTATAACATGAGATACAGGGCTTGGTATTTCACTCACAGAAAACAACAAGCTAGGGACTCATTCCAGACACTTTCTTCCTCCAGTTTTGTTGGACAGCTCATCTCCTATATAACAGAAGGGGTTTTTCTCTGCTCTTCATGCTTCTGGAAACCACACCTTTCCTCAAATGATGCTATAGGAATACCAGACACTAACACAAATATTTTTTGGACAATATACTAAAAGGTTGAAAGCCAGATTATAGAAACATGAGAAATTTATTTCTTACTTCCATATTCTACTTTTATTCCTCTCTCTCCTTGTGGTTCGAAAGTTCCTGTTGCTCCTGAATGTCCCACTTTTCCAGGGAAACTCTATAAGCCTCTCAATTCTTCTCCTACAGTTTAACTTAGAATAAAATTGTTCAAATGTTTCCTAATTTCTTCTCTCACTATGTTTTCTTAGTACTTTAAGAGAGCACCAAACACTGACTCCTTCCCCCTTCCTCTTCCACCCGCCTACCCTCAGAAAAATAAAAACATCTTAAGAAAATTGAATTATTCCCATGGAAAGATTCATCTGCTAGGAAATGCACTACTTTGATGAAAAAGCCATTACTACACCTACCTATGGCACTGAAAATCCAGTGAAATAAATGCCCTCATGTTGTTGCAGAGGTACACATTCTCTCAAACCAGAAAGCCAAGCTAGTTCAGCTGTAATCCAATCACACATCACAGTATATGATCTAGAAAATGAGCTAAAACGCAACATTGAGGATTCCTCTCTGAAGCAGTTCGTTGAAAGATACTGCTGGCTTTACTTATTTTCCTTTAATTGCAGAGGGCTCACTGAGGAGTATGTGGACTATGTGGACTATGCAAAATGTCTATGCAGAATATCCATGTATGGCCACTGAAATTTTATGTCATAATTCATGTAAAGTGATAATGTTGAGACTTCCTTTGTGGTTGAAAAGCAAGTAATTAATTCCAGGGTGAGTGGTATACACATAATAACACAGATGGGATATGGTAAGAAAATACAAAGTTTCATTTGTACTTATTAAGAGTTTGGACAGAAACTGATTTGGCAACTTAGGAGAGAGGGTGACTTGGTTCTATCACGTGACAGAAAGCATTTGTGGGTCTATTTGCTGTTTGCAGCAGTGCATGAAAAAAGTTACCTGACAAATCATATCTTGGGGGAATTCTGCTGTTAGGGCATAGAGAGTATGAAGCAGTCAAGTTATGACCATCAGATTAGTAGGCAACTCTAGCAACCATGATTTCTGGTTTTGAGAGCTGGCCCCTGGAAAGAAAAAGCAGTAATAATTTAGTAGGACATAATAGGAAGTGATTCAGAGTACGAATGATACGATCAGATTAAAATCTCATTACATCTCTATTTTATGGGTTGCTGTGAAAATGTATAATATTTTTTTTAAACTTATTAAAAGCCAACTATCTAGAGTAGAATTATAAATGCAGAAAGCATGTTCAGCTTCCTGAAGTTGTGCACAGCCTACAAAAGGCTAATGGGGCAGAAGAAAAGGAGATAAGTGAAAAGACAAAATGAAAGATTGGAGGAGGCTTGAAACAAGACTAAAGGGATGATAAGGGGTGTTAAAATTACAGCATTGCTAAATGGTCATGACTCTGTTCCCCCTTTGCAGTTTTGGGACCATCTCTGGCTGGTAGGCCACTGACTGCAGGAGCACTGCACTGAACTTCTGAGAAGGAATAAATTTTCTTTTCAGTATTTTCTGTGTTAACTGAACTTCTTACCATCAGCAGTGAAAGCCAAGACATTGAAAGGATGAAAAAGAATCATTGCTAAGTCTACAGATCTGTGACAAATCAGAGTAGTTTCATAAATTTCTCCATTTACACAGTTTTGAGGGGTTACCTGGGAAATACACTCCTGTCTTCAGGCAAAAGGGACAGTGTCTGAAACATTTCATACAGCCACTGATTGTATCTGTACATATTAAAACCCAAAAAGAAACAACCAAGCTTATAAGAGTCTGAAAGTCTTGAGGTCTAAAGAAAATACCTCATATCTCAACAGTCATTAATCTCACCATGCTACAAATTAATTCCAGTGTTTTGTTCATTGTATGTCTAAATTTACAGCATTTATCTTCCTGCCAAATGAGCCATATATTATTCCAGTTGAGGATGAATCCTCAACAGCTCATTGTGTTTCTGCTGGGACTCTTCTTTTCACAGCTATCAGGGTTGCTGCAATGCCCAAGCTCAAAGTGATTAAGTGCTTCTCTTATTAGAATCTCCACTACCTGCAAACACCCACAGCTTAAAGGACAAAAAGCTCGAGTGTGTTTAAGCAGCAATGATCTGAATGCTTCCCCTATCTCTCCTTTCAGACCTTATATACTAAAAAGATACATTTCTCCTCAGTATTGCATCTCAGGGCCGAACTCCTTTTGGATTCCAAAAGATCTGCAATCCTTTGCTGCCCTCTCTGAGCAGAACAGCATTAACAGATAGTAACATCACAAGCTGCACCGCAGCGATTGCCTTTGTTTTCAATTACAGCATCAAATGTGAGGCAATCGTACCCCACGTATTCTGTGCTTAACTGAAAAAAATCCCAAAATTAAACTACCACAAACATGAGCTGAAAAACTTTTATAGTAAATAAGCCACATGCAAAAGTCAAGTGGCCTTAATTTCTCTTATTTTCTCCCAGTTCTACCAGTCAAAAAAAGAAGCCTCGGGAAGCACCATTTGGTTGACAGATTTGGGTAACAAGAGAAAAATCAAATCCAGCATGAATTCTGCTACTCACCTCAATTATTTCTCTTTATTTTAAGCTTCAGAAAAGATTTCCCACAGAGAGCAGCTTCCCTGTCAGGTTTCATCTGATAAAGTACAATATAGAGTATAATCACCAGAATATTACTGTAAGAACATCATAATTAGGACAGAAAGTAGAGGTTAAGGAGCATCATTTTTCTATATACTTTGTGCTTCCTCCATTAGGCTCCCTTCACAGTCTGGAGAAATGGCACATACTAAAATAAAATAAGGAAGGTATTTAGCTAACTGGTATAACAAACTTGAATCCTGGTTTATATTTCTTATCCAATTTCATGGGCTCCAGACAGTTCTTAACACCCTGTAAGGATTTCCTTCTGCTGATTTTCTATACTATGTGAGTTATCCAATACTAGGGAAGTTGACATTGCTGATGTCTCCCTTGAAGGTAACAAGACAAAGCTAATAATAATGGCATAATAAAAGAAAACTTGAAAACAAAATGTAAGACTTCAGATAAGTCCACTCCCTACAGAGATTCAATCTCACACAAATCTCTGTTGGTTTCGCCAGCCAGGAGCTAAAATCTATTTACCCCCATAGTTTTCCAGGATGCTCCAATCCCTGATTCTAGAAGAGCCCAAGTGCCTGTTTATGGTTTGGCAAAATGGTGGCAGGGTTTCCTAGCAATTAAATCACTTTCCAAAGCAATTTATGACAATTAGCACCAACAATGGCTTAGATAAAAAAAAGAAAAATACACCAAATTTCTCATAAAAATTGCATAAATCTTAGGGACCCGAAAAAGAAAAAAACAGGTTTTGCCATCCACACTTATATTTATACAAGGAGAATTCCACATGGAAAATCACATTGTGTGGATTTAATGACAAACTTCAGGTCCCAAGACTTACATAGTTTGAGATTTCTCAGCAGAGATCAGAATAAGGCTTTGAAAGATGCCCAGAAATGTATATTTTGAAGGTAGCTAGTTTGGGAGCTCCTTTTGAAGACAGAGGTCTCAGGTAATTATTTTTTTTTTCTCTTTAAAATGTGCTTTAAGCCAATTCAGATAATGGCAGAGAAGGGAACCTGGAAAAGGCAGCAGGAAGTCCTTTTTCCAGACCTAGTCTTGGAGATGACAGCTCTTGGTCATCAGCCCAAAAGCTGAGAATCTGAGAGCCCTGTTGAAGTTAAGTCCTAGGAAACCTGTATTTACACACAGACTACGCAGGAACAGAATGCTGTTAGACTGTGAGATTGTCTCCTCCTGACAGTCCCCCTCGTCAGCTTGCTGGGGGCAGCCTACAAAAGCCCCTTCTAACCATCAACCTGCCAAGGCTGCATGGCCTCAGTACACCCAAACACTTATCCCAGCAAAGGAACTCGTTACTTACCAACACCTTTACCAGACCAGCACACAGTGAAGCTTTGCTGCGCCACCAGCTTGCCTGGCAGTCAGCACAACAGAATGCTGGAGAGAAGAAGTGGAAAAGAAACCTGCTGAATTTTTAAGCATGAGGACAAGCCTGCCAAAACAAAAAGGTATATCCTCTACAATTCCACTAAAAGCTGTTGTTTTGTGCTTTGTTTTGGGAAGAG
Organism: Eulacestoma nigropectus; assembly: GCA_013397775.1. NCBI lineage: Eukaryota > Metazoa > Chordata > Aves > Passeriformes > Eulacestoma > Eulacestoma nigropectus. The sequence continues at coordinate 2,430,472 of VZTE01004149.1, forward strand.
GTTGCTCACTGCCTTATCTCTGTCTTGCACAATCCTGTTGATTGCCTCTCTCAGTATTCCCACTGCTATTTACAGGGGCCGCATACGACAATCAGGAGGGAGCCCTTTGCTCTTTGCCTGGCCTTGGGCAGACACTGGCTGTGTTGCAGTACAAATGGACAACCAAAGAATCAGCACAACTGCAGGCACTGAGTTTTGACTGTAAGGTTTTTCCCCTTTATTCAGTCATTGGTTCCTTTTTTCAATAACCTAGGAGAGGGAAGGCTGTTTGAGGCTTGCTTAACTGCAGTGACTGCCTTTCCTGCAACCGAGCTGGCACTGTCCAGTGGGCCATGGTACCATTGTGTGGACATGGAAAGTACAGTAGCAAGAACAGTGTGTGCTAGGTAGCTCTGCAAAATTAATAACATAAAATTTAATGCTGAGGAAGAGGGGTTTCAGCAATTTTGCTTGCACAAAATTTCCTTACTGAGAGTAAGATCTGTTAGATGCTTCCAGCTGCAAAAATTAAAGCTCTCCGTCCCTGCAGCAGTGTCAAGGAGGGGTTTTGTCCCCAGGACCCCATTTCTGGGGCTATTTTTCTCTGTTCTGGTGGCATCAGAGAGAGAAGTATTAAGGCTGTCAGGTTGCCTTGTATCTTTCCTATTCAAGAGCTAGGATAAATTTAAGGTCTGTAAAAATATAATGAACACATCAGCTCAGAGTGGCGCTACTTGTCAGACATGATTCGATAAAAACATTGTAGAGCCAATGTCACTAAAAAGAGATTTGGAATTAGAGATCTGATTTTTTTTTTTTTTTTTTAATAAGAAGCTGAAATTTCCACACTGACCTTTGCTGTTTTGGCTAAGAAGCAGACGTGGGATCTGTGTGCTGTCAACACACGGCACTCAGGGCTCAACTTGTAACCTTGTAACCCACAAAAATGTCTGGTTTGTTGCACTACTGTTAAACTTCCCTGGAGGTTACTTGCCTGCAAAAGCAGAAGTATGAAGCAGACAGGATTGTCAGCAATTTCCCCACCCCTAGGTTCTCACCAGGTCAAGACACCATCTTGCTGAAACATACTTATTCCACACAGCAGAATTCTTACTAAACTCTGTCAAACCCAGCATGCTTATATGAAGTACAAAACTATCAGGACTATAGTAAATATCTGCATTAAGTGAAAAATAAAAATCATAAGGGCAGGTGGCTTAGTATTCACAAACTATTAAATGTTATCCTTTAAAGGATTTGTAATTTCTTTTCTATCTGCTTATCTTTATACAGCCTTCTCTTCCTCCAGAATTATTTGGTTCTGATTCCAAGATTGCATACAGTGTTCCTCACTATTTAGATCCTTGAATGTACCTTCTTTCTGCCTACCATTCTTCTGGGGGAGTGGTCTCATGTCTGCATATTCTTTAGTATATAGTGAAACTCTGCAGATTTCCTTGGAGAAGGAAGCAGCTCAGCACAGGAGAAAACTTGGCTTTTGAAGTTTCAAACTTGCCTTTGGAGCCATCAGTTTGGAGTATTCTTCACCAGCAGCAATATCATATGGGAATAACAGAAGTGGGAACTATATCCAATTATTTTCATCACAACATAGCAGGGTGACAGTTTCTAGACACTTGCAAAAGAATATATGGCTAAAGCACTGGATAGAAATGCACAGCTACCTCACTGACTCACTTTGATGTCAGACCATCAGAGTGCTTTTATTCTGAAACCAGGAGTTCACACAGTGTTTCAAACTTTTCCCTGAGACAATTAGAGACAGGATTAAAGACTTTTGAAGAACAAAACTCTAGGATTAACCTTGTTTCAGAAAAAACTCAGAGCAGGCATTATGGAGCACAATTCTTAATAGGTGCTCATACAGTGAGCATAATTAGAGCTCTTGGAAAAATATAAAATGGAAGCTGTCCCGTGCAGGATCATTTTCTTCTGAATTAGTAGTGATTTATCCCTTGCCTGTATATCCTACCAGGCACCCATGCTTCTGCACAATGAGAAGGATGGAGCAGAGCTGAAGCTCTTTATCTATTTCTTCTGACTTGTCAGCCTGCCAAAGGGATTGTGCACATGAATAGTTGCTTTCTGTTTTGCTTTCCATCTTGAAATAGTCAACCCTCATTAATGATAAAATCTTGAAGTGTTCTGTGACCACTTGGTATATTAAGAGCAAGGTAAAAGCATCAACTGCTTGTGAGGGAGTAGGAAATTTCTATAGTAGGACTCACTAGGAATAATGCCACAGAAATAACACAGTTTGCAAGGCTGAGCATAATCTTGGCAGAAGCTGCTAAGAGAGTGAGACAGTTCTGAAGCAGACCAGACCAAAAAACCCAAACAACCTGATTAATTCAGAGGAAGTTCTGTTTGAGATTCAAAGTTTCACACAGGATCCCTCACTCAGGACACTGACTATTAAGAACACCTGTACTGAGCTTCTCCTCCACTTCTGAAAGTTTGCTGACTGAATTTCCTGTCATCTGAGGTAAAAGAGATGTGAGCTTTAAAAGCATGAGATTCTGAATGAAGATAAATACCATCAAGATGTTGTTCTTATTCTAGTCAGCTCTCCTACTTCACTTACACTGTAAAAGTTTGACTATAAAGTTGAACAACTCTCTTCAGCTTCATGGAGCTTTAAGGGATTTTACCCTATACATTTGTAATGCATCTGCATATGGGCCATCACTCACTCCATAAAAGTTTTTATCCAGCACCAGGCTACTTTTCACCCAGCTTTCTGGTTGACTCCTGCAAAGAATGCATTCCTTAGTGCAACTGGAAAACTAAGCACAGTAAAATCTTTGCATATTTATATCTTTATACTTGAGAATAGCTATGATCTTATTCCAGTATTAAAAGAAATAGGGAGCTAGAGAGACAGAATATTGCAGGTTTTTGTCTGCTCCAGTACACCCACATATAAAGATAAATTACAGTGCTTCATGATAAAACCTGAGTTTACACCTCAGTATTTACTCAACTGAACCAAACAAAAATATGCTGATGCTGACACACGTGTATGATGCCGAACTGCTCAGCACTATATTGCTCTTAGCAAGAAGTGGTTAAATCTTGCCATCAAACAGTAACAAAACAAAAACAAATGCCATTCATACAAAGCTCAGAGCATATTATCTAATTATTGGGCTAAAGGGGTCTATACACTATTGGGGAATTTCTGTCCTTCATTCAACTTGGAGGAACAGGAATATTCTCACTCTTTTCCTTTTCTTTTCCTTCATCTGCTGTAAATGAGACGTAAGGGGAGGGGTGTTCTTTTCTATTGAGACTTTTTCAAACACAGACCATGATGAAGCCGTCTTGGAGCCTAAGGGCTCATAAAACACCGTGTCTGATTTCCAACTTTTCACTCTAGGTGCAACAGAAGATGTAGAATGGCAGCTTCTGCCAGAGTTGGATGAGTTGTTCACATTTGACTACTGATGTGTCAAATAAAGATTTCTCAGCGCTTTTCATCATTTTGCAGCAAAAATTTATGAAGTGGAAGCCTCCACTAGCATGTAAGAGCTGACATCCACATACAGTTGAAGTATCAGAAGCTGTAAACACATTTTGCTTCTCAACTTAAGGGCACATTGAAAACGGTTTTGTGAAGACTGAGCAGATAAGAATCCAGTTAAGAATCCCATGTAGATTTAGTAATACAGGTAGAGTCAGCTCACACTCAAGATCCATATATATGCACAGCAAAACTTGTGAAGCATCGTGTAGATATTAAGATTACCCACCGAGGTTATGGGATCAATAAAGTCCCTATAGTTCTTAATGATTTTTATTATGTTTCAGCAGGATTTTTCCTTTCTGCTTCTTGAAGTTAATGATTCTAGAAAAGATTCAGTCATTAGTAGGGTCTTCAGGACCTGCATTTCAACAGCTGATCCAAAAGTACTCCATAGGGGAAACAACAGATGCTAACTAGGCAAGTGAAAGCACCGACAGCAAAAAGTGGCCTGTAAGTGACCTCTGGTGGGCAAGAATAGTGTTAAATTTCTTTGTATTTCTCAAGAGGGGAGTTTATCCATTTAACTAGCTTACAGCCATTCAGTTGAATTTTATCTAATATTATAGAATAATCAAAACAATTTTCCTCTTGAGCAAAAAGAATTTGATGAAAAAAAAATGGAAACTAATACAGGAGTGGTAAAGTTTTGAATGATAAGCTCTTAAAACGTCTGTAACAAGGGGGATTCTTTATTGCTGTGTATATACCATTAACACTACACCACTAAAAAAGTGAAGCTAAGGCAATCTTTCAGGTGATATAAAACTCACAACCAGTTTTAAAGAGAACAGAGTGGTCCTTTGAGAACATGTCAGTCAGTTCAAAAAACATTTCCCAGGTTGCGTGAGGTGATGGAACCTGCTGCTTCCAGCACGTGCAGTGGCTGATCACAGCCACTGAACTCAATCACAGGAGCTTATATAGCTATTTATTACTGTGCAGAATATCCCCAAGGACTTTATCCCATTTCCAACTAAATATTTTTTAAAAGTATTGTAAGCTTGGGAATTAATTTTGATCTCATAGCTTGAAAAGGCTCCCAGCTCTGGGCTTTGGGGCCTCTGTTTGCAGAGCGTATGTACAGTCTGGCTGACCATAAAGTTTGTACAGATCCCTCTAGGACTGCAAATTCCCCTTTGGTAACTGGACTTGTTTTCCCTTTCTACCATTTCCCAATTTCCACATGGAGCTAAAACTCCGATAGCTCCTCACGTGGGTGTAACAATAGACATGGGAGATGGTTTGCTGCACAGAAATAACTGGAATTGTTCCCTAGGAAAACCAGCATGTCTTGGCAACAGTTGTCCTGGCAACTAAGTCTCCTGGCAGAGGACGATGGCCACTGATCTGAGGAAAGCGATCCATGAGTCATTTTTTCTCAGAGACCTGAGTGGCTAGGGAATAGAATGGGAAGCCCCCACCACTTGGTTTCCCCCCATCCCTTGCATTGACAGGAAACTCTCACCAGTCAAAGAGGTTATTTGAATGGTTATGGAATTCCACCCCTTGGACACAGATCCAGGACATACTAATTACAAGGCATACCAGTTACAAGTCATATTAATAGACAGCATCCTTTCAAACATCATTGCTGCTTCTTCTTTTTTTTGTCTTTTTTTAGCTAGTCATGTTAGGAACTGTCTTAACTTTCTAGCAGGAAGGAAAATAGCACTGGGAAAACCAGCAGAATATGTCAGCACAGCCATAAAAGTACTAAACAGCACAATTAAAAAATCACAAAGGACATTTTTGTCTAAGTAGCTTTTCAGAAGACTGTGAAAGCTTTGAAGGTCTGTATAGCTTTTGATTTCATATCTTATGTGGAGTGTGGCACAGGTGCTCATCAGGCCTAGCAGAAACACTGTGCTGCACTTGCAAGTGCACAGGCCAGACCTGAGCCTAAATGAAGCCCAAGGCTCATAACCAGGAGCTCTGATGGTGATCCTTGGCCTCAGACAGGGTGCCCGAGTTCAGCAATCCCTAATTGCCTGTTATGCCTTGACTGTTCTTTCTGCTAAAGCGGCCTCACTGCGAGTTGCTCTCCCTCTGGGACAAAGCACTGGCTCTATTCATTGCTGCTCCTGCTCCTGCATTTATCTGCCTGGCACCCGTGGGCTCAAATGGACAAATGTAGAAATGCCTCTGTCCCAGATCCATTTGCACACACACACCAGGTGCAAGTGTCACTGCCCAGCCAGGGCACGCTGTTCCCTCTTCCCTTACACTGCCAACTCTGAGAGACCCGAGCAGTTTGCTTCAACATCTCCTGGAAATGTCTGAAGTGTCCAAGAGGGTGAGCCTCACTTGGGCACAGCTGGGGGCTCTCCTGCTGGGAAAAGGCTGCAGGGATGGCAATCTCCCTCTTGGGGAGGACAAGCAGCTCTTTGGCCACAGAGCTGCTGTGGAAATCCTGTCACCCAGGAAAAACAATGACACAGAAAAAAAAAAAAAAAAACAAACAACATTTCATTTTCATGGACTTGTCATCTCTGAGCTGTCCCTTTCAAAGCCCACGGGTGACTGAATGACCAGCAAGGAGTTGAGTGGTGAGCAGAAACTTAAGCTACCATGATTTGGAATGGATCAGTTAAAAGAAATGGGAAGTACCTGAGTCCATGCCAGCTCTGAAGGGCCAGTGGGAGGCTGAGCAGGGCTACACCAGGACACTGGGGTCCAGAAACAGCAGCACTTCCAGTAGGTGCTCAGAAACTGATCTGAAAGAAACATTTCTGTTTCAGAAAACATGACTTGGCAACAAAATTACTTCATCTTGAAATATTTCTCGAGGTTTATTCTACTGCTTTAATCTGAATTATGCTAATCCGTGCACATGATGATTCTATTTAGCTATGAACACATACATTTTCATATAGGAGGAATGCAAAAGAGTTTATTGGATGATAGCAAAACTATTGCATGAATTCAATATTTGCACAAGAAGCAGAGAAATGTTTTCCATCAGTTTACACTTCTCTTTCCATTACCTGCACAGTAAACTCAGACACAATAAATGTTTCAGGATGCTATTAGGCAGGTGGACTCCCAGAGACTTTCAAGGAGATGGAAAAAAGCACCTCAAGCAGTAAATCATACACCTTGAAAATTGCACAGTAAACACTTGGAGACATATAAAATCCCACTTCTAACTTAAACGAGTAAACAACTTGAAAAAATGAGCTCAGACATAAAAATTATGAGCTGACTACAAATGATCTGCAAATACATTAAAGGCCTATATTTGTTCAAATACATTATTCATAAGAAATAATTTGAGTTGTAGTCATATACAATTTGTGTTGCATAAACTTAAGCAAATACTTGTAACCAAAAGCTGATTTAAAGAATTAATGAGCAATCTAAATAAAATTCTATTACTAAATAAAACCTTCCCTGATTTGCAAAGCCATATGCTTCCTCTAGCATATACATTAATAAGCATATCTATTAAGAGCTGAGGCCTGGAATACTGTGATAGAGACAGAGAGCTTAGATCTGATCAAGCTCTTACTAAGCAGGACCAGTGTGAGGTAAATAAAAGGAGAAACCACTGCTTTTGAAATGTTCTTAAAGTATTTATGGTTCAACAGCAACATGAGCCAACTGAACGCTTGTGCTGAACAGCCACATTCCTTCTCTAGGATCAACACTTGAATTTTTAGTAAACAAACAAAGAGAAGGGGGAATGTAACTTTTCAGGTCTGTTAAAACACTCCCACTGTCTATTGCTGCACTCGTTTGGACACTGAATTCATCAGTGAACATTTCAGGCCAAGAGGCACTGCAGCATGCTGTGGTACATCTGCACAATTTGAATTGCTGTATCAGTGCTTGCTACAGAACAGCATGAGGGGTGGCTTGACTTACATTATCTGCAGTAACTCCATACTCCTCTGTACTAACTCTGAACTAAACAAGTGAATTATGCTGAAGCAATATTGATAGTATTATTATTCTGTAAATTCTCATACTATATAGAAGCCTTAATAAACCAGATGCTTTTGCACAGTTGGAGATAATGGGGAATGTCTACAAATCAACACCTCCTCCAATTATAACCCTCCAAAATTATTACCTGAATAGATGAAAGAACTAGTCTGGCTTCAGCAAATAGTTGTCTTTTAAATCTTTTTACTTTTTAATAAAAGTACACAGGCTGCTTGACCAACAGCTGAGACATTGCAAAACTTTCCTTTGACATTTTGGACTGTGAATTAAGCATATATCAGGAATAATGCTGAACTAAACTAGAAAAAAAATTGAACCTCTAATATTTACAAACAAATTAAATACTTACAATTACTCAAGCAGAGTAGCTCCTATCACCTACTTGTCACTAATATCTACCAGTCCTCTTATATTCACTTCAGACAAAAACATGAGTGGCACAAATAACTTCCTATTCTGTCTTCGCTTACTCATCCTCTTTATTTCAAAACCACTTTTAATGTTCTGAATAGTTTTGAAGTAGTTTCCCAGCTTAGTCATGGGGCAAAGGCTGCCGAGCAGACTGACCTCTCTTAGAGAAATGCTCCAAGCCTTTGCTGCTTCCATGCAATGCATCCATAGGCTGTTACACAGTGGATGGACAGGAATGCACAACAAGCTGTTTCTCCCCAGTGCCTCCTCTGGAATACAAGGACAACAGAGATGAAGTTTTACCTTTTGTAACTCTCATGCACAATTTCCTCACATTATGGACTAAACCAAAATGGACTCTGAAAATTTGTTTGGTTTTAACCCCCTTCCCTTTATTTTGGCTAATTTATGGAACCAAACAAACAGCTACCTGTTGTCATTAACCTTAATAGCATTGCTTCTCAGAAATCAAAGCTGTTGCATTTCTATAGCAACTTTCCACAAAATGTGTCTTGGTATCTGAAAAATATTAGGGAATGGGTCCTAACAGCTCTTAAAAGGTAGCTGCCAAAAATATGAAAGTCAAGATTTTCCAGACCCAGGATTTTGAAGCACTAGATATTTCCAAAGAGAGTGAGCCAAAGATATCTTGATATGATGACAGAAATGCAAAAATGGGTTTGTCAACGTGCTCTGACAGCACTCCTGGAGTGTCCAATACCTCTCAGTCACGTCCCATCTGACAGGAGCTTTGCAGTTCCAGTGGGCTAAGAATGACTGTGACACTGTGAGTCACTTCTTTTGGATAGTCTGAATAATTTTTAAATGGCCACTGGTTTAAATACAATCTACAATACCAGCTGGAGCGTATAACAGAATAGGATCTTCTGGCACAGACTGCTTCTGTTAGGAATTGCTCCAGTAGCTGGGCAATAATTAACTTTCTGGAGTGCCTTTGTACTACAACTCAAACACAGTTCTCATCTTTTTGTAAAGTTTGGCGCCCCAAAGTTTTCGATGACCTCAATGAGAGCTGTGAGTTTTCAGAATTTTTGAAAGCCTATCACTTTTTTTTTTAATGAAACCTAATTTTAGTATGTTAGCTTAAATAGACAGAATTCTGAAAAATATGGAATAAATCCCTAACAGCTTTCATACATACAAGAGAAAACCTAAAAAACAGTCATCATTTTCACACAACCTTTTCTAAGCTTATTTTAGATAACCATAGGCTACATCACAGCTCTTCAGACATATGGGAATTGCCTAGCAAATGACAGCTAACTAAGGTCATGGGAGGATTTACTGTCACTAATATCACCTTACAGTAAGAAGGAATGTTCATTTCCTTTTAGTGAGTCACCAAACACAGTTTCTCTTTGTCTAAAAGTGATAAGAGCAGCACACAAGAAAGTTAATTTTCACTGATGACAAAGTGAATGAAGGGAGACTCATGTAGCTGACAAATTTCAATGTGAAATCCAAGCAGGAATGCTAAAGTAGTGAATTTGTTACTGAGATGCAGTACAGCCATAATGGGGACATCATTTATGCAACGTAATAAAAAATGTTACATATGATGTATTGACAATAAATGAAGCAATGTGCACATTTATACCAAGTGACAACCCAGGGACAGGTAGATTAGAGTCAGAAATCACCAGCAGGATCCATCTTTTCACTTTGCCCACTGTTCTCTCTTTACTGCTCTATCTGTTTCTATTGATCTCAGTTTGAGTATTAGGATTTTATGACCTATATGCTTAAGCATTTCTCCTGCCTGTGTATCATCCATTTCAGGTGATGGTTATGCTGAGCCGCTATTTATTCTATAGCACTACTCTCCGCTGACTTCCTTGGAGAAGCAAGCAGCCCAGCAGCTTGGCAACAAAATGCTTTTAATGCCTCAAGTCACCTTCAAAAATACCAGGTTTTAATAATTTTCCACTAGCACTCCTGACTTTTGGGAACAGGAGAATGAGGAGGGCCCAGAAACACAATACATTTAAATTACTTTCAGCACAGCAGAGCAGAGTGGCAGCTTCTGGGAGCCTGCTGAGCAAGGCCACCTTATTTCCCTAAGTGACCCACGTGTGAGAACACTGCGTACAAATGCATGGCTAATTTGCCAATTTACTTTGGTGTCAGTGCAGCTGAGTACTGCTGTTCCAAATGAAGAGTTTATAAATGGGTTTCCAGCTCTGGAGCTCTCTGAAAGATCTAGGGGGTTCAGGATCAAATGGGTCCTGGAACCAGATACCCCATGAGATGGCCTTTGCATCAGCCCTGGTGTTACTAAGATCCTGAAGAATTACTTCTGTCAGATCCCTGAGAAAGCTGCAATAACTCTGGGAAATGTTTTTTTATTCTTGAAGGAATACTGCATTTCTCGTACACACTAATTTGCTGTTGTTTACGCCATCAGTAGTCACCACCAGGCATGCAAGAGCTTGGCTGTTCACCTCAGCTGAGAGCAAAACAAAACCTGTCCAAATCACCTGCAAACCCAAGCTCAATCAACCTGATTCAGCTTTCAAAAGGTAACTGCATGAGGTAAGCATCTAACAGAAGCTGCTCTACCTATGCTACACCAGTTCCTCCTGTCTAAACAAGGGCCTTATCTCAACCTGGAGAGAGGAAGTGGACCTTTCTTCCCTACTTTTATAAAGTTTGTTTACTTTGCCTTGTCTATCTACTTTTTTTATGGGAGTTTTGCTTCCTTAAGAAAAGGTTGAACCCTGCCACCTAGCTCTTCTAATGTCTATTGTCCTTTTTGGTCCACATAGTCCGTGTTTGCTAAGAAGAACCTCAACAATTCATGACCCAGTGAGCTGAATCAGAGAAGCTGAAGAGAAACAGTGTAAATGAAGCAAATAATTAACATCTCAACTTTGCAAATATTTGCAGCTTCCTCTTAAACCACTAGACACAGATTGTAAGTAGTAAAAACAAACCCTGGTCTTTTACTACAAACACAAAGTATAATATTTGATACTTATGGGTCTTAACTGCAGTTCCAGAACTGAATATATTCAAGAAGTTCACACATTTGCATTTAGATCCTGCTTGAATAAATCCCTGTGATTGCTGACTGGCCCGTTAAGCCTGCCTTTTGGCCTTAGTAAAATTATTTAAGTGCAAACGAGGCATTGCTTTCTGTGCAGTTTTCCCAGGCAGATTTTGGAAAGCTATCTGACGGAAGGAGGTAAAACAGTGAAAAGACTTCAGTGCTATGCAGTCGATTTCTTCTTTCATCACAGGATAATGTACACGGAAGTCAATTTTCCACATGCACCAAACAACTGCACTGACCTAGATATACTGGAAATACATAAATTATCATTTCAGAAGAAAATTTAATCTCTCTTCTGAAATAAAATCAACCCCTAATACTGCATTTATTAAGAGAGGGTTCTGTGGTAAATAACAGCTGCTATGTGTCATTGTTTGGAATCACAGATTTTACTACCTTATTTCAGAATGTATTGAGTTATTGGAAAATGTGAAATGATAATATTCTATTTATAGCTGTGCCATAATGGCAAAGTAGCATTACTGTAAGGTATAATTATGGTGAGTTAATCCTGGCCTTATTAGAAGAATGTCTTAAGTTTAGTCTCTATTACCAGCTAAGTTTGGAGGCTCTTCTGACTGGAAAATAGCTGCTGTTTGATCTTAGTCTGCCTATCTTTATTATCCTCCTCATCATCTCTGCTGTTGTTAGGAATTCTGCAAAGTGCAAACATTTATTTTCTTTCTCCTTATATTTGCATAGAATGGCATTAGATGTTTTTGCCAGTAACATTTCTAAAGAGGAAAATAGGGAAAGAAAGACAAAAGAAATTATTACTCAAATACTTCTCTTGAGAGGATAATAGCAGGATTAAGAATTGGGTGCAAGTACGGAATATTTGAGAGACATTTCTTCCATTCTCCCCAGGCTGCTTACAAGGAAACCACAAGTACTAATGCAAAGCCATAGATAAACTGAGGTAGAATATATAATTGTGAAAGACATTCGGGAAGGGTTAATGCAGTGACTGATTTGTAAGGTAGAAGAGCAAATCTGCCTCCTCTTCTGCCACTGAAGCTGCAGTGGTGATGCACAAGGCTACTTGTCTGTGACTGGATGTTGTGGCTTCCTCATCTTTCCCGTGACCCTCTCTTCAGCTGCCATCCAGCATGGCTGTGCCACCATCAGTGTCAAAAAGCTGAGGAAGGGGTGGCAAGTCTTGCTCGCTTGAATCAGAAAGGTTTAGATTTTTCTGCCTAACTAGCTTCAGTGGAGATGTAAAGCACAGTGCCTCAAGGTTTGCTTTAAAGGCACTATTCTTCTAGCCTTCCTTCAGGGAGAGAGATGGATTATGTGACTTTTCACAAACCTTAGTAACCCTCTCTCCTCCATTTTTTTTCACTGGTTTAATGCCTTAATAGTATTTTCTTGCAAGCAGCTTCCTTTCGTGGCTACTCAATCTCTTATGACACATACATTTGCATTAGAGTTCTATTTTTTCCTCAACTTGGTAGTGGGAACCAAGTTCAGACCTTCTCTGAAGTTAAATTTCTTTTTTCTAGCCCTCTAGAAATATCAGACTTCTGTAGAATTTAACAGGAGACAGAATAATGATTTTTAATGGGTCCAGAAAGATTTAGATTGACTTTTAGCTTCTTTTAGTTTTAACACAAGCATTTTTAATTGCCTTAATCATGAGCAGAAATCCTTTAACTGTAGGTCATTTTGAGCATGCTTGATAAGGATGTTGGCTGAGCATTCCCAGACAGCTAATGAATTCCTCATTGTTAGTTATTTATACTGAAAAACATTCTTAAGTCTATAGAATTTCCCTTACTTTGGCCTTTCATTTCCTTTTGTCTTGTATTCTAGAAAAAAAAAAAAATTGACATGCTTATAGACACTTCTGACTTTAGTGTATAATATTGAACTGGGCAATATATCATACAGCAAGTTTGCCTTAGAAAAAGTTATGAAAGATTTATGAAAAACCTTCAGAAACAACACTAGTAACAGATTTAATTCACTACCAGACCAGAACACATTTAAACATGGTAATCTAGAACTGAAAGAACCAGAGAACAATAATTACCTGTGAAATATTCCACTCTCGTTTTGCATGCTGCTCTCATGTTCGTCTAGTCTTTTACCACAGAATGGCATGAAATCAGAAGGTTGTGTAAGCCTTCAGATCAGCTATGCTCACAAATCCATGCTTGGAAGAGTGAGGACTGTACTAAACATAATTTTAATGAACGATGGTTGAACATAGTTACCAGTGAGAAAAATTGTAGGAAAGCCGCTTTACTGAGCCTGGATCCATTTTGACGCCCATTTTCTTTATTTTTCTGCTGTCTTTGCCTGGCTTTGCATTCTGAGCAGGGCCACAGCCTGGTATGTGTTGGCAGTGCTGGAGCTGTCACTTGTTCCTGGGACTGAAGTGCTCAGCACTGGATGCAGCAGCGCTGCTCAGTCTGGCCCTCAAGGGTTAATGACCAAATTACTGTAAGAGCTGATGGCTCTCTTTAGCTGCTCATGCTCAGTAAGGCAACGATATTAACTCAAGGGGGGTTGATCACCACTTTTTATTCTGAATGCCTGCTTTTTAGTACATACAATGAGTGCTCCTGGGCAGCTCTTAAAGAAACTCTTTAAGAAAGGGGCCATTAAAAAAAACATTAATGGCAAAGACTGACTAAAATGCGGGAACCGACAGTGGTAAACTAAGGCTCCATCACATGACACTGAGAGCCTTGGCATGAAAGTACTCCCAGGTTCCTTGCCCCTTGCTCAGAGCTAAGGGTCTGTGATGTCCCCCGAAAAGAGGAGAGCTTCAGAGATGGAGCAGATGTCCAACATACTTGGAAGCCTTTATTCATTGGGTGATGAGCTTTTGGTGAGGGCTTTAACTGATAATTTTGGAGGTATTTCTGCTAAGCCATTAAAGTTCCAGTGAAAGCAAAATTCAGCCCTTATAATCCTGTCTCCATAGCCCTTTTTGCTGCTTTACTCGTTAGCTACAGGTAATGCTCAGTTGCATCTGAGCTCACAGTTGCTCTGGATTCACTGAGTTCGTTCAAACAGAACTGCACTAAAATCCAATTTCTAAGCTTATGATTTTGTAATTAGTAGCCAAAAACCATACAGACTGGATCTCTCAAACACAGATCCATTTTCCTGACTGTGAAAAGAGGTAGATATGCACAGGTAAGCTGCTTCCTGTGAATGACTCCAATGTATGTCAAGAACAGAATTTTAAACTCTCAATAATAAGATGGGGAACATTAACATATCCTCTGTAAATCAGGAGACCAGAAACATGAACCATTTCAGACACATTTAATGGATGCCACCGATTCTGGTAAATTTAACATTATTATACTAGGTATGTCATCAGAATTTCATCTATATAAATACAGATTCTGAATTTTAAAAAACCCAAATATTTTTTGAATGCAGCTCCATTGAAAAAAGACAAAACAAAAATCAGAGGCAGAGAGTGCACTCAGTTATTTACTCCATGATTTTTGTTGCTTTGCAGAAGTTTCAAGCAGAAATAATTTTGGAGTTCATCCTCCCTTTAGCCACTAAGCAATTAGTAGAATGATGTCAAATTCCTCCCCCATGCCACTTTATTCAAGGTACATTTAACTAATTAATCTAAACAAATAATTAATTTTTTTCATGGTAAATAAACACATTGTACAAAGAAGAAACCAGCAGCTGATAACTAATTAACTGATATGCCTAATTCATGGCATAACAGAGACCAAATGTATGTCATAATCAGGCTTCCAGAATATTAGATAATACCAGCAACAATGCTTGTTAAAGTTCTGCCCACAGACATTCTACATTTAGGAGAGATCAAAAGTATAATGAAAGCAAGGGAAATATTTCTATGGAATGGAAGAACTCTGGCTCATGCCTCTGTCAGAGTCAATTTGCATGATGCTGAACTTAGCACTAAATACAAAATCTGAAATATAAACAGAAAAGATGTTTCTTCTGCAATATATTCTCCTCAAGTTCATGGTCTTCAGATCCCATCTGGAATTCCCAGCATTTTTTACCCACTCTCAGCTCTCATTTTATCATCTGTTGTACAAAGCAAATATTTAATTATGGGCTGCTGTGGAAGACATTCAACAGAGATATCCCTACCTACAGCAGAGTAGTGAAAGAACTGATGATGCTTCTTTTCAGTTTCGTACACGATTTTTCCCTGATCAAAACATCAGGTTTTACAATTTCACTAATTGATAGCCCAGTACTCAGAAACATCAGAGCCATCAGAGCTGAATAATCAAAATATTATTAGGGCTTTATAAGGCTGTCTACCACAACCAGTCATTAGAGGACTTCAGATGTGTCTTCTATTTCCACATATATCTAAATTGCAATGATTTAGTCCTTGAGCCTTGATTAACAAAAGCAGGGTGTGCCAAGTTACTAATTCAGTTTCAGTAATTATGAAGCCTAAGACAAAGGTTTTGAAAAATGAGAGAAGCTGATTTTTCTTAACCCAGTTTAAAAGGAATAAAAAATCTTGGCAGTAGATGAAGCCAGAACTACTTAAGCACCTAAAAATCAGGTCTTCTCATACTGTTTATCAGAGGAGAATATTGACCCCAAGTCATTCCTGTGACCTCAGGGGAGACAGTGTTTTACAGGTTGCCCTCATATATCTCAGTACAGAGATTCTAAACACAATGGTTTCTACCTTCTAAACTCTGACAAATGACAAGCCTGAATTTATTTTTAAAATATTTATTACAATTATGTGTAGATCGGACATTAAACTCCTTCTTTTCTTCCTTCTATTACTCTCATATCTGATTTAGGTTTAAAATCATCTTCTTATCAGAGACAATATTTTCAGGGAAACCTGGATAGTTTCTAATTCTGCTTTAACACATTCAAAGACCCTGCAAGAGTAGGTTAGCATTCTAATAAAAATGGCTCTGGGTCTACCACCTCTGTTATGCCACTTGTGAAGTCACTGACATTAAAGAAACACTAAGGAGACTCTAGAGAAATATACTTTGGCCTCTAAGCAGCCACAACACCACCATGATGACATGGTTGAAGTCTAGTGCTTGCCTAAGTTTTTAGCAGGTTAGAAGACACTAAAGCTTGGGCAGCCAGCTTTACATTAGTCAGAAACTGTTCTCAAATAAAAATCTGCAGATAATTTCCTGACACAAAGAAGAGTGTTTATGATGATGAGATCTGAATATGCCAGCAATGTAGTCTACTATTTATGTATTCTTGAGCAAAAGATTTAAACAGGTTTATAGTACGACATAATTTAAATAGCAATCCTTTGGATCAACTTAAGAAGTTAGAGCCATAAATAAACATAAAATAAATAATTGCATATCCAAATATATCTTTTCTCCTTTAAAGCATCCCATCCCAAGTCTTCATTAGTACACAAACACTGGGCTGCTTGAAAGTCTGAGCAGGATTAGGGCTGGCAGTTATTGTTTAGGGACTGCACGAGGACAGGGGGATGTGAAACTGGTGGCAGCAGTATCACTCAGCTCATGCTTGCAGTCAGGGTATCTGGATGCAACGTAAGGCACATACATGTTTCAAAACGCCTAAGGGCAAGCTAAACATCTGCATCAGGAATTATTTGCATACAGACATACAAACAGAATTTTCAGCACTCATACAGCTTTTATTCTTTGGTCTTTCAGACAGGTCCTGTTACATTCTAAATGTTTGAACACTTCCTCATATTCGAACATTGTCACTTCATGTCTGTACAAAGAGCCACTTTGTTGAATTTGCCCTCTAAATCATCTATAATTTGTAGGGCACATTTTTAACACTGGAACATCCTACTCCTGTTCTGTCATTTCCATGGTACAGAGCTATTTGTACAACCACAATCTTTAGGCAGGCAGTTCTTTTTAAGAAAATGAATTGCTGTGTTTGCAGCCTCATGCACATGCTTTAAAACCACAATTTTTGCAATATTTATCCTTGGCAATCACAATTGCATACTTGTGACATGAATAATTTTGTACCAGCTCTAACAGTTGTTTGTGTCTCAAGTTTTCTGTTTTAATAGCACAAATACAGGAAATGAGAAGAATTAAAAACCAGTGCTAGTGTTCAAAATAAAGTATGAGCACATACTGCAATGGCTGCACGAAAAGAGCTCCATGGTTAATATCGAAAATGCAAATCCTTTAAGAAACTTTGGCAAATTATGTACTGCTTCACCTTTAAAAAAATTAAGTGAGAGATAAAAGACAAGAAATTTTTAAATTCTATATTAAAAGATCCTCAAAATAACCCCTTCCCTTAGAATCAGGCTCTTCATTCATACACATGTACACTGTGAATGAATTAACGGGAGCTTTGGTGTCTTAGCTGTGCCGGTTTACGGTAAGCAGGAATGACACCAGCCGTACTTGAAGTTATGAACACAAAAGAGACCAAAAATAATGGAAAGTTTAGTATTGACACAGGAAGGAAGGAAAAAGCACCCTGCATTGATTGCTGCTTCATGCGCTGCAGGTTGCTCTGTATGTCACCTGGCTTTTCAGCAATGAGCAGCAATTATTTACAAAGGTCACAGAATCTCCTAAAAATTGTCCTCAGTACAATGTACTTCAATTGGTGTGGGTTTGCTACTCTCATTTAAATTAGCTCTTTTGTTACTACCCTCTTTCTGCATAAAACATGGACTACACTGGGATTAAATAGGGCAATTCCCTCCCTGTCCCCCTGCCTTCCCTTCACAATCTGTTCTAAAGACGCACAAAGAGTAAAAAAAGAAAAATTATGGATATATATGTATATATATTAATATATATAAATGCATATAGACATTAAAGTAAGCTCCTAGAAGGCTTATGCTTTGACAGAATATCATTACCCTGGGGTATCACAAGAGCTGACCCTTAAGAACAGACTTTAACACTGTTCTTGTCAAATGTTTCCCACTGGAACTGTTTCTGCACTTTTCAGCCTCTGACAGCCTTCAAGAAATCTTAATTCTATAGCTTTCCAGAAAACAAACCAGGCTACAACCTGACCTTACTAAGAGTAGTAATTAGGAAGTGAGAGAGCTGAGTTCATGGCAACAAGAATTTTTTCAGAAGAAACCCAGGAGAACACTACACCAAGAGTTAACTTTGGTAGTCCAGCACCTTTCCTTAAACTCTAAGAGAAAGACCACCCAATTTCTATTTCCAGTTACCAATAGATTTCAAGTAGGGATTACAGGATTTTTGCTTCCTTTTCCATGGAAAGGACACTACTTTTCAATTCTTTATTCTCCCTTACAGCAGCGACTGACAAAAGCAAAAAAATCACATAAGGCAACTGAAATAGTGCTTTTTCTTCCAGGCAGAGAATGAGAAAGAAAGAGAGAGAGAGAGATATCTGTGCAGGACAGTTTATATGACTGAAATAGCTCAGCAATGTTGGCTCTCTAAGCTATATTGAGGCCAAGACCTTTTGGGCAGGGCCCACATTCCTTAGGTCATGGACCAGCTTTACCTGCCACAGTTTATAAACTCTCTCTTGATCCCCTCCTCTCCAATCAAGGCCTCAGACTCAGTAAAACCCTTTCCATCAAACCCTTTCCACTGTTTCTTTTCCCTCCCCTCCATTTGTCCAAAATTCCCCCTCACCCCGTACAGCCTGTACAGAGTTGGTGCATTACAGTATTTTACTCAACCTTTTTAAAGTAATGCATATGGTATTGCTAACTTTAATCAAAATTACATGTACTGCTCAGTTACTCAACGAGGTCATGCTTCCTGCAGATATTTTGGTTGTCAGTGAAACACTTGTTATGATTCAGTCCATTCTACCCTCAGGGTTTTACTCACAGGATAGACACTATTTCACTCCTATAGAACTCTATCAGATGAATCCTTTTATCTTAAAAAAAAAAAGGACAGAATTAATATTTTGAGCTTAAGACGTCATTTCTTTTTCCCAAGGATGCAAGTCAAGGAAAGTCCTAGCGAACCTAGGTGGACCATTAACTATGAAAAGCCATCACCAGGGTTCCATTTCAAGCCAAAACTGAAAGATCAAGTGGATAAAGTAATCCCCCAGGTGAAACACTTCAATACAAATGAGGACAAGCAGGGTATTCTGCAGCTCAAACGTCTGATGACTGTAACTTCCATCTGTGCCTTGCTGAATTCTGGCAGCAGGCTGGATTGCTTAGTCTATTATTGCTCAGCCAGCAGGATGACTTTGTTATGGCAGGAGATATGGGACAACTTCCTCAAATAAAAGCAGGTATCAGAGCAAATTAGGAACTGAAGAAACAGGACTTGAATGAGCTTATGACCTGCTTGTCTACAGGCAGACAATGCATCAAACAGGGATTGGAGTAATTTGTGCTGTAGGATATTTAGATTTTGATTCAGCACATATCACTGCCTCTTCAATCAATTGTGCTTTCTTACCCTGATGTACTGGGAAAATGAAGCCCTTTCTGTTTAATAATAATGAGAGGAGTTTCTATTGCCATACAAAAATAGTAGAGATGAATTAAACATTACACCTTAAATGAAGTGTATTCCGGACAAAGCATAATATATGATATTCATGCTTACCTGGTATGTCACGAATCAGCAGCTGTAAATCCTTCTTCTGAAAATATTTGCTGGTATTTTATTTCTTTAAGTAAAATATGCTTTTAGATGCAATTTAATGGTTGAAGATTGTACATGCCTCTTCAGTATAAGCAAGCCAGAATTTCATTATTTAACTACGTCCTTTAATTATAGGATTAATCTTCAAAGCATTGTGAAGTGTATTTGCAAAGTCACAGAGAGAATAAAAGGCTTATAGAGGATAAAAACCTCACAGAACATAATAGGTAGCAATGGTATAAGTGAGTGGTGATAATGAAAAGACACACATATGCTACAGCTATATTTCTACACCAAGATTACAAGGCATATGAATGAAGGAACCTTGATTCTTTTGTCCCTTTACACTGGCAAAGCCTGCTGTGGCAGCTGTCTGTACAAGGCTACTCGAACATTTTACAACCAGCTCTTTCCCAAAACTTCATGCTATGCATCAGCTGGGGTCATCCTCAGCAGGGGAGCTGTGATGTATTACAAACCTTCTCAAGTACAGTTCTTTTTTCAGTAGAATCAGAAGGCAGGAATTGATTTATTGTGGTGGACACCACAATTACTTCAGACTATTAAGTTAAAATCTCATCATTTTCCTTCACTTTTCAATGAGCTTCCCTAGATGGCACTCAGTCGTCCTGAACCCTCTGACTCCTGCAGTGGAAGAAAGAACATATTACAAACTAATCTGAAAAGCAGTTCAAAATGCTTTGGGCTTTGGTACAAAACCATGGGATGCTGGAGTATTTGTTACAATATCTGTTGCCATTTTGCATAAAAAGTAATATGCTTAAAACCACTGAATTTGTAGTTGACCAACTAAGAAAACAAACAAGTTGCTACTGGACTCCCTAAATTTTGTGTCATGAATAAATGATCTACCTTGAAAGGAAACAAGACAGTTATCTCTTTAGTAGAAAGATATCAGATCTCTTCCTTTGCTGTCATACTGCAGGTTTTTGACCTCAGCACCTGCAATTACACTACGTAGGATTCTTTTTTATGGTATAGGTGTCTTCATAAAAAAGCGTAACAATCTCTTGACATGAAATCTAACCTAGTGATATCAGGAATGCTGAGCGTAAGTTATTTGAGGATATTGGTTAATTGGTCTTTGATGGAATTAATATCTGTGAAAATAATTATCATAAAATACATACAGCACTTATCTAAAATAAGCTGCTCATTGGCCATATGTCTAGCTACGTACCTTCACACAGGATATACTTCTAGACACTAATATTTCCTTTATGTACAAAAATCAGTTCATTGTTTTCCCTCTTAGGCACTGAAAAATGGTGACTAATGCTCAGAAGCTCGTGGTATTATTTTAAAAATTTAAACAATTTTCTAAACACAAAACAAAAAGACCCCTTTGGTTCATTTTCTGTAAACTCCCATAGTGCTCTGAAGTTCAACTGTCATAGTTACATGCTTCATAAAACAGCAGAAATCTTGGGGAAAAAAAAATCAGTGTAGGAGGGTGAATGGATCCAAATAATTTGGTCAAAAATCAGGGGGAATCCAGAGAGGCAGCCAGGGCAGGCAGGAGAGGTTAACTTGTGTTTAAAGCACCTCTACCTGATCACTTCATCTTAACACTGATGGAATATGGGGTACCAATATCCTCCCTTCTCCCTGAGCACAGCAGAAGGCTCCTGGCTGGAGTCCTGACTCTCTTCACAGCTCTGCTGCAGCCTCCAAATGCCCCGAGGAAGACCAGTGACCACCCAGCAGTAACAACTGCACGAGCTGCGTGGTGCTACAGAGACAAACCAAAATGTGCCTGATGTACCCCTGCATCAGTGCTCCAGCTGCTCAAGTGTAAGGAGACACAAATGGATCAGAACGACATTTACTAAAAACTGACACAAACCAACCAACCTGCTGCGTAGGGAAACTAATTACGGAAAACAATTCTTTTTATCCATTCAGCGAAACCCAAACCCAACAGATCTGCTATGACATTATTGTTATGCAGAATTTCCCGGCTGAAAAAATAATTATGCTCACTAAAAGGCAGCTGGTGTCCATACTGAGTTACACGTTGGAGACTGGAGTGTCCGTGGAGACCTCTCATGTATTTCTCATGCTCTGTGTTAAATCCTACCGGGAGGCATGCAAGTTAGCAGAGGCCAGAAAGGCCAAATTACTCACCCTTCTCATAGGAATTCCCTTAATAATTTCTTAATACTCTGTGTTTATTTAAACACAAAAATAACATGTTCAGTTTTTAACTGGTTCTTTGTTTTCTGCATTCTCCTCCCAGTCTCTGTTTGGAATGAAATAGCAGTTTGGAAGCTGTAGTCTCCAAAATCAAAGCATATGATTTTCCCTGGTTCCTGAGCATTTCTGAAGCCACAAATTGGTGAGGTTATCACGAGTTTCTAGACCTGTCTTTCACCCAAAATTATAGAGCAGAAAATAAAGTTGATGAAAACATTAGCTATCTCTCATCACAAATACAGGCTTTAGCCTAATATTTTCTCTTATTTTTTTAATTATCAAACAAAATAAAAACCTAGACACAAGTTTCTGTGACTATGAGGACTCAGAAAAATAGCTGTGTTAATTATTATATAAGTGGTAGTTTATAAAATTCTAAGCACAGTTCAAATAATACCAATCAAACAGAGAGCATTAGATGGCCATAAAAGTAATATGAAAAAAATTTTACAATTTAGTTTCCATTACTTTCAGTATCAAAAACCAACATTTGTGACTCAAACTTTCTTAGATGCATCTGAATTACATGAGATTAAAGCAATTGTATTTTAAATTACTATAATGCAATTATCATAAATTGTTCCATATCACAAAAATAGAATTTGAATTGAATTGGAGATAGGTAGGGAAAGAAATGATACTGCTGCTAAATTTTAGGCATTATTCTAGCCATCTAGATAACAAAGACACCATCTATTACTTAGTGCATTGTATTTAATAAAAGCCATTAGTTATACTAAAACACTCCTAAACTGAAAACTCATAAAACTGAAGGGAAGAATATCTGAATGCCATGGCATCCAAAATTGCATATACACATGTACTAACAAACTCTATCAAAGGACTGTGGATGACTTCACTCTGGAAAAAAAATGCTTGCTTTGATCTGTTTTCTTAATCATCCTTGATTTTTCATAAAGAACATTCTGTAGAGTTTCAAAGTCAACCAAGGAATAAAAATAATCCTGTAAAAACAATGGAGTAATAGTACAGTGCGACATTCATCCAAAATTCCTTCATTTTCTTGCTTTTGCAGACAATTACCTAGAATTCTATGGAAATTATTTCTCCCTTCATTTGTGTTCAGTACCACGTGTGTGTACAAAATTACCTTCATGTGGTGTAGACAGAAAACCAGAGGGGCGGTAAAAGTGAGAGAAGATCTGCTCTGGCTCAGAAGGAATCTCTCATCTGCTGACCTAGAATCACCTCCATCAGCTTCATCAGAACTGAACAGCTCTAGAGGGAGACATTCACAGCCTGGCTGTGGTTTTGTGGATTCCTCCTTATCTAATATGCTGTTTTTCTATAAAACTTGTCTTTATGGTGCTTCTGTAGTTTCTAACTGGTATGCAGAGATGATCATGGGCAGAAGAAATAACAAGACAGCTTTCTGTATTTTGGAGCCAAGGATATTTAAAGCACTAGCTCCAGGTCACTGTGGAAAGAAAAGGAGAAAATTAAATTCATAAAACAAATGTAAGTTATTAGATTGATACAAAAGTCATTCTCACAAGTAGTAACTAAGGTTCATGTCAAAACTGAATAAATGGTCAGATAAATATGGAAAACTTAAAATTTCTGCATACAGAGTATCCTAAACACCAGTTGCTGACAGTAATTTCAAACACCTAAAATTTTGTGTGTGTGTTTTTGTTTGACTTGCCCTTATTTTCTGCTGTTTCTTCATATATACTCTCTTGGGGTATTGCCCATATTTTCTGTAATTTTCCCCCCTCTGCCTTCCCATAGGCTTTTGCAGGACGCTATGCTCTCCTGGGATGCCTTTAACGCCTGGCCTTTAATATGAAACAAAAAAATTATGTATCTGTCACTTTTCCCCCTTTAAATCAAATTATCTCATAGTTTCCCCTTGAGGACCAAAAGTACAGACAGGAATGCATACTAAATTAACATGAATTTCTGATATGCTACCTTATGAACTGGTTTTGTTTTGTTTTTCCCAAGGGGATCTAATTGCCCTTTGAATTTAAATGCATATTTAAACAATGTACAAAGTAAAAACTTCTTTATCAGATTAAGATTTTGACAGGAAACTTCTCTACCACGCTTATCACAATGCTCTTGGATTCGCTGCAGTTTTTATATGCTCTCACAATCCAACATGGTAATGGTCTGAAATCGCTTCTGTATGCCTGTTAAGGTGCGGGAAGAACAGACTAACACAGGTGTGAGCAAAACAGACCAATGCCATCAAAAAACTCCGCAGACGAGTCTGCAGTGGAGGAAGATGAGGAGGAAAGGGAAGTACAGTTGATCTGCTGGGCTGAAGCATCCCCTGAACGTGACCGGGCGGTAATTAGGCTCTTCAGAGTGTTTATTCAGCGTGCAAGATAAGGGCGAATTCCTGCATTCGGGCCTTGCAAAGCACCGGCTTGATTTTCTCCGTGCCTCCTGCTGCTGCCATTAGGCAGGACCGGGGGAAAGCGGGCTGGGAGAGAAGCTGAAAACACCCGTGCTGGTCATGACGGAGAAGGTGGTGCCCGGAGCCCGAGCGCTGGGTGCCCCCGGAGCAGGCGGGGCTGCGGCCGCGAGGGGGAGCGGCAGCCCCGCGGTTCCGCAGCCCCGGCTCCTGCCATCCATCACCTTGGCCACCGCAGTCACCTCCCGGAGCAGGGAACTGCGCCCAGTTTGTTCCGCAGGTTGTTGTTTTGGGAGGCTGGGCGATGCCGCTGCCCTGCGGGAGCGCTGCAGCCGCAGCGGTGCCGGCGCTGTTCCCGGCTGGAAGAGCCGCTGTGCCGAGCAGCGGGAGAAAGCAGCGGTGCGCACCCGTCTGGGCCAGCAGCAACGGGGCTGGCAAGGGATTAATTGTCTGTGTGCGACCTGCTTCCCTGCCATGAGTGCTTATACATATGTTATATATAACATCGTTCCTGCTGGCAACTTAGGCGCTGCCAGGTTTAGTAAGAGAGTCAGAAAAAATTGGGGTTTCTCCCTCAGCTTGCTAATACTTAGATTTCTCGGCTCCAAATCACGCAGTGCTTTCTAACCTCAACAGTACAGACTAAACTCATGAAACACCCACACTACTATCCTGCCCTCACCGATGTTCCCTCAAACACAGTTATGCTGCTGCAAAGAAATTTATTCCAGATGCACTTGTGATAGTTCCGTGTCAGACTTAAAGCACATTGCTGGGGACAGTGCAAAGCTTCTGTCTTCATTAGTACCTCTGCTCTGTGTCTAGAGCACAGAGCAGTCTCCAGCACCACTGTTTTGATGAAATGTACTGCGGGTACATTTCAAATAGATTTTCACACAGAACACTGTGGTCCCTCTGAAGGACTATTTTACATCTGAGTGGGTAATCTGAACGTGGCACACATTCTGTCATCCCCACTTCATTTTGGGAACCAAATTTCACTAGGTTCCATTACAAGCCTTGTGCACTGTGAATTTTCAACTCAAGCAGTGCAGAGTCATGAAACTGTAAGTAAAGATGATGCTCCTTATGGCAGCAAAGTGCGAGGATATCAGATGACTCACACCCTTTCCTTCTCTTATGCTGTCTTTATGTCATATTTAGTTGTTAATTAATTAGATGATACGAATTAAAATGTCTTTCCTCTCTTAGCAATACTTCTGCATGAATTTTAATCATTATGCAGCACAGAGCTCCAAACTGTGCCTGACATACAGCTGAACAAGGGTTATGTTGTTACATTTAAGTTCTAATCCCTTTTCTGCTTAAGTACAGACAGATGTGTTTAATCTATTTAAATTTGCCTTAATTGCTTGAGTCCATAGAAAGCTGACTGTACTTTCTGCTTTAATTTGGGCGATTTCAAGAAATTAATATGCACTAAGCTGTTTCCCTAGATATTGCAGACTTCTGTTAGCAGTTACAGTGACTAAGCAGACACGAAGTACATTCCCTGGTGATGTAAAGACACCCCGTGGTGTTTGCCACTGCCTGTTTTTACCTTGATATCCGAAGACAGATGAGGCTCCATCATGGTCTTAGGTTGCAAGGAACCATCCTGTACTCCTCTTGTTCCAGCTGATATCAATCCCTTCTCAAGTGTGAGATCAACGTCAAGCTGCCTGTACCTGATTTTCAGTCTGGACACCATGTGAGGAAAACTGGCTGCCCTTCCTTACACAGTTGACCTGAATGAAGTAAAAACATCATCATGGGTCGCCTGGATATTTCCCCCTACCCACACAACACTGTGCTCAGCAAAAGAACTGCATTCTGTGCTAAAAATACATCTAATGAAAATAAATGAAAGAGAATGCCAAATTGCCTACAAGATAGCCAGATAGGCAGCCTCCTCAATGTTCTCATTCAATCCTGCATATGAAAGAATTTTTGTTTATGTCCTCTTACATTTCCTTTAAACCAGAACTTTAGCAATTATTTTTTGGCCCTATTTCATATTACAAATAATTCCCAAGAAAATTCTTTTTCCATCAAAGCATTAGTTTTTCACTGTGACTATACCCAGCTTAAAATTTAAACACTAAAGTCAGATATTGTTTCTGTTGCCTAATTAAGTGTGAAATATTTTAAATGGAACATTAATGGAATAACATCCTTAAGTGTTTTCTGCAAATCTTCTGGGATTCAAAGTCTTCATCACAAATACATAAAGGCTACTAAAAAACTCTCATATAGTAAGTGCTCAAGACAGGCCGCTGAGAACTGGGGTATCACTTCTCTCATATTTGCAAAAAAATTTTCCTGTGTTTTTGTGTCTTATTCAAGTAATATTGCTCCTGAAACTGTAGCCAGTTTTGGAAGTTGACACAAGTTAGAAAGCTAAAGGCTACTGAACACATACAAAGTTCCGAGCGCATAGCTCTGGTCCTCTCACCTCATGTAATCAATTTTTTTTCTTCTCCACCGCCAGAGAACTGTCATGTCGAAATAAACAGATGAGAAGCTACTATTTTTTGCTTTTGCTGGCTACTGCACTTGTATACGGTATCCTGCAACTCAGTACAAGTCGTTAGCTTGGAACGCAGAGAGGCCTTCCCAGACTGATGATCATTAGGTAAAACCTCACCTGCCAAAGCAGGACAATGACGGACTACTGGGAAAAGGAACAGAATGCACGACTTCCCTCGTCATCCATGGGCACTAGAAAAAAAAGAACAGATTTGGGTCTTTCTAAACAATTGATCGTGTTTCCTGAACCTTTATTTACATTATATTTATTGCCACAAGCATTTTCTCTTCCCTTTTGACTGTCTCCTTCATTCATGGAGTTTTGTTTTCAGGAGGAAAACGCAGAATTGAGGAAAGAGTGAAAGTGTAAGTTCTATATAAAGCCTGGGTTTGGTCCTATTTTCCTGATCTGTCAAACTCTCTCTTCTGCTTTGTCAGGCATTCATGTGAATAA
Organism: Eulacestoma nigropectus; assembly: GCA_013397775.1. Taxonomy (NCBI): domain Eukaryota; kingdom Metazoa; phylum Chordata; class Aves; order Passeriformes; genus Eulacestoma; species Eulacestoma nigropectus. Next base: position 2,457,586 of record VZTE01004149.1, read on the forward strand.
TCCTGATCTCAGTGCCGTGAAATAAATGTTTAACAATGTAACTTATTGGAAATATCCTGGTATGTACAAAGGTGCAAATGAAGTCAGAATCTGACCTAGAGCTCATACTTTAGCAGCTATTTGTATTTATCTCATTTCAGTTACAGACTCTTTTCCCCCCTTCCCTACAACACTCCAAATATCAGTTTTTGGAATAGAAACTTCTGCAGTTTGAATTAATGTTTTTTTTAAGTGAGAAAAATCCATTTGGCTGTATTCCAGCTATATAAAACTAAAATAAAATCTTTACTGACTTTAAATTGTTTTTTATGTATGTATTTCCTTTCACAGGTGTCACAGAGATTGCTTTTATTCATGAAATTTATCATGCAAAGAATATATGCTTAAGTTCAAACATTGTGACACAATTAAAAAAAATTTTGTGTAAAAAATAGCTTTGCTTACATGCATTTAGATAAGAATATATTCCAAACAGAGGAAAAATAAGTACCATCTCAATAAATAAAAAACCAAAAACATGTTTTCATTTTCTGATCCCTCAAATCCACCCCATTTTTGGGGATACACATGGAGATAAGGGAAAATTGTTGCTTTTTTCTCAGATGTCTTCTAAAGGATTGTTTCTACTATTGGGTGGTTTTTATCCATTTTATTGGGATTAGGATCAAGTCCAAATTGTATTTCGCTTCCTTGATGACTGATGTGCATAAATATTCATGAGTCAACACCTGGGGTTGGCTATTTTCTAAAATCTGTATAACTGTTATTGCAGTTTTATCTGTAGATTGTGACATCTCATTTGAATTCATGAGACCTGTTATAAATTTTAAATATATATGAAGTGATATTAAAGTCTAATGAAGAACAAGAATCCCACCTGCTACCTGCAATTTAGTGCTACCTGCATAAGAGAGAAATAGGAATTGAAGCAAAGAAGATGGAAACTTGTTTGTTTATTAAAACTTAAAATTTGTTTTGATCATTGCATCTAATCCCTGTTGATAAAAATCATGTTCCAAAACGGCTCCTTTCCAGATTTCTGTAGAGTTCTCGGAGTTTTAAGCCACTAAAAGTTTGGCAGAGCATCTAACTGCCGTATTTGTCTTAAAGAAGAAAACTACTTAAATTCCATGAGAGGAGTCTATTTTATAAGCAACTTTGCTCACATATCAGACTCTCTTGCATGCCCTCTTATTTCTGTGGACTGAAATAAAAATTTAATTTAAGGTTTTCAACTTAGTTTTGTGTCATGAGAATTGCAAACCAATTTACTTGTACATTCATACCACTTGTAAAGATGCAAGATATTTGTCATGGTACCAAGCAATGTATTCATTCTCACTTGTCACTTTTCAGAACTGTTCTCCCACCAAATTCCACCAAGAGTTATTTCTGAGCTCAGACAGAGAGGAAGATTCAGCTCTCCAAGGTGACCACAGAGAGGCTATGACTATCAGGGCTTTAGAACATGATGGTATCCCTTGGTAGGATCCTGGCAACCCCTGCCTAGGGATAATAGGACATCATAGCGTACCTTCAGAGTGCACTTTTAATTGCTCTTTAAGATTAGATTTGTGGTGAAGGGAGGCAAGTTCACCACTGATTTCGGCAAGGCTGGTGCTTCAGAGTGTGGCATCCAGGCTAAAGAGAATAGAACAAACAGAAGCAATTTCTTTGTGTGTATCTAACCACAAATCTGTCTGAAATCTGCTATCAGCTCTCTATATGAGAATAAGCTTGTTCATGGGCTGTGACTAGATCAGTTCATAATCATCACCATGTTCCCCGGAAAAGCATGAAAGCACAGGGCTGAAGTCTGGTCCTTGGCTAATATCACTGTTCTCATAAAAGCATTTTCCATGTTTTTCAAACCAAAGGGAGAAGGAGAAAGTACTTGAAAGATTTATTTCTTTCCTTCTTTCTTTTCTTCTTTCCTTCTCTGACAAGGGCAGGAAGGAAATGAGCAAAAATCTGTAACAAGATTATACAGAAGTGTAGAAAAGTTGGGGTAACAGGGAGTTAGATGGACAGACAAAAGAAAGATAATTTCTTTTTTTAAAATTCAGATTGAAAGTAGAATATCATAATGAGCCAAAAATCTTCTGTTTTCCCTAAGTACATCAAGCTCCTTTGCTAAAGACAATTATAAACTGTCAATATTGGCCTCTTGTGACAGCCTCCATCATGCACCATAATTAAAGAACTTCTGTCTCCACATCACTGAAAAATATGGAATCAGCTGCTGTATTTCCCTTGGCAGACACATTTAAATGCTCTAGTGGTGCCACACACTGACTTCTATAATAGACTTTCTCCCTGCAGCAACAGGAAGGATACACCTCTCCAGAGTTGGGAAGAAGAGGCAGCAGCAAAGCTGACTTGCTGCAGCTCCTGCCACTTGCACAGAAGAAAAATGTCTGCTCTGCTGATAGAAATCTGTGTGTTTTACAAATGGCACAACAGATGCTGTGCGCTGAAGTAAACAATACAGACAGTGATGCTGCAAAAACTCTTCAGGCAGAAACGTGGTTGTCATGTACTGAACATCTCACATACGCATTGCCACAGCAATGATTTTGGGAATGTTTGGCTAGGGCCTAAGCTAAGCTGTCTGAAGTATTCCTTGGGGTTTTCATTTCCAGATGGAGAAACAATAGCTGTGAGTTCATCATGTCATGTTCAGGATGACATCTTCCTCAGTGAAACACCCCCTGTCACCAAAAGGCAGTGCCAAGCATTGGGTATGAGCCTAGTACATGAGGTGGAAATGGAAACCACAGCCTTCTGCTGCAGAGACAGCAGCCAAGAGTTGAGTCATCACAAGACCTTCCCATAAATCCTTGTACACTGCTTTTCCCATTAGAAAACCGATACCGATACAAATATGTGCTGCCAGGATGAGGTTATTCAGGTGGCAGGATGGGAGCAAGAACAACCACAGCAACGAGCATCCAGGTAATTTTCTGGACTATGAGCACCATATAAGCTCTTTGAGCATTCCTGGAAGCTTACAAGACCATCACAAATCTTAATTAAAACTGAATAATATTCAGAATTAGAAATAAAAATCAAAACTACCTGAAAGATATCAAGACCTTTCTTTGGCAAATAGGCTGCCAGAGGAATGACTGGCCAAGAATTCATTCAGAGCTAATCTGTGCTAGACATACTGTTTAGCTGCATTATCTGATGTTGCCTCTTCTTCTGATTCAAGGTCTGCCTCATTTGTCAGGTCCTGTCCTTTAATCTCCAAACACAATGGCAAAGTGATTGCCAGTGATTTTGTGCTTTTCTGTGCCCAGGACAATGGGACTGTTCAGCTGCATGAAAGAGCTAATACATACTTTATGATGAGAAAGGAACAGCCAGAGCCACCAAGGAAAGGTAGGATTCTTTTCATTATTCTATAGCATCTTCAGCAGCATTTTCAATACTACAGCTTTAAAGTGCTTGAGATTTTCTTAAAGTAGAAAAGCATGGCACATTGAGACAAAAAAATTCTCAGACATTTAATCCAGTTAAAACATTCAAAATTCATTCTGAATTGCATTAGTCCACTGTGATTCAAGATGTTAAATGCTTCATCAAACACTATCAGACAGAATGATTTCAGCGGCCATCTGTGACGATGAAAGTGAAGTAATTGCACAGTGGACTTCAACAACAGCATATAATCTCCTGAAGTCTTAAAGAGGGACCTGTTTGACACTTGCCTGGCTTTCTGCAGGCAGCTTCTGTGTTTGGGATGTTACTGCCTTTCAGACTCATTAGAAACTATATGATAGCTCACTATAATTAAAGTGAAGCCTTCTTACTGCAACAAGAAAAAAGGACATTTACAGAAAAAGAAATGAACTCAAGAGAAAAGGAAAATGAAACCACTATTTCCAGAGAGCATTAAAGACTGAAGCACAAACCTGCAGTGCCATCTACATCCACCAGCCTTCTAAGAGATACTTGCTGGTCAATGATTTCTGAGGGGCAGTTTTAATAAAAAAAATAAGAACAACTTTGTATTCTTTGTCTTCCCTTTTGATTTCAAAAACTGTAGAATGTAGTGGGTGAAATGCACTGCCACTAAAGTCAAAAGAAATCCTCCTGCTTATTTCAAAGTAAGCTTAATTTCACCCAGGGATTTCATATAAGACACACATGACAGGCAAATGTCTTACTGTTAATTGCTCTTAGTCATAACCCATTACCATTACTTTGCACAACTGTCCCAGTATGAATTCTAGTCCATAGAAGTTTTAGCATCTTCACTATATTCACTGGGACAGTGAGCTTGATTTTGATCATCAGTGATGATCCAATCCAATCTTAATTAAGTGATTAAAAACTAGTAAGAAATATAACAAGATGTGTCCTGAGTGTATTCTGTCAGACGAAGAGAAATTGACAGTGCCATCAGAACTGAAATAAAACCCTCTCTGTTTGCTCAGGTTTTATTGCAATGCACCTGCATTGTTGGTACTTTGTCATAGTTCTCTGTGAATTTTCATTGCTGGAAAGCAAATTACTTCTGCTCTGGGAGCAGCTCACATTGTTTGCTGATGGTATTGAAGATCATGCTCTGCCACACATAGAGGCTGCAAGACTTCATTGACCTGGTCAGCACTTGACTCTTGTAGTGGAATGGCCTGCACAGTCCTTTAACCGAAAACCCTGCAAAAGGCAGAAATTAAATTACTGAGTGAACCCTGCAAGGGCAGCGGGCCAGGCCAAGATCAGCACCCACAGACAATTGTTACACCTTCTGTGAGCACAGCCCACTTGTACAGCTCTGCTTTTGGCCACTGAGCTGTGGCACCACACCAGAGAGAAGGGAGCCGTCTACCAAATCATCACCAACCTGCAGCACCAGTAGGAGAAACCCTAAAAGAAGTCTTAAACTACTATAGGAAAAACTTAAAAAAAAATGTGATCACAGCACTCAGACATGCAGCTGTAGGGTCTATTTATAATTTATGGTTTACAGATTCATGGTGTGAAATTGTAGTATTATGCAGTATGATTTGCAGTGTGAAACTGCTGTTCATACTGTCAACTATGAAAAAAGTAAGTTTCTAGGTCTCTTTTTCCTTCTTTAACAATGAAGTTACATAAGTGTGAACAGCATCTTCTAAAGTGAAACTAAAATTTTCACTTTGAATATGACAATATTTAATAAGAGATGAATATATTTACTATAGTTAATGAGCAATTCAGTCATATTCTGCTCCTAAAATATCAGCTTGAACACCAGCTCTACTGGGATCAAATCCCACTAAGGAAAAAATAAAATAGGGAGAAGAGTGAATCAAAGACCATCCGGATCAAAAAAAAAAAGTTAAAAAAATAAAATAAATTGAGAGACTGAAGAGTGAGGAAAAAAAAAAAAGAGGATGGAGATAAAGCATTTTAGTGGAAAACACAATGTTTTCTCAAGCAGAAAGCTGTTAGAGATGATGCAAAGTCTCCTTTGTTGTACACGGGCTTTGCAGTGAGCCCTGTAAAAATGAGTTTAAACTAGTTAGTATTTTAGGATTCAACCTCCCCAATACATGGCTGGAAAATGTGACTTTAAAATGAACTTCCCTTTGGCAGGGGAAAAAAAAAAAAAGATAAAAAGAGAAAGAAGAGAAAGAGAGAGGGAGAATAATCGCTACAGAAAATAAAGAGATTAAAGAGCTTCAGCGAGGTTTGCAAGTAATTCATGAAACCTCAGTTACCACAGTAGAAATTACATCTGAGCACAAGTGTCTTTAGAATGATTTTAAGAATTGCTGGGATCACAGTAAGACAGGTGTTCTTCCTTCCACAGAACAGGGAAATCTGAAGCTAAAATGTTCAGTTCCAATCACAGTTATCTCAGTGTTTGTGCCAAGGCAAAAGGAAGCTAGCCGAGACTCCAATACGTTTGGCTTCAAAATTCTGCTGGATTACTTGAAAGTGCACTGGCCCACATGAGTATCTGGACATGGTCAGGCACAATTCACAAAAGAAAAAGTGACATTAAAAAAACTCTTGCAATTAAAGAAATGTTTCCTGTGGTCACTTTTGAGCATGAACATAGACACTCCTGCTGTTATTATAGCACAACTAAGAGTCCACAGATAGGTCTTTAATATCAATGACTATGATTTTCACTAGCAAGTAATGCTGAAAGCACATGGATTTTAAACCATAAATCACTATAAATCAAATATCTCATGTTCAAAGTGGGCATCATTCACTTCTCTTCCAATGAATTATCTGTTTCCTTGAGTATCTGTTGGTCCTGCTGTTTCTTCTGCTGCTCTGTGACTGTAGGTATAGGTTTATTCACTCTTGCTGTAGTGCCACATTTGAGGCAAACAGATCCAATAATGCTTGTTAAGAGAGTCTGGCCATGTGAGTGCACAGTGGAGGTGATCTCACATGGCTCAGATGACAGTGACAAAGTAGTGTCTAGAGACTGTAAACAGAGTGATAGATATTTTTCCTCATAAATCACAAAAGAAACAAAACTACGTGGAACTTTAGAGTATCTGGAAGAAAGAGAGTAAATGATTCATGGAGAGACATCACATTTGCAAGATCATGCTGTGGACAAATTCACTTCCAGCGACATTCACAGAAATGTTGTTATTGTCTTAACCTTAATCTGCACAGTGTGTTCATCTTTCTGCTCAGCCTAACACCAGACACACAGCCAAGACACACCAATTATCTCACACAACAGATGCTGAGATCAGATTGTCTGCAGAATTCTGAGGCTCAGATCACAAATACTGTCACCTTAGTACGGCCCTGGATTTACAGATCCTAAGCATTTGCGCAAACACATTCCAGTTTTGGATAACTTGGAGTTCACGAGGAAACGAGGCCTTAAAGAGGAGGTAGCAAAGAACAATTGCAGCTGGGGAAGAGGGGAGGGAGCCAGCCCCTCCTGCCTCCACCAGCCCACCACACCCTGGCCACAGCTCCTTTGGTCCTTAGCGGGTGCTAATTCCTCAAACACGGCTTCACATTTCTCACATCAGAGCTGCTCCGTGCTGGGGAAGGAACGCAGTGCAATCACACAGTAATTTGGACATCCCCACTTTGACTTTCTGAGCAGCTGCCTGCTTTCTGCTTAGTCATTCCGCACTGCCAGCTTTGGTCTGCTTGCACGACCTGTTCCCAAGGCAGGTATAAAATGAAGAGTGGGGTTCACAGCTGTTGGCATCCTGTATCTCAAGATATCTGATATCTTCCTCCCACAGGCAGACTTTCCATGCTTTAGCTATGCCAAGTTTGTTTAAGCTTCAGAGGGAGGCTAAAAAGAGTAGGGAAATTCTCTTTAACCCAAGTATAACGTGTTTTGCAGGACATGAACAAACAGTCTCTGCCTTCCTAAGCAACTCACATAGTGGGTCTTCGTTTAGTCATCCCTGATGGGAAGGCTCTTGCACAAGCCCTTGCAAAATAACTCTCCTGGGTCCAAGCCCCAGGCTGCAAGGTGAAGGAGGAGCTGCTGCTGCAGGTGAGGCTCAGCACCTGGCAGGCTGTGAAAACAGCCAGGCCAGGGCCAGAAGCAGCAATGATCCTCTCTCCTTCAGTCTCAGCTTACTTCAGTCTCCCAGCCCCTGATGGCAACATAGAACTGAACAGAATCTTTTTTTTATCCACTGAAAGATAAAAACACTGCACCTACCAATCCCTGTGTACTACTTATGAAAATGAGAAAATGCAACTAGAATCCACGTTCTACAAATAAAGCTCCATGAGAGCTATTTACTTCCCCCATTCCAAAATCTACTTTGAGCAATTGGCATTTCACATATGTCTTCAATTATTGTGTTGATCGGCTAACACACAAATCTGAAGGGGGAGATGAATTGCAACAATATAATAAACGGTTCTCAGGAATGCATACATGCATCACAATTTTGTAGCTCTCCTGTGAATTGAATGGATTCCTGTAAGCTTTATTTAACAAACAAGTAGCACGAGTGGAGTGAAAAACTATACAAGCCTTAAACGATTTAAACATACTTCTGAAATACTAAAGCTACTTCGAATACATCCTTTTCCGAACAGTTTTTCCTTAGTGAGCAGATTTCGATCAGGTGGATTACCTGGTTTAGATGCGATTGTATTTCAAGCTGTTGTCAGCGAGAAAAACAGAAAATGCCCAGGATGACATTATTGCACAAAAGAAGTGCTGAGAGTATAATGCCCTCTCTTTGTAATGGCCCATTAGTGCCGAAACATTACCCGCTTCTGATGGCAATCAGCCCGTACCTGCTAATTGCTGGCACATATGGGTGTCATGTTGGCTTTTGCTACTTGGTTTAGTTAGATATATATATAGGGCTATGAAGGGATCGTTAGAGGAAAACAGTAAAGGAGTAAATAAGATAGTTTGCAAATATTATTTTTTTTCTCTTATAGCTCAGTGGCATCACACAATTCTTGTGTGTGTGTGAGTGAGATGCATGTCAGAGGTGTCAAAATGAGAAAGGGACAAAATTAAAAACAAAGAATGGCTTAATGCATTGAAAAGGAGAAAAAGAAAACAGGAGTGAGAAATAGCTTTAATTTCTCTGTATGTCAATTGTGCCAGTTTTCTTCCCTTCACAGGGTATCATTCAAAGCTGTAAAAGTCTTAGGTGACTAGTCCTGTATTTATATCACAGAGAACCCGTAAGACACAGCATCCCTGCCTCAATTTCACACGTTTCCTGAATCATCAGATGAAAAGAAGAAAACGTTAAAAAATGTGTGAGTCCTACCACAATAAGAAAATATCACAGGACCTCTAACACTACAACTATTACCGCTGCGACACTTGCTGCTGTCTGTTTACATTTGCAACAGAAAAGGACAGTAAAAAGGGAGTTTTATGTGGCTTAGGTGCTGTTTAGATTTCGGCATAAAGGCTTTTCAGCTGTCATCTCTTTAGAAATGGTATGTCCTAAAGACTGACAAATTTCACTGGAATACAATGCAGGCCAAGACTATTTATGCTTCCAAAGTGCCATAATACCATGCTGACAGTAAAGCCATGCAGAAACTGTAATGTTAAATTCAGTTCACTGCAAATGCAGGAGATATTTTTGGATTTTATTATCTATACCTCTGAGGATTTGTACCAGAAACCTACTGCTAGGAAAAGAGAAAAAACTTGCTGATATATCACAGCGTTAGAATTGTGTTAGTTTATGAAGTGTGTTTGGTAACCATGGGTACTAAACAATTTCATAAGGATTTCACATAATCTAGGAACTATAAATAGACTTGGAAACAAAGTAGGAGCTTAATGCAATATCCACAGGTTGGGAAGCAAAATATTCTTTGCAACATAATTTATTTCTATGTGTTCCAATGAGTATTTTTAAGGCATTTATGACAATACTGTAATTTCTTTTTTTGTGTATATCTTCTTTTCTAGCCTATCCTGCCCATCTCTTGTGACTTGATCAAGCTGAGCCTGGGTGATAATGAACCAGGGAGTAATAATAAGCCCTCACTCAATTTATTTATATTTTAGAGGAAAGTGTGCAGAATAATGTGTATTAGCCAAGCCTAAGGAAATTTACCGGTTGAAAGATACGCGGGATAGAGTCAATTTTAAGTATTTCTTCCATGCTATCACCTTTTTTTTAACTCTTTGTTCCCTTACCCAAAAAAAAAACAAAGGTAGAAGAACTGAATTTCTCATGAAGACAAATGGACAAATATAGTAGGCAGTTCACAACCCAAATTTTGGATGATGCAACATGAAGCAGCTCAGTCAATCAATTAATTAAACTCATGATCTAAAGCATTTTAAAACAAAGCTAACAATAAATTAATTTCAGCATTTCAGCTCCTGAAGAGAGCTTAGAAATTCATGGTAATGCAGAGAACTTTGCTTTAGCAGAATAGGGGCTGTTATAATTATAACTTCTATTCATATTTTAGCATTCTCCTTCATCACCCTCACCTCTCCTTTCAGTGTCTGTGCTTTGAGAAGAAAAAGCACTTGTAGATTTTTGGGGAGATTTTTCTAGTGTAAATAAAAAAAATAAAGCAGCATCTTGTTTCAGGGTTACTCAGACACCCCACAATGAAAACACTTCAGCCTCACAAGCTGAATCTGTCACAGCTTTGTGAACGTTTCTGATGAGCTGCTTACCCACATCTTTATTCAGCCTTCTTCCATTGCAGTATAGCAAAAGCTATACAGATCTGTATTTTCCATAGGTGAACTCCCATCCCATCACAGATACCGCAGACTTTATTTCAATACCTGCTTCAAGTCCAAACAAGCCAGCCTAGCGGGGTCTATGGCATAATATCCAAACGCAGCTGAGAATCGAAGTACTAATGCACCGGGACTTCAACCACAAGCCACAGTTCAAGTTCTCATAATTCATCATCTGTTAATGAAATCACTCTGGGTTCCAAGGCTGTGGCTAGGCTGGGCGAAATAGCTGGCAGCAACTCTTGCAGTGAAGACAAAGGCTGGGAACACACAGAGCCAAATCTAAGCAAATGCTCCAGCAGTTCTTCCTCGTCAAACTAATTTGTGTGTGCTCAGTTTTTAATGAGAAATTCTTGATGAATTTAACACAAATGGCTATCTTCTAAAGGCTAACTAGCATATGGATTTATATTTGTAAAGCTGGAGCTAATTATAGATTTTTTTCATGTTTTTTGGCTACCCTTAGTGTTAAAGTGGAAAAATATGTACAACACAACATTAAGGCAAAGAAGTGTTTTTCTCATCCTAGCAAGACGTTTCAGTTATTAGATTTCTTATTTTAAAATAAAAGCCACCAGCAATCTTTTCTAGCACTGGCTGGCCACCATCATCTGCGTAGCATTTTCAGTATCTAAAGAGGATTTTCATTACTTAAACTGTTAATATTTTAAAAGTTTATATTTTTGAGGGTTTACTTGGACTGTGCACACAGAGACAGCCCACTGGATGCCCCAGAGGTTCCAAGATACACACTGGGGCTCTCCAACCTTGGCTTCTCAGCAGCCAGCCCAGCTGGCAGGGCTGCAGACACCCTGCCAACCTGCTCCAAGAAATCCACTCCTGCTGGGCAAGCCTCTGCTGAGGGAGAGTGGGACTTTGCAAGGAGAGACAGTGAAATCTGAGATACAGGAGAAGGCCAGGAGCACCACTGCCACCCCACCAGGTCAGTTCCCAGCAGCCTTAGTGCTTTCCCAGATGTGCCTGGGAATGCATTCTGTATCACTAGCCAGAAATTACTTTTTCATGCATCAATATCTTTGTGATCGTAAAAAAGAAAACTTCTGAGAACAAAGGTGATTAAGCAAAACTTAACATTTCCTTATTTTACTCCATAATAGTACTTGGCTTTGTATTCATTAGTAAGCATCTTCATGGTCAAGCTTGTTTTTCAAGGTTTTATTGTAGTCTACTTTCAGGGCTGAAGTCCAGTGCATAGAGGGCTAAAAAGAATTTTTCATAATTTTTCTCTCCCTCCACCACCCTGATGCTGCCCAAAGGATTTCTGTGCAAAGGACAGGAGAAAGAGAAGAGAATGCATTGTGGATTTTGCCTCTTGGGTTTGACAGGCTATGCCACCACTCCATGTTTCAGAACACCATCCCTTATACAGCAACATAAGTGCAGATTTTAAGGCTGACTTCAAAATGTGAATGACTATGAAATCCAAACATTACTTAAGAGGAAACATACAAATAGCACAGCTTCCAGATTAGTGTCACGAAAATCTGCATTTCACAGACCTAAGCTAACAAAATGCAAAATGAAAGGAAGGAGATTACTCTCTTAGTTCTTCCTTGGAAAGACATTTAACCAGGTACATACAAGACAGTAACCTGTGTGGAAACTTAGGGTTCTCTAGTAAAGTTTGGTTTTCTATTAAAATTCAAACTCAAAGTTTTCTCTTCCACATCATCATCCTTGGGGTCTGTTTTGACTTTTCCAAGGGATAAGCAAAAATTTCACCACTGCTGTATTGAAATCCTGTTGCAAGGATGAATAACTCAAAAGGCTGAAGCTGCCTACTGTTACTGTGGTTACCAAAGTTTCCTACCCACTGAATCTGTATAGCAGTTCTGTTCCAGACTGCATATTTCAAGCTTCTGTTACTGATAAATATTTTTTTCTTTTCCATCTGCTGTAATGCAAACAACAAAGAACTGTGTACCTTCTAAACAGTCTTTGACTTTCATCCTCTGGCCAGTGTCCCAGGTCACACACCCGTCTCACCTGTTATTCATTTCAGGTGTTTCCATTGAGTCCATCCTACTCCATAATTCCAAAACCCTACAGGAAAAAAAAAAAACAAAAAAAAAAACCCAAAACATTTCTTGCAGTGGAAGGAAATTAATTACACCAAGCAGAGGACATGGAACATCTTCCAACCCCATGTTCCTGAGGATGTATAGTGTGTACCCTACAGGAACATAGCAGAGAAGTCTGATATACTGAGTGGGTCCATATTAATTGTTTGTAGGGCTGGTGCTTTAAAGAAGCAGCAGACATTCTAAACATCAACAATTAACTCTGAAATGGGCACATTTTTCCTTCCTCCTTCTAAAAATCCTTTTGGTGAACAGTAACACCAGCAGCAGGATGGCACTGCTCCTGTGATCCATTTCAGTAACAAAACTGGACATTGTCTTATAGAATTCAAATTGGCAGCTTTAAGCCAGGGCAAATGTGTGTTTGGACCAATGCACAAAGAAGCTATTGATGCAAAACCGTATCATAAGGTCAAGTCTTATGTTGCATTTCTCCACAGATGACAGCAAAACCAGTAGAGCAAGGTTTGGATGCTATCAAATAGCATCCTTGTTACTGTATATGCTTTGCAATTGCTCACTTTTGAAAAATGCACTGCCAGTCCCTCTAGGAAACACAAATATTCATCTAATATAAAAGTGCAACAACTTGAAGACATAAAATGTTTGAACAGCAGTTTCGTGCCTGCATTCCCCCCTGTGTTTTTTTCTCCATAGGGCATATACACTGTCTGAAGCATTTTCTTTGGTTCCTTTAAGATTAGCACAACTGTCCTGAGCCTTTAAAGTGAAAGAAACTCTTGAATCTTGTCAAGGTTTAATCAAAATTCGTCTGACTTAATTTTAAAATATTGGGTTTTAATTTTTCCCTTTAAATCAGTACTTTAAATTTAAGGTTTTAAACCCACAGGATTTTACTTAAATATTTTGCATAAATTAATTCAAAGGGAAATTGCTTGACCTTAGGTTTTTTAATTTGGCAGGGATGAAATAATTTTAACTGTCTTAATGCAAAAGCTATGTAGATTAACTTCAGTACAATATGCAGAGCTCAGCAAAATGCATTTCTGACTTTGGAAGACTAATAAGTTCCCCCCAACACCCCCTCCCAGAAAAAAAACCCAAACCAAACCAAAATAACCCCAAAAGAAACCCCTATACTAGGAATACATTTTCACTACAAAATTAGAGGTTATTGAACACAGAAGCAAATCAAAGAATTGCTGAAGACCTCTGTTTCCAGCACAGCTGCTACAATACAGAATGAACCCAGCTGATAAACTCCCAGGAAACTTTAATAGGATGAATTAGAGCCTTCAGGGATCACACTATATATAAATTAATGAGGTCTATCTATTGTTATGAAAGATTGGCCTCTGTTGACTGACAGTGCTGAGTGTTTTCAGCAGCCATTGAGAAACGAGCACATCAGTGTTTTTAGGAACACACCACAGGACATCCTGGAGCTTCAGGGTGCCTGCCAGGACATCAAAGCAAACCATCCTCAAGCAGAGAGGAATAAGAGGCCCCTCGGCGGCACTGCTGCTGCCCATGTGCCCACTGACAATCAGATCTATTTATGGCATCACAGTGCTGGCCCCCCAAACCGCTGGGGCTTTTGAAAAGCCTGGCCTGGTAAATTCCTGTGAGCCTGTCCTTTCATATGATGTGCTGTCAGATTTTTGATATAAAGTTGAAACAACACTGTCAATTCCCTCGAATAACTTATACTCTAAATTGCAAAACCAAGATGATGGGCAACAGGCACAAGAACAGGTCCCAGGCAGTGAAAGCAGCCGAGTGGGAGAGTTACAGAGAATCACTGAATAGAAATGGTGTAAACACAAAAGGGTGTTTGAGGATTTCTAACTGCAAAGGCAATGAAGCACAAGATGAAGGGAGATCTGATTTGGCAAATTATGCTGCTGTCATTATGCTACGAGAGAAGTCCGTGGGACGCTCATCCCACCTGCCTCCCAGCCCCCTCTGGAATATATAAACCTCTATACATTTTAAAAAGTATGTAGCAGAATTAGCAAGGGTCAGTAGTTATACAAAGAACAGGACAGACCAAACCCAGCTTTCCCAAATTTTCCTAAAAAAGACTCGATTAGATGTTCACTGTATCCAAAGAACAACTGTCTAATGAAAACTAATGGTTTTTTATGTCATATATCCCACTGCATGTTATTTCACTGTTGATAAACCAATGCATGCAAGGTGACTGATTAACAGACTGATTTTTACCTTCTGTTTCAAAGAAAAATATGCAATTTTAATTCCATTTATTTTTGCAGTGCCTTTTCAGCTCAGCTCTGACAGAAAGGAAATCAGACATTTGGATGAATGAGCTAGGTTGATTGAATATTGATAAGCCAATTTTTAATTTATCAAGGTTATCTAGAGGAGCTAACCTGACGCTGCATGCTAACAAGAAATATCAACACGCTAAGTGGTGTGTACAGTGAAATATTTCTTTGGGGAAAGAGCCCTGGAAGGACTGGGATTATTAAAATTAGAACCATACAATGGGGATAGGAAGAGACTTCCTAGGGGGAAATTAAAAGCAGGTGACAAGTATGACAAAGAGACTGAGATGAATAGGTGGCAAATTTTGTATTTTGCACTGACTGCAACACAAAAACCACAACAAACGAGTCTGGATGAGAGAGACAGAACTACCTTTGTGAAAAGTAGAGGTAAAATGGCACAAATAATGCTAATGTTTCACTTCTCCAAAATTTCACAGCAAGCCAGGTAATTGTTACAGACCTTACGATACACACTCCACGTTGTTAAAAACCTGCAAGGCTCGGCAGCCCCCTACAAAAGACAATGTCCAAGCAGATGAGAAGAAGAAAGTGAGCACTATTTTTCAGTCTTGGGGTTCAAAAAAAGAGTAAAGTGTACTGCAGCAAGAATAACGCCAGAGGAATATGTAACATTTTCAGAAAAGTACACTAATTCCTCTCTTGGCTTACAGAAGAAACTTCATAAAATTACATTTTATAGCAGCACTGGACCAATAGCAGATGTTTGCAGTTGTTCATTGGAGATAAATAATTAGATTCCTTCATTTCATAGATTTATCAATAATTTAAAAGCAATGTGTGTCGCCCTGGTTTTTCTACTGTTCTGTGTTTTTACTTTTGTAGTAGAAGTTCTCACGCACTTTCTGTAAACATGGTCATGTTTTGTTATCTGTACTTTATTGTTTTCATTCCATTCTTCTAGGCGGAGACATTTGATGGATTTTTCCTTTGACCAGTGTGATTGAGGGGTGGTAATTTCTCCCTCCAATCCACGGTGGTTCTTTAGAACATATAAAATAAAGTTCGGGGTTTTGCCGCGTGCTCTCTTTTTCTTGCTTCCCACCTGGCGAGGTCTGCGTGGTTTTTTCGTGTCTGTGTGCGACATACGTGAGACTCAAGTAAACACCAGTGTGGGCAGGAAATACTAGAAATAAAGCTTTTTACAGGATTTCTTCTTCTCTTGAAACTGAAAGTACTAAAGCCTTACTTAAGAGCTTTGTGTTTTAGCTTCTGCTCGCTCCCTGTGCCAGCAGTAAGCAGCGGAACTGTGGCACCTCACCGTGGCCCTGCCTGACCCCAGCCAGGACAGCCACAGCTAAGGGTGTCCCCACCCTGAGTGCTGGGAGCACCGAGCGGGAGTTTTCTACCACAGCTGCATTAAGATCTGATTTCACAGATGACTTCCCTTACTGCTGTCCTGCATAAAAGAGCGTCTGATGTAAATTTCCTTTGTGAACACTCATTTTTACATCTTTTTCCAGCCCTGAAAGGCCTTCCTTTCTACAATCGTTCATCTGTCCCCATGAAAGCATGTGGTATATGGACATAGCATCCTCCAGACTTTGACCTTACCATTTATTCCTTTCAAAAATTCCTTAAATGCATTTCACTAACACTCTCTCAGTTTCATAGTTTGCAGCAGATCAATGCTGTAGGTGCTTTACACTTCAGAGATGGGTGCAAAAAATGTTCTTAAAATTTTCCCCCACATGGGAACATCGTTGGGTAGACTCAGGAGAATCTGTGGATCTCCCAATTCCAGTAGTGTGCTGTTCAGGTTTTCACTATTCCACATGCTCCTGTCACAGCTACTCCCCAAAACACCAAACCAAATATTCGTAATCAAATTCTCACATTTCAGCAAATAATTATCAAACAGGTTATTAATGTAGAGGGTCTAAAGCTACAAATTTGAGACAGATTATAACTTGTTGCACTCAATGCATTATGGATATACCCATCAAAGTAATGATAAAGGAAAATGACACTATTATACTTTAATAAAGTTAAAAAACTCAAAAAAAAATGTTTAAAAACTATTCTAGAATCTGTAAACTATTTTATATTAGCATAATTTTTTTTGTGCTTGCATAGAATACATGTTTTTAACTTTTCAGCTGAGAGACTTTACTGATGTGAGTCTGCATTGTCTCATCCCTTTCAGAGAGGATGCAATGAGCATAACGAAGCTGGAACTGACAGAAGCATAATCTGCATTTGATCTCTTCTGAATGACCCATAGTACTGCTGTGGTTCAATTCCTCTTATCTCTTAGACCACATTAATTGGAAATAGAAATCTGAAATATTAAATTGATAACGTGCAGCTTTTAATTTCCTTCAGACATTATCACACTACATCAATGCGCACAGCTCTGAGGATCTGAGAATTGCTGTGTGAATTAATGATGCATCTCCATGTCTGCATGATAAAGATGGACAGCTGTGACAAGGTTTACATCTGATACTATTAGAGCCTCTCCAATGATAATCATTAACAAGTCCATTAATGAGAGCATATTTCCCTGAGGCCCTATGGCCATTCGACATTGTAATATAAATCTATACTCTCCAGAAACTCTATTAGAAAGCAATGAAGTAAGTCCCTGAACTATATAAAGGTTATCAGCCACATTATCTCACTGAGCAAAAAAGATGAAGGAGGCTTCCTTCAGTACTGGCAGCATAGAAGATTGGCTGAAATACGTTGGCTGAAAGCCACATTCCAGTGGCTTCAAGCAATTCATACTCAAACCCTTAACTTTCAGAAGATTTTATTCAACTGGAATAACAAAGCTCAGAAACTCATCATACCAATTAATATAATCATCTAATAATAATGTTAAAACCCAAATCCTGTTGGCTTGACGTCTGTATCATACATACCTTACACAGATTTGATTGAAATAAGAGCTACTGCAATATGCAATTCCTTATTCGCCAGTGGATAAAATCATAGTTCAAGAAATAGAAGAATTACTTTCATTTCAAAATTATTCTATTATAAAAATATACTCGTCAGTCTATTTTCTGTGAAACTGGTTTCACCTCAGGCCTAACAGTGATAATCATTCACCATACAACAGGCATCTGAGGCGGCAGCTTCAGAGCAGCAAGTATTGCAGACAAAAACAGACAGTTGTTCCCAAGTCCTAATTCTTATGACAAGAATAAAATGAGAGGGCATCACTGCTCCAATCTCTCCCTGAACTAATCTGGGAGTAAGCACAATTTCAGAATTGGTATCCTTCATCTGTGTTAAATCAAGGGTTTGCTGGAATCAACAAAAGATGAAGTCCTAACGTAAATGTGCCTTTGAGGAGGAATATTTTGTTTCTTAAACTTCCAAAAGCCCCTACTTAGCTATTCTTTATTATTATTATTATTATTTAAAGGTTCTTCATGAAGGTAAAATTTCCCAGAATGTCAGCATTATATAAAGCAAAATAAATTATCCCCAAAATAAAAAGGAGAGCTACGGATTAGTGTATTGAAGCCATGGGTAGACATTACTGGCAAACATCCCTATAGACTTCAAGTTCACTACTAAACTAGCCTCATTTTACCCCAAATCTGCCCTGGCCATGACGGATTTTGGTGTTGCAGATAAGCACGCATTTACCTTATAGCATTACAGAAGCTGAAAGACAACTGTCTACAAATCACTTGCTTATGTTGCAATGCAAATATAAACACCTTGAGAGTTATCGCTGATCATTCAATGTTTTTGGGATTGTCTTTTTTTGCCCCAGCAATAAAAATCCATTGATATTTAGAAGCTCTTTATGTTGTTCACTTTATGTACCATGAGAAGATCTGACAGGAAACTGTTAGCACAGGTATTGAATACTAACACCTCTTCATATTTGTGCCATACTCATAACAAGCTGTGCGCTTTCTTAGCAAATTGAGATGAGAAATAAAAGAATGTAAGATTCTTTGATTTTTTTTCTATGTAGCCACTGTTAGAAACAGAAGAGTGAACTAGGTCAGCCTTCAGTTCAATCCCATATAGGAATTTCTGTCTCTATAAACATTATCTAATTTAGAAGAACTTTAAACCACTTCTATTTCCTCTTAAGTCTCTCTCAGATGACCTGGGAGATTACACACAATACCTGTGTCTCTACTTAGTTTCCTTAGCCACGTTAAAATTTCAAGACTTCTTAGAAGGGAAAATATACTTTAAAAATTCACTCATTTCATACTGCTCTAAGCTGGAAAAAACCCCATTTTGTAAACAGTCATGTTAATAGTGTCTTAACTTCTGAGTTATTATTACATTTTTAGAATTTAACATTTAGGAACAGAACTTGAAATTTCACATAATATGTTATAATTTACTCAGTGATCATCAAGGTCACTTCTAAGCAACTGCTCATGAAATATTACATGCAGAAATGTAAAGCAAGTTCCGTGTTATAAAATACAATGAAGCATTTTAAAACCCAAATCCCTTCCCTCTCTCCAAGGTAACAAATGATTTTTTCCTGGAAACCAGCATGCTGCTAGATTCAGACTCTGTTTGCCAAATCTGAGTCTGAGTGAATGTTTCACAGTGAAGACATAATACCTTGGAAAGAGAAAACACACATAACGAACCTGACAAGAACAGCAGTGCACACAGAGTTTAGCCATGGGAACAAGTACTGTGCCAGAATTAATCACATCCAGAAAAGTACAACTCCTTCATGTTCCTCTGCAGTGCCTGCCAATGGTGCTGACAACTTTTAACATGAAGCAGTATATTAAGAGATTTTCTGAAAACCTGCAAAAAGATTAAAGGATGGTGATAAGTCTCCTCAGACTCAGCTCAAGCAATAAATGGCAACGGATTTTCTGAAAAACACTGAAAACTCTCTATCAGCAGACAGAGATACTTGATCCATATTTGTGATAATTCACAGAACTCCTGAATTTCAAGTTCTCAGTGAAATGTGTATTTCCCAGTATATTCTACCACCCGCAGAGTTCTAACAATGCAGGCTCATCCTTTATTTCACTGGCTGAGCAAACCATCAGGCAGAGCTCTGCACCAACACTTCTGCAAATCCAATTGAATTCAAAGTCTTAACAAAAGCATTTAAAAACCCCAGCAAAAACAACCCAGAAAAAAACCCAACTTACTCCATTTTCACTACGCATAGCATATAATTTTTTCTGATATACTGAGTGGTATTTGCTTCTCTTGGCAAATCAACTTTTTTTTTAGTGGCTCGCAGGAGCCTCTGCAAACTGCCTGAAGCAAGTTCTTCCTATGTATAAACATCAGTTTGGGATCTTCAAATCTAAAAAGATTTATTGAATCATCCTTGTAAGATCATTTCTCTAGTATTTTACATGCACAAAGGATCACTGCCTTCCAGTTCTGTTTCAAGAAGGGCATTAACGATTGTCTGTTTTCAGGATCCATTACATTCTGCTCAGGAGTCTACTAACGCATGACTTGTTGTTCCACTGAACCCTCTCACTGAGACTTGGCATCTTCTTGACAAGACCATCCTTGGCAGGAACTTGGCTTTCATGGTAATAAAATAACACAGAGGTTTCTAATTAGGTCTGGACAGTTAACCTTCACTGGTTGTTCCATGACTCCATCACGTCTGTGTTTCTGGAAATCACTCATCACAGGCAATCTCTCCAAACTGTCTGACTTGACGAGACAGGAAAGAAGCCCTTTTTAGTGACTTAGCAATAATAATGAGAAATATGCAAGGTGATGAAATGAAAAAGAAGAAAGAAAACAACATATAATTACATAAAGGTTTGAAAGAAAGAAAATGGCAGAGAACAGAGAAAGTTCAAGTGGAAAGGCAAAACCAGGCAGAAAGCAGCAGAATGGGAAGAAAGCTCAGGGGCAAATGTAGGAATGACTGCTCCTCTTGTTTCTCCATAAGCAGAACAGTAGTATGCCAAGTATCTAAAACTACATATATACACAAGCAAGTACTGTACAATATCCCCTTCTCTAGTCTTCAGGGTCACTTCAGCAGTCAGGATCAGGCTTTTCCAGACTGCAAACTGCAGAGGAAACTAGTTTCCATAGACAATTGTTCCCTTAAGTGTGTAGATTTTACCAGAAAAGAAAAAAAACTAAACTCAAAATACTTAAATGCAATTCTCTAGATTGGCCTTTCTGGAGCGTCACACACACTTTGTGCAAATCACTTGGCAGTCTATTTTGGCTGGAGAAGTTAGCTGGTTTTGGCAGCTCACAGTCTCAAAAAAGCTTTCAGTAACTTTTGTTAACTTCTCTGTATGTGATTATAAATGAACCTTTTCTCCTTCTCTAAAGTCCCAGCAGTATGGGGGGGACACAGAGCTTCAGACAGGATTATATTTATCAAGACTGTTGCTACAAATACTACTTTTACAGTCTCAAATGTCATCTTAAAATCTGAACACCTGCAAGTCTCTGATATGGTTACATCAATTGCAATTCGTTCAGACAATGATAAACTGCCAAATCTGTTGGGTTTGTGCTGTTTTCCCCTTATCTTTCGCTTTTTTAGAACGTGTGACAGCTTTATGAGAATGCATTATTCCTTGGGAAACGTAAGATCTGCACAGTCTTTTCAGTGAAAGGCAGTATTCACGAGTTCTATAAGCAGCAAAAAAGAGCTGTAAATGGACTGAGCAATTTTCTTCCTGATTTCAATGTAAATAACAGGTAACAGGAGATGTGCAGAACTCGCTGCAGATCCCCACGTTGTTTTGCTTCTGGCACACACTTGCTGCTTTGTGCTGGGGGAATGAAAGCTGCATCATCTCGAGTGCCTGATGAAATCACGAGGCAAGAGTGGTTTTATTTTTTGTGCTGGGCTTATTTTGATACCTTCCAACTCAATGGTGGTCTGAAGCCACGGTTTCTGATAACCTCCTGTCCACCGCAAACTACACATGAACTTTTAAATGTCAGAGGTCCTGCTATGTTTAAGCAAGTATTCCAGTTAAAACATTTGTCTCCACAATTTGTTTCCACAATAATTTTCCAGGGAATTTCAGATACTAATGAGTGTGCACCTTTCCAAGTCTGACAAAGAGAGATGTCAGATAGCAGAAAACCTTCTTCCAGATCATGAGGTATGAAAACTCACAACAATCGTGAATTCTGAATTCAGACCTAAGCAGAGGTTTACTTTTGTCTGAAATTCAACCTTCATGAAACTCTAGAACTAAATGAAGTACAAAGCCTATGTGAAAGTCTCCTGAGATTGTTCTGCAATTCTGAAATTTAGAATGCAAAAGGGCTTCAGAGAAGGATTAGTTTACTAATCTGGATCTCAGAAACAAACTGCCAATACCAAGTAAAATATTTTCCTGCAGGCATTTGGCCAATTTTTCCATTCTCTTCCCATTTTTAATTATGCAACTGATGCAAGAACTGACTCTCAAACAGGACAAAAATGTAATCCTACAGAAAAATATATTTTCTAAAACCACTTCAAACCTTTTTTGATGGAATGGGATTTCAGAGGATTCTAAGAACTAATTTTTTAAAATGAGTTTAAGGTTTTTTAATTCAGTATATGTCTAGTATTACTTGAAAGTTAATTTTCACCCTAGCAACCAATTGCATCCCAAAAATAACTTCCTAGATAGGTAGCTTCTAATGTTTCAAAAGAACAACTACAATGTGCCATGATTGCAAGGGATAGTTTGATAGTATACAGAATATAATTACATGGTATTTCATATCTGAGTCATCCTAGGGATAGAAATGGAAGGAAGCAATAAAAATTACTCAATCACAGGCTTAAAATATTCTAGCCAATAAATTTAAACAGCCAACAACACACTTAACATATATGTGGCACAGGCAGCTCCTGGTAAATTATGAAACACCTGGCAAATACTGTTAATTCCCTTGCACCTAAGTTAATTGCAGATTCCAGCAAGCAATCAGATATGATTAAATTACATTTTTGGAAACTATCACATGTTTCAGGCTGAAGGAAGACAGCTTAAAATAGACCTTTAAAAAAGGTAGCACTAATTAAGCAAAGTCTTAATTCTACTCCTCTCAGCTTTGAAATTGCAGGGACAAATCCTGCTTTCAGAACACTATGTGAAAAGCAGCTGTAGCGACCAGGACTGTACAGGTATACTGAAAGCAGGATTTCAACCACTCATGGGAAATTTCTTTTGACCTCATTTATGCTCCAGAAAGAAGTGTTCCATAAACAAGAAATCAAGATTATTTTTTTTTTTACTGGGTTTTCCCAGTGCCTTAGGGCACCTATCCTAATTCATTCAAAAAGGTACTAACAGAGTTAGGTAATGCTAGAACATTCTGAAAGAAAGAGGTCTAAGAAAACAGCTAAGCAAGCAGCATTACTTGAGAAGAGAGAACAAGAAGGGAGGGTAAGGAGATGGGAGGTCAGGAATCATTTGGGAAGCTGCTTTCAATAATGCAAAATGCATGATGCTCTATATCACCCATATCATAAATTACCTCATCTCTCTCTCTCTCTGTGACATCTCCTCTAACCCAGGCCCATTTTCCATTTTGGTTGAAGTAACCTGTTCCTCACTGATTTTCTTAACACTCGTCTCATTCTTACTTAGTCTTGGACCTGTCATGCTTTGAATTTTTCATTGTACCAGAACACGCCTCCCTTGGTCACCTCCGAGACCTTCCTTCTACGTCCCATTTCCATTTCTAATCACATTAGAGACTCCAGTAAACTAAGGAGCTCAAAAAGGGCCATGGTTTTCACCACAGCAAAGCCTATCCTGAACTTGAAGGACCTTCTCCTCCTCTTGCTGTAGAAACTCAAGCTTCTGTACATACAGCACCAGGAAACTGATTGAAAAAATATCATAGGACAGAAAAACTGGTTTTTATGTCACTAAAAATCACAGAAGACAGCTTGTACACCCAAGCTAGACAGTATAAACATGTTGTAATAATCACTATTAATAACAAAAACCACATTTTATCCTGCTTGGTGCTCTAGGCCATTGCCTCCTACCTAAAGACAACTGACATGCACGTTAGGCAGAGAGAAATCTCAGTTCACACTCAGAGTCTATCTAATGCCATGGGATCTTTCAGGCTTTTGTAATTGCCAGGAAAATAAAAAGTATATTTTAAACCTTCAAAAAATGTACAAATATATGTTATGATTAGCAGTACTGTGTACATGGTGAACATTGAACAGATACAGACAAAGCCAGGTGTGTTTGTATTTTTAATAATATACTGGTAAGAAGTTTCCCATTTTTCTCCTTCAACAGAATAAAAAGTCTTACCACACCAATACTTTGTCTTGAGTAAGAGTTCATATAGTTTAACATAAAGAGCTGGGAAATGTTAAAAGAAAACTGGAAGTCTCTGGTTTTATGAGTTGTTCTAAAAGCTCAGGCACTTGGGAAGCAGCAGCAACCAACTCATTTATTCCGTATTATATTTTCCCTCTTGTAGCATATCGTTTGTTCATCAAATTTGTATTACTGAGCCCCAGAGTGGAATATTTCAGATGAAGACAGAAAGGACAAAGTGTAGGTGGATAGACACCAAGTGCTTATACATGCCAGACTGCCTGATCAGTAAAAAGGAATTGCTCATAAATGGGACTTCTGAGACAAATATTAGGCACAACTGTGCTTCCAAGTCCTGTAAAAAGAGAGACAGCCTCCACTCCATTCCAGGTAGAACTAACCTAAGCAGCACATTAATTTTTTTCTGATTTCCATGACTCATCTAGCACTAGCAGAGGGCCTGATCTTGCAAGATGTATCTTTAGCAGCTGTGAACTTCATCCTGACAGGTCACATGAAAAAGCACTGATACTCCTACATTAAGCAAGATTGGTTACTCAATGTAATTGATATGCTGGAGGGGGATCTAGAGGAACTCCCTCAGGTCTCTTATGAAAATTTATCCATCAGAGCCGGGAAGAATGGATGGTGTCCTTGACTTAGGGTGAATCAATTTCCTTTGGACACTCCCAAATCTTTTCAGTACAAAGCACTTGTAAGTCCCATGGGTAAAAAAGTATATCTGAAGATCTTACTGTTTGGGTTTTTTTAATGGACTGATGTCATCAAATGCTGGTATTTATAAGCCAATTGCCAGGAGAGAAAGATCTAGAATGCCACAGGAAAATTTTCATCCTACACCTGCCTTATCTGCTAGAGGTATAAATTCTGATTAG
Source organism: Eulacestoma nigropectus (assembly GCA_013397775.1). Lineage (NCBI taxonomy): Eukaryota > Metazoa > Chordata > Aves > Passeriformes > Eulacestoma > Eulacestoma nigropectus. The sequence continues at coordinate 2,482,291 of VZTE01004149.1, forward strand.
TCCAAATTTTGATCCTAACGAGGAGCTTCCCTACTCTAACATAAACATTACTACAGACATGTATTGATATATGTCAATATACATTGATATAAGCTAGTTGCCCTTCTTTAAAGCATATATAAATACAGACATACGAGAAGTGGTTACACACATGCAAAGATACAAATAAATAGAAGTAGATAGGGGGTCTCCTACAGTGACATCTGCAACTCTTCTGGATCATCTCTCTTTCACTCTCTGAACCATTCTCACTTAACTTGTTGCCTAAACACTAAGCATTTTGAGCTTTGAAAGGTGTCCTGATCAGAACAGCAACAGCAGTAGATATGCAGTGGATGAACACCACCACCGAAGACAAATTAAGCAGAGAGTCTTGGGAATAAAATTGATGAAGATATTTATTCAAATGACCTCTATTTTCAAATACCTTCTTTCTACATTCATAAGAAATATAGCATACATCTATCTGCACATACGAAGGAGTGGAAGGGGAAAGCATTCACATTTCTTTCATGTTTTGAAGCCAGAATTCCCATGTTCATTTTAAAGAGCACTATATATCAAAGTATTACATAACTTGGCTGTGACATCTTCCAGAAACAGCACTTGCTGACAGTTTGCACACACAAAACACTGTGTAAACTCAAAGAGAAACAGACAGAGAACATGAACAGGGATGTGTGATGTGTGTGCCCTTCATCTCAAAGAACAACACAGCCACGGGAACATTATCACAGAGTGAGGCAGAAATTACAGAAAACAAAGGTAATCTCCAAGAAAGTCTCCTATTCTTTGAAATGAAAGTGATGGTACAAGCACAAGATGCCTCTTGCTCTACCACAGTGGCTTTTAAGACATTCATAGATAGCTAAACTTAAAATTATGTGTCCAAGTCAGTGAATTTCCTTTAATGAACAAACCAGACCAAACCAGCATAGTTACAATACTGTCTCCAGTACAGACATGTCATAAGACACATAACTACAATAGCAGCTTTGCATATTCCAGAGATACACCAGAAACAGATTTTAAAAACCACACACATACGTATATATAAATTATTGACCTTTTCATTCTACACCATGGGCTTAATGTTTGCTCTGCTGCAGCTTCCTACAATTCCCATAATAATCTTATGTCACTCCGAGTGAAACTTCTCCAAGGAGTGTGCTTTTGAATGGGAAGTACTTGCTGTTCTTAAACGAGAGTTTCTTCCAGGGACTAAAGAGATTGGAAAGTTTTACAGCTAAGCCATCAGTACAAATCTAGATGACATGGACTAATGGAATTTGGTTACCAGGACATGAAGGAAGCTGCGAGTTGGGTCAGTCACATACACGCACATACACACCTGCAGACTGAAAGTATTTGTACCAGAAACCAGTGTGTTTGCATTGCCAGAAAGGCCAATAATTGGATAGGAATGAGAAACAGCTTTTCTCATACTTGCGTCTTTCCTTCAAATTTATTTACAGAGAACAGAGGCTCAACAAAGAGGAAAAACTTGAAAGGTTGGCTCTTGTTTCAAATCAGGTTGTGCAACAAAGCCTGTAGAATTGCTATTCCAGTGACTTTCCTGAACACCGAATCCTTGCTTTGAAAGTTGAGATCGCTATCTGTAGCTTGTAGCTTTTTTTGCAATTTGTATTCAATAGAGCTACCAGAAACCACTCCCTTGAACAATACCTGGTCTTTAAAAAGGGGATAATTCAATTGACACTGGGCTATTCTTCAAGGATTTTTCAGTCCACACAGTTAGTCCACCTTATTTATGTGACACTATACATGAATGATAAATTAGGTTATATTAATTAAAACAAAAAAAATTAGTAAAAAAATGTATTTAAAACTAATGTCTAAAAATTAACTGCAACAGTTGGAATTTAATCATCCATGAATTGTCTAGTAAAACACAACCTCCTGTCAGTAATTATTTTATTTACATTGCCTTAATACCATTTATTATGGACAAAATATCAAATATCACAAAACTGAAAGCAATCATTTGATTAAAATCACGGCAAAGAGAATTCTAAACTCTCCTTGAATGGTTTTATTTAGAAGCACTTTATCCCTATAATACAGGGAAATATTATCAGTACAGCTCTTTGCTTAGGTAAATATCATTAGTTTCCTTGGAGGTCATTCAGGAATGCCCTGAACACAGGTACATAGGGTTGCAGAAAGGGTTTTTAAGTAAACAAGAGTGTAGGAAAGGACTGGCTGGTGCTCCACTGCCGAAAGGTGTTCTAACCCACGGAACTGAGCTACAGAGCACATTTCAGTTCCTTGGTATGTGTGACACTGAAAGATGGCCTGGTCTTAGCAAAGCCAAGTTTCCTACCTCTTAAAAGAAAAAAGTAACAAAATTACTTCATCTCGACTCCACCAATCTAAAAAATTAGGCTTCTGGAGAGAGTTCTAAGTTTTTTAGAATTCACTTACAAAAAAAAAAAACACTCCAAGGCAACCCCTTAGAAAACTGCCACAAGAAGCATCTTTGTCAGAGCATGACAAGAGATGAATAAAAATGTTAGTCAGTATCGGACATTGATTTATTTATGTACCATCATATCAAAAAGGAATTAATCCCCTAATACACACAAGTGCTGCTTCCTGAAGTCCTCTTTATTTGTACTGCCAAAGAACAGATAAAACCAGCTGTTGGAATCTATGCTACAGCATAGAACTAGGGAACTAGGTTTAGATCTGTGTTTTCTTTCCAAAATATGTGCATTGTTGTCCCAGACTCCATCTATATGCTATCCAATTAATCAACGATATATCCCGCCTCAGAAACTGATGCTGAGAAAAAGAATTTCATATTTAGAATAACCCCTTGAGGTGAAACATTTGCTAGCTAGATAGTACAATGACATGACAACCCACACCAAAATTGCATGCATTTTCAAGCTCAAAAACGGAATTAATTTCAGAGCAATGAAAACTTTTATGGTGCAGGACATCACAAAAGGCAGAAAATCCTGGATGGCTGGCTTAAACCTCAAAATATTTATCTTGCCTAAAATCAAAGCGAAACAAAAGATTTCTTGCCATGTCCCACCATCCAGAATTTGCTTCCTCCACACAACAGCACTAAACTCAGGATAAAAAGTTCAACATAAATGTGGTTAGGAAATCAGCTGGCACATGCACTGAGAGCCTGTGAAGCACACATACTGCTAGGCTTGATGTCAAGAAGGTGTAAAATCAATTCAGCACGAAAGCAGCCACAAGACTCTGACACCAGGCAGGAAGGTCTGGCAGTGCAGAGCGTGGCTGAGCCAGCGGCACACGCTGGTGACACAAGCCTCTGGAAGGGCAGGCACCCTGACACCTGATGGTGGCCCGGGCTTTTAACCTGTCCATCTGGCAGGTTTCCTAGGTGAAAGCAGTGTGCTGTTTCTACTAGCTCAGCTGCTATCTATGAATATTTTAACTGTCATAAAAAATACATTACCTCTACCCTGCACTCCTGACTTTGTGGGGCTGCCAGAGGAATGTGTACAGGCCACCTAATTTCTCTAAAGAATTGCAAGAAGCACTGATTTAGGACCAACCTGTTGGGGTCATTTAGTAGATAATTTCTGGGTGTACTTGGTCATTCACAGAACTGTAATTAAAAGCTATGTCTTCCTGTAAATTTTGCGTGGTGGCATCACTTTCTGGTGCCTTGCCATCTTTTCCTTCTGAGGAACAGGTATTAAGACTGTGATTCTTCTCCAATTCCAATTCCAGACCCAACTATCTCAGCCTTCCACAACACTTTGGGAAAAGGAAACCAATTTAATGTCTGACCGAGGACCAAAGTTCTTTAAAGCATTTCTCATTCTCCACATCATCATCATCGCTTTCATTCACTCCAGTGCATCTCCTGCATTATCACTGATTCCCAAGGCTGTTTCCTGGATTTATCAAAACTTTACTTGCTTTCCTCAGCCACCTTGTACAGTCACTTCTTGATGTAGTGTCTTTATTCCTGCCCCAAAGTTCAAAGGGCTCTTTGCCTAGCAAACTTCTGTATATATAACTGTCATTTTTATGCAATCTATATATCCTGAATTATCAGAAAGGAAAAATTTGAGGTACACTATAATATATTAATGGCAGCTGCAATGTGTATTAGTTCAATTATAATGGGGTTCTTCAGAGATGAAAGCTAAATGCATAACTTAAGAAAAAAATTAGTAGTGAACAGTATCAAAAATATATCTTATTCTATAGTAAAAGGATGACACACATCCTCTAAGTTTAATGTATCAATTTTTAAATGCTGGTAATTGTATAAGACTTACTGCACAACTCAAGAGTTGGAACATGCTATTAACATGGGAAAATTCCATTAAGCAAGTAAACCGGAATCTTCAATAACAGATATGTATGATACCACTTTTTTCCTGTCCCACACTTTTCCATCAGCATCTACCCAATTGCTTCACCTCACGAGACGGACAGCGGGTTAGATATTGTACAAGTGAAAGCAATCTAGTTTCAAAAGTGTCTGCTATTCCCTTATGGTTTTTAATTTCTCTTTTAGTGTTCTGGGCAGATAATTAAAACAGCTGCATGCAAAAAAATTGGCAGTCAGCTTGCATAACCAAAGATAAATCACCTTTGTTATAAACTAACACATTATAAAGCCACGACTAGTATGGAAATATATCAAAGCCATGGCACAGAAACAGCTAGCTGGCTGAAATCTACCCAGTTCTTCAGCTGTTGTTTTTTTGTGCCAGAATACGCTTTATATTATTAAGCTATCCTAGTCCTTTCTTTAGAAGTTCAGTGCTTGTTCTTAAGCAGCCTCAGACGGAGTGGGCTCCATAAAATATAACTGGTCTTGACTTTTCATTAACTTTGGTTCACAACCCCTACTTTCTAGGACTGATAAATTCAACTCTTACTGCAGTGGTTGTTTCAGTCCAATCTGTGTAATAGTTCTATTTTTTTTTCTGCAACTAGATTGACTTTTTTGTTCTACTTCTGGAAGAGCACATTTTTCTAAAAATAACTTTTAGAAAATCATCAACCAAGAAATCATTTTAATTGGACAATTTCTCCAATGCAAGCCAAACAATGAAAAGTAGGAGCTGTTGTAACTGGTTGTATCTTAAATTGTTTAAAAAATACAAAAGTGAGGAAATCCTAATAAAAATGGCAACACATCAAGTGGAAAAGACACATGCCAAAGAAACCTTTGCATGAGTTGACTCACTAATAACAGAAAAAGATTTTTATTTTTCCCTTCCCCACACGCCCTAAAACACATTCCTGTCCTTCCCAGCTTTGTTCTCTGCTTAAATGATTTCCTCCTTCACTGTGGCCACTATGGACTGCTAGAGGGGGGTTGTTTTATTTCTTCACTCAGATCAGCAGGCTACAGAGGAAAATGAAGAGGAAAGGGGACCCCTCTCTTCAAAATGGTGAGGAATAATTTCTCTCTGGCAGCAAGCCAAGGAAATGAAACAGGTAGGTTTAGGATGTACTTCCAGCTAGGTGTCAGCTGCTAACATCAAACTGTAAAGGTAGGACCGCTAAGGGAGCTGTGAACACCCCGAATTATAGGAGTGGAGAAGAAAGGCACAAGAATTCCACAGGCAATATAGAAAATGGTTTCCCAGGAAGAGGAAGAAACATTCATAACACATTAACCTCTCCTCCTTCAGCCCATGGAAGATGTTTACCCAGCTAAACGCCAACAGCCCAGGACTTGCTTGCTTAGTGATTCAGTGAAACACTGATGTCAATAGCTGCATTCCAAGTGTGAGAGAAACGTGTGCTCGTTAACAAGCCTGACTTTTTACAGCTGACCTACCGCAAGGTCCCAGAGTGCTGTGCCTATTAGTCTGCAGACAACATGTTCAAAACACCTCTGCTGCCAGCAGAGCACTCACAAATCTCCATCTAGTAATTCGAAAAGCAGAACATTTATTCCTTGAAGCCAGCTGACAACATCTAATGCTTTGACCTTCAGAAAGCATGCAGCAAAAATTATCCCAAAAACATGGTATAACTAAAACGATGTAGCTAGAGAACTGATGTTTTGACTGCAGGGACAGCATGACCCTGGTCCCTCATGGAACTGCCTGTGCTATCCCTCTGCCCTCAGAGGGCAAAGTGACAACTACGCGTCTGCTCGTTCACAATTGCAGTCCCTGTGGCAACCATTGCTTCCTGTTGTAACAGAAAAACCATTAAAAAATACTGTAAATAGGAAAGGCAAACAGGTTAAAAAGGTTATGGTGCTTTCAACAAAACAGTTTCATACTATAGCATAAATACATGTACTAGAGTGCAAATAACACAATGAATAATGGAAGATTTACTGCAGGGCAGCAGCAAGGAAAAGGCTGTTAGACACTTAGGCATGACTAACGTTCCTCATGGTTTATACATGCTTTTTTCCCCCAGTGTCAAATGGGCAGGTATCCACATCCCCAAATTTTGAACAACTGTTACTCATATGCCTCCTCCTGGGCAGAATTAGGAATACAGCCAAAAACTAGATGAGCAGGAGGAAAAAAACCTACATTTCTACTGCCAGAGGGGACCCACCGAAGCATAAGGATGATTTGGGTACTTGGGCGAGCCGAAGCGGAGGAGCAGAGCAGGTGCTGCTCTGCACACCAGCTGACAGTCACCCCCTCCAGGGCCCTCAGCCTGGCACCTCCAACAAACACCAAGGTCTCCTGCTCAGAAATAAGAATCACTGGACCGTGAGGCCTCTCTACCCTGCTGAAGCCCTTTTTCATGGTACCCATTCCCAGTAATGGCAGCTAGGACTGCCTCAGGCTCACAGCTTTCCTGAGTTGGCAGCCCTGGATCCTATGGTTGCTTCCTTCACATAAAGGTTTTTGGGAAATGCTGACAAGTAATGCCAAGGGAAGTTTGCTTGATCGTATTAGCCTTTCGTTGTGTACATTGAGTGTTGGAAAAAGGAGGAAGGAGGAAATACAAAATTCCAAAGACTTTTTCTATGCAAATCTCATTTTTTTATAACTTTTAACGAGTTTTAAATACACATGTTATCAACAGGCATATTATACATGAATTAATGCAGAGCGTTAGAATTAAATGCAAAATGTGTTCAAAAAGATAAAACAGGGCAGCGCTATTGGCTGTCACTTGTTTCACTGAAATACTGCACTCCTTCTACAGTACCATCAAAGCTCATCTTCTCATTACCTTTTATTTGCTTTACTGCCTTATAATACATTTACATAAAGAATAAAATGTCATAGCTTTACACATTGTGAATGAGATCTGGATGACAAGGCAGGGAGAGTACCTTAGCACTTCATAAAGGAGACCTCAAAAAAGATTTCTCTGAAAAGGGAAGTTTATGGCTGCATACATTCATCAAATACAGTGAAAACAGTATCACATCTCACAGGAACCAGGCAGTTCTGGAACATTTGTTGGGCTCTGGGCCAGATTTTATCTTGTTCATTCTGATGAAATCCACAGCAAATCTATTTAACTAATTTTGTGTCACCTTACCCACAATCAAAATTTTCTTCAGAGGTGCAAGTTCCCCACCAAAATACATTGATTTCTTTCCCCTGAGATGTGACCTAACAAAGATGACACTAGATACAGCTGACAAATCCAGTACAATTCTTAGGTGTGTCACCAAACTGGCATCCAATTCAAATTCCTTCTCAAATGAAGTTCCTCTCTTTCTCTCCTTAAAAATTTACTGATACACCAGAATGAGGTGCAATGCACTAAGTACACAGAATTTTAAAAATTAATTATCAACAGTTTTCAATAACAGTGTAGAGCATCACTTATATCTTCATTTATAATTTTACGAGACAGTGAAAATAACAGTGCCACCACTATCAATTCAAGACTATTTTTGCAAAACGAACTGGACAATCCTCAGGTACCAATCAGTATCTTGGTTTGACAGTACACAAGAAATACAATTGTACAAGTGGTCATAACCTGGTTTATGGATCACTAATTCAGTTATTCATTGAACAAAAAAAGTATATCCACCTGAATTCCTCAACTTCCTTCCTGTAGGACAAGGATGTCCATTCTGGAAAGATGAGAGGCCGAATGCTTCTTTACAGTCTTAGCAAAAAGGAAATAAACACTGATAAGAGTTTTATTTTGCAACAGCATAAATCCTTAAAAACTCCACTGCCTCCAGCTGTAGAAAAACAACTTGATAACAGAATCTTTTTAGCTTATTACAGAGCATCAGTGACAGAGGTCTTCAAATATTAAAAGCATTGAATTTTGTTACTACTTAGCTTGTACCATCTCTATGGACAACGCTGCCCTCTGCATCAGAAGAGGTCTTGAGAAAAGCCTCCTCACTTTGAAGAGTTGCATGTAGTAGATGAATTACACACTAATTAACATGGTGACAGATGAGACACACATGAGGTTTGTTTGGTTTTTTCCACTTGTTCCTAAAAGCCACAATTAGCCAGATGTCAAAACAGACCAGTACTAGGCTGCACACTGCAATCGATGTACAGATATCAGCTCTCACCTTTTTTCTAGATTTGATATTTCAGGCATAGCTGTTTGGATTCCTTCTTTTTCCCAGTGGAGTGATCAAGATAGTAAACCATTGGACTAGATGCTAGAAGATCGTTTGCATTCATATGCTTTGAGGACGAAATAGTCTTTTTCTGCCATTGAAACTGTGTATTTCCTGAGCTGAGCTGCATACAGGAAAAATTTCCCAGAGCCTGCGACTTTTCTTTTTTTCCTTCTTCCTTTAGACGGCCAAGCTGTCAGCTTTGACTGCCTTGTCAGACAATGAGCAATGACTGTAGTTCTGCAGAGAGCTATTATTTTGAACCAAGTTCACAGAAGTCAGCAGCCTGAGCTGACAATACAGACAAATGAAGTGAATGCTCTCATAAAGGTGGTGGGCTTCAAAACCTTCCCCATTGACAAGATACAGTGTGGGCCGGCAAATACACATACACCTATTTCATACGTCAACTTTTACATTTTAAACAGGAAAATATTTGTGGCCATAGCTCTGTAGACTCATTTGGTGAAAGAAATTAAAACCAAATGCTTGTTTAGTGAAAATTCCGTTATGCAAACGCTAAGTACGATTTTGTCTCTGTTATAGCATAGAGGTAATAAATGTCAGAAGACTAAAAGTTCTACAGAACAGAACTGTCTTCAGGCCAACATATGTATCTATGCCACCAAATTTAAGAGGAGGAGATGACATTAAAACAGTTTTAACCTCGATTATCCGAGCTGGAGGAAAATGAGTTGGTATGACTGGTGTGTTAGGCACGTCATTAAAAATATCTTCCTGAACAAACACATTTGTAGTTTTCAAGGCCACATTCTGAGAAGCTCTGCTCATTTTCTTCTATTCTTGCTCCTTTAATTTCCAGCTAGCATAGACATTTTGTACCTTCCACAACACGAAGGTTCAATTTACTAATGAGAATTCAGCTTTAATACATTACCCTTTGTGCTGCATTGCTGCGATTGAAATCCCAGCTGGATGTTCATATTCATGACGAGATTGCAATTTCTGGATCTCTGCTGCCTTAACATGGGAACTGCACTTTTAGCAATAAGCAAAGAGGTTGCAAATTCTCTCTACGAGAATCTGAGATGGTAAGGATCCAAAAGGATTTTAGTTATTCATCATCCATAGGATCAAGAACTCTGCATTCACTTTTAAAACATGTTGCAACAATGCACACAATTTCTCAGGCCTTTTATAATTAATAGAAATATTCAGATGAAGAATTTTTCTATATACAACTCATTGTATGTAATATTTTCTGTGAGTATTGCTTTTCAGTGAAATTTCTACCACATGAACTTGCCTGGGTGGCAATGAGACAAAGATGCTCTGAAAGTCTTGGTAAATCCTATAGATTTAAATCTTATACATTTGCCATTATATTATCCATAAGGATAGCTAATATGCTACAGTTACTCTGGCTGATTGCTTTGAAGTTATTAATGTATCAAAGCTGAGTTGTGTTTTAATTTTCAGACCTCTCAAACTTGATTGTAACTATAAATTATAATTGATAAATATTGAAAATTGGATGATCCATGAGACTGAGATTCTCAGGCTGAGAAACTGAGCTTAGAACTCTGTGTCTAAATTATGTTAGTGCTGTGCCCTTTCTTCTCAAAAGAGATAAAGAAGCCTAAAATTAATTATTATGTGGAACAAACTTCTCAAACATCAAGTATTTGTAATCATCCTGCATAAACCAAAGTCTGTAAAGAGTCTGCCTTAATTATTCATCCAGCAGTCACTGGTAGGTAAGTAGCTTTTAATCAGAGATCTGATTGTCAGTTTTTTGTACCTGATCCCTAATGACTTACTCCACTTTGTGTCATTCCCCTACCCAGTTAATACATCAAATTTACCTTTTCATTTTGAGGATATAACATACTTTATACCAAGTATCTTTATGCTTCATTTTACAAAAAAAAGAAGAATCACAGACTGAATATGTTATATGTGATGAAAAACTCTGACATTTGTGTTTCATTATAATATCCTTGCCAGAAAAGCAGATCTGGGAGCAGAAGTAGCCCAACTATAAAAACACAGTAAATTCAGAGAGGGCAGCAGCAATTACTATGCATAACACAAGAGCCGGTATCTTGTCAGAGCCACGGATGTAGGTGATAAATTACATTAGCAAAGGGTTGAAAAATTGCCTTTTTAAAATACAGTAGTAGCTAAAAAGGGAACTGATCCTAACTAGATTAGATCCAAACACAACACTCTTCTTCAAATTAATGATTAAAACACAACACAACATTATGCCTACCATGTGGACCTTACTAGAAATCAAAATTTTCTGTCTTCTTGCTGTTTAAAATCTACAGCTACAAAATAGATTTGATTTTCTCTGCCTAATATTTGCCTGGGTGACAGCCCCTTCAATATACAAGGGAGCTGAAAGGTTGCATCCAAGCTTTTTTCATCTTCCTCTTCCAAAAACTTTGGCTACAGAACACCCCATTTTTCTCCTTCTTGCCTCCTACACACTCAAGATGCCACTGGAGCGTGTTGGGCTTGATAGGTTTGTTTTCCTTCTTGTTAGAGTACCACCTGCCCTTCTGTCCTGACTTTTTTTTTTTTTTTGCAGAACTGTGATTTGCGTTTGGGCTGGTTACCAGGGTGATTCAGCAGAACGTTTCTGCACAATGTCCCTAGGTCTATTATAGGAGCTGGTGTAATTTCCCATGTATCCTTCTCAGCAGAATCACCTGACAGCTCCAAGATGGGAAAATGGTGCTCAGTCAGCATTATAGGGTCCCTTACAGAGACAGACAGGTCCAAGCCAAAGGCCCAAAGTGCCTGGTGGAAAACACTGTAGAACTGCAGAGTGTGACCACTCCTAGCTCTAATATGCCTTCAGTAAGTATATGATTTTCTGACCAAGGAAATCTGCAACTGATTTCCAGAAAACTGCATGCAATCTTTCAGGAATAGTAGTTCAGTACCACTATCACTCTGTTAATAATAAAAAAAGGATAACACTGATTTTTTAAAAAATTATTTTTACCACTGAATGCTTAGTACAAAGCACTGAATTTTCTTGGCAAATACAGAGTATTAGCATTACACAAAAACATTACTGGTAAATTAGCAAAGAGAAAAAATTTCTCCCAAATTCTGTTAACCCATCAAATTCCATCCAGTAGATAACTAAATAAAATAAGGGCTAACAATTAGCATGTTCACATATGCCCACACACCTACTGAGCCTCCTTTCTTCCTCTGCCATCCACAGCTAACGTAAATCTGCCTGATGACGTGAAATTTCATTATCACAAACCATTAACTGAAAGCAAATCAAAATAACAATCAAACTATTTACTTTGTGATGTGTGTGTGGGTAGGGAGGTTCTTTTTGACACTGAGCTACACAGTAGGACAAACTACTAAAATACTGTATTTTTTCCTGGACTTTTGGAGTTCTGTTTCAGCATTCTGCACACTAATTTAACATTCCACCCTCGAAGCTTTAGCAAAGTAATTGAATAAAATAGTATTTTAAAGGGACATTCCCCAGCTGAAAATACTTACATAGTGCAAAATGCCCTGAAAATAGGAATGGTCATAGCTTCTTTTTTTCTTAATTTTCATTAGGAAAGTCAACTATTCCTAAAGAAAAGTCTCCGAAGTACTGCTTTCGGAAATGGAGGGTGTAGAGCATTGTGACCCTAATACAGTGAACAAATTTCACAGAGACAGGTGTGATAAATTATATGGGTTATAGCAGACATAGGAAGCAATGAATCATTAAGTATCTTGAACCTGAGTTTCACTGTAGTCCTCTTTGCTACAGACTCGTGAGATCCCAGTCCAGCAGATAACGTGGACAGTCCTAACACTCCACTAAAACCTTTTTCTCAGTAGCCATTCCTTCCACTTCCTGCTGCTTCCTCAATTATACTGAAAAACTCTATCAAATCAGAGAACACTGACAACCTGGAAAACATCTGCAGTTCAGGCACAGCATGGTTAAACCAGCAAAACCCAAACTATTTTAGAGCTGCACTACAAACTGCTTTTAAAGAGAACAAACTTAATTACCTACTAAACTGAACAAACAAATCAGTGTTTAAATGGCACAGGGAGTAAACCAATCAGACTCCTATGTAAGATGAAGCATATTCCAACAAAAAAACCCATAGTGTAGAAAATAAACGAGGTCACTCAAATCACTCTGACACCCCCTCCCTACCTTGGGTGAAGGAGGCCCAAAAAATGAGCTACATTGGTTCTTAAACTCTGGCCATCCTCATAAATAACAAGGAGCCGAGAAAAAGTTGTTAGAGAAGGGCATATTTGAGACTCATGGGGTAGTTCCCCATTAGTGCAGAGCAAGAAGAGTGGTTCTGGGAAACAAAACAGCTGCTGCCAAAGCTCATGGTCCATGAACTGATGGCCCACTTGTGGCTGGGGTGCATCTTTTAGTTCAGTTTCATCCCGAAGTACTGGTTTTGGGTTTGTGACTTCTCTGTGGTATGAATTAAAGTGTGGGGAAGGGAAATTCACCTGCAAATCTCAATATTCATCTCAACTACTAATTCTGACACACCCACAGTGGTGTAAAGAGAAAAATCCTTCGCAGTTATGGTGGAATCAAACAACAGCAAGTTCTCCTGCTTTACAGCTTCCTTCTCCCATTAATTTCACAATAAATCTGCCCAGATAAATTCTACCCAAAGATGCAGTTTTCTTGGACAGGAGACACCCACCTGATTTCCTTTCACAGCGGACAGCTATTTAGAATTGGCTAGCAAGGAAATGCAAAGAATTAAAATATAACAACTACGTGAAAAAAAACCAATCACTCCTAATGAAAATTGGAACAATAACAAGGAGGCTGTGCACAAATATTATAGATATTTTGGTTGTGAACAGATATGTGCAAAGAGAGGAAAAAGAGAAATCTTCCAATGCAGATAACCTCAAATAACTTTGCATTTCCTTAATATTTTTGAGTTTGTGAGGGGGGTAAACTCTGAATGCCTCCAATTTTATCATGAATATTTCACACATTTCTAAGACTAACAACACTTACATACATCAGAGGGGTGCTATGAGACTTAATGTTTGCAAATCACTGTGAGACACGGATGAAAGGTGCTACAAAACAGCAATATCTGGTTGGTAAAACTTTCAAGAACAAATCTTCAGCTGGTGTTAATTGTCTGTTCCACTCTAAAGTCACTGAAGCTATCTAATTTATAATCACCTTCTCCTCAAATCAAATGTGCTTTGTAAGAGAACAAATACCTTTCTGATTACAGAGATATCTGCAGAATAAAAGACCAGTTTATCAATATTGATGCAGTACTGACTCTGAATTTTAAGATACTCTTTTCCTCCGAGAGGTGACTTTCTTAATCTGCAATAAAGGTCTTTATGGGTTTTTTTAACAAGAGCCTGACAACCTTAAAAATGCGATACTGTCGTTACTGACAGATTCTGTCTTGTTTTCCTATACATCAAGCATAGACAGAGTGATCACCACCTGGGACAATGCAAGCCCAGTGAAGGAGTGGACTCTTGGTTGGTGCACTTGCACCCAGCACTGGGACACAGACAACAGGAGCAGGTGCCCTTGGTCATGCCCACCCAGCAGCTGGAATGTCAAAATAAAGCTCTTCTCTATTCTCTGTGGCTTTGTCGATAAAGAATTTCTGATGCTCAGAAGTCTACAAAAAAATCACCCTCCAATTCCTCGGCTCTTATGACTCATTCTTGCAGGTGCAAGCGGTTACCAGGGTGACACATTCACAGGCTACAGCCTCAGAATCCTGTGCGATTTCTTACCACATCTTGTGACAAGCTGCTGCACCAGAAGCCAGGATTCCTTCTGTGAGAGCTCAGGCAATTAACCCAGGAGACATGCACTGAGAGAGCTTGTAATGGGAGTAAAGTATCAAAACCATGTGGGTTCCCTGCCTGTGTGTTTAATACCATCTGTCAGTATTGGCTATTATGGTTGCTTTCTGAGGCCAGCATGCTTTTAAAAAGTTGCAGTTTTCTGAACAACAGGGAGCACTTCTTGCTAAGCTAATACGAAGATTTTTGTGATGGCCAGCTTTGTAGCATCTCACAAGTATTTCTTGAAAACAGTTTTTATGTTCAGTTTCCCTCTCTCACCTGCCCCTCCCCAAGCCAACAAAAACATAAGCTTTCTTTCAAGTAATTACTTTTCAAGCTTAAAAATCAAATATAACCCAAAGTGCGTTTAAGATTAAAATACCAATCCTTGCACATTGAAAGATCAAAGAACAAATGTAAGAAACCAGGTGAACAAAGCAAACCAGCTCGCCATGTTCATTCCTAAAGCTCTTTGAAGACCCTGCGCATCTCTCCTTGGGGACTATATTTGAAATTCTGTCACAGATATTCTGTGATAGCTATCACTACACCTGAAACTCTAAATTTTTCCCAATTCCCTTAGAATTGCAGATTCAAAACATCATTAATACTGCTATTTAGAAAAATGTATCTGTATTTTGCTACACCTAAATGCTTCTAAACTGAAAGAATTTAGCAACACTCATGCACTTCAAAAGATTAATATAATGAAAAAATAAATAATCACATTTATACACACCCTTCCTTAGGGGATCCCCAAGCACTTCGTGAAAATACAATTTAACATCATTGTGCCTCTCTGCAGTCACATTATTCTTATTTTATCAAAGGGGAAAATGTGTAAGAAGAATAAGGGCATTCCCTAGGGTCACTCAACTGGTCAGCTGCAGCACAGTGGAGTTTAATTTACAAGATCTGAATTCTAGTCAACAGTCCTGCTCCCCGAAATAACTAAACTCTTCAAGTTACAAACATATGTTCCTACACTGCCTTGTACTTTTCACTTTTGCGCCATTTGGGAAAATGCCATATATACATTTTGACTCAGTACAGCACTGTTCTCAACTTCAAAGAATTTGGAGCATAATTAAGAGGTTTTCTTATAATGAAGATGATTGCAATAAAATGCCATGCAGCTAGGAGCCACAGGACAAAAGTCTGATACATTCTGTGTAGATTCTGTGGCTTAAGAGACACATACAAAATCGTGATCATAAATGCAACTAATTAAAAAGAGCAGTACATTTATATTTGTCTCAAAAGACCGTTGTGCTAGAGGGACTGTCCTTTTGTGGAAGCCATCTTATCACCAGATTCTTTTTCCCTTAAGACACAAATGATGAAAAACCCACTCATTTCATAGATGAAAAGATGCACAAGATGTAAAATACATAATCAATAATTTCAATTATCCCCAAAATAAATGCTTCCCTGCCCTCTAATTTACTAGCAGGAAACATGCTGTAAAAGCCTAGGACAAAAAAACCAGGATAAGATAGCTGCATTTTAATTTAGGCTTTGACAAGTCTTAGCACAGATTGCTTGAATGATTCCTTCTGCTGAACAGGGACATATGCTGGCCAAGAGTCAGAGTGCCAAAATACAGCCCTAAGAGGAGAAGACTTAGACACTCTTGCTGTGCCTCATTCAAACCTGCAGTCTGGTTTTTTCCCTTGCAGTCTTAAGTTCCTGTTTACAATCCTGGTTTCTTAGAAGAAGTAAAAAGATTCGTGCTGTTGTTGTGCAGTACACTGGGCTGAAAGGAATGAGAAGGCTTCAGAGAACCCATTCTACTGTGGCATATGAACAGCTAGCAAGCTTTAGACATGCCTAATACCACAAATAATATCCCATTTGGAGAGAGAAAACAAATAAACCTTACCTGATGGATTCCAGATCAGCAAGGCTGCTTAAATTCAACTTTCAGCACAAAAAGATGGAAGTCAAGATAGTAAGATGGACACGGGAGCATTTTTCAGTAAATCTGGTCAGATTTCCTGAAAAGCTTTTTTGAAGCGTAGGACAAATCTTAGCCAAGTTTTGAGCATCCTGGGACCAGCCTGCAGCCCAGGATTGGAAACACATGGTACTATAGAATTAGGTAAACTTCTACTAGGAAAGGTTTCTCTGAGTAAGTAAAAGCATCATCAGAATGCAAATTTTTTTCTGTACAGCTCCCATTAAGTTGAAAGAGATGAAGGGATCCATTTTATAAGAAGCCACAGGAACAAGGTCAGAGTTTTAGGCAAACAGATGCCAACTTCTTTTGACTTAGAAATTTCTTAACATGTTCCAGTTATGCTGGACTCCTGTATGATAATCTTTCAACCTGCAGACAGTAAGCTTTACATTTTCCTTTAGGTTTCATCAGCCTCTTAAAAATACTCTCTGGATCTGTAAGGAAACTGCTTGTTAAAATCAAAAATGCCACCAAGGAAATTCAACAAACTCTTGTCTCCTGAGAAGGTAGCAAAGCAGCTCAAAGCAAAAACACAAAGAGAAGGCATAAACCATCAAGAATCTGGTCTTAGAATTGAAAAGAGGACTCAACTGGGGTACTTTACAGTCTGACTCAACAGGGCAGAGAGTTCACCTTGTGCATATAAAATTTTGCAAAACACTAACCAGTAAAGAACTTTATAAATAGGTGCCAATCTCCTAAACAGGATGGCATTGCTGAATCCTGTGCACAACACTACTGACATTCGGGACATAACACCCCCCACCTAACAGAGCAGAAGTTAAATGCCTAATAACAAATCAGTTCAGATAACATCTTTAATACAGCCTTGATTTTGCAAATCACCTGGTGCACATGCTTAACTTTAAATCTTGAAACTGAAAAAATAAATTATCATATCATAACCACTGACATCTTTACTTGCTGAAGCACCTTGGTAGACTCAGGGCTTTATTGTGATTTACATGTGCCTTTTCAATTCTGTTTTCCATAAATACATTTAGTATCAATTAGCAAAAAAATACCCCAAAACCCAAATCTACAAACCAGAATAAATCTAGTGAGATCTACCACATAGTTTGGAGATAAATAACCTACCAGAATACATTCTGTATTTCTCATCAAAATATGGAGTCAAGTTTTTCCATAGTAAATATTTTATCTGTAAACAAATAGTCTGACAGGTTTTGGAAAGAAACTCAATTTTTTCACATTCTGGTTTTGTTAAAAAACAGATCACTGTTGAAATTATGCAAGATTTGCCTCCAACATCTGCTATTACTGGTAACTTTTGAAGGGCTTGTTTAATGTCCTTGTTGCCAGTGTAGCATGGCCTTCTTGTTCGTTCTATATTCAGATTGCTTTTTACTGTAACTAAAAGCTAAAAGTTAGAACTGAATATTCAAAAAGCTTCAAGGAAAGCGTTGGATTCCTCCAACAGATTCAGGAGCTTTATTCTTTTCTGGATGAAAAAGGAATAAACACTGTCCTTTTTAAATAGTACGACCTCATACTACCGGTTGACTTTACATATCTTGTTTTCTAAGTCTGTATGATGGCAGTAGTGTGCCAGGCACTCTTTACACAAATGAGAGAAAAAGGGCTTTTGTTACTTTGGTTACATCTTTCAGGTTTGATTTTCCTTGTTGCTGTAGCAGTCATTTGAATTCTTTTTACAGGTGCAGAGACCAAAGCAGGGGCTTTCCAGGTATGTTTCAGGCACTGTGGGACAGCCCTCCTGCACCAAGTTCTTCTGTTTATGCACTACAGCATTGCAGTTCATGGCCCTATTGATTTGATGCTCACTCTAAACTACATCTTCCCTTCCATCAATTCTTCATTTCCATCTCCAAATCAGGAGTTTATATTTATACATTAGATTAACTGTTCCCAAAGGGACCACTACGGCATTTACTCTTTTTCAGCCTCACTCTTCTGATTTGTCTACTGCTCTCTACTTTTTCTAGGCATCTTTGTCTGCCTCAAAATTACATATGCCTCCCATTATTTGTGCCACCAGCATATTTCAGCAGATTTCTCTGGAAAACTGCATGACACTGAACTAAGAACCATCAGGCTGCAGTTTGAATTTTACTCCTCACAAACTTTCATATTTGAAGGTTTTTATTCAAGGTTTTCATTTTTGCTCTCAACCAAAGAGAATTCCTCTGTCAGAGGAAAACAGACATCCAAGTCTGGCCAGCTTCTTTTATGTGCAAACATTTGCACAGTCTCTTCCTTCTTCCCAGAGAAGAGGAAGCCTCTTTTTCCATTATGAAACCACAACTCATGAGAAATGATTCTCCATGAATAATACAGAACTATTAAAAACATTGAATGGCCACTTAGGAGGGCAATATTTTTCCCAGAAGGATCACTTTTCATAAGGGAAAACTGTTTACTTCCTTGCTGCTGAAAGTACTTGTTTCTGTGTACGTTGTCCTAAATTTTCAACAATTCAGGATATACTGCAAATATAAATGGGCTTATACAGAGATCTTTGGTTTACCAGTGATATTAACCATTGTTAGACATTGCTTTTTGTCTTTCAATAGCAAAGCTACCAGAATTTTCAATTAAAATTGATTCATCTCTCACTGCTTATCTGCTATTGTTTTTTTCCTCCTGCTTACAGACAGGAAATGGGTACAGTTACAGTTAATTGTAATATCTTGCCCCATTAGACAGATTACCAAGTATGCCAATTTAGGCAGTTTTACTACTTCCCCCTGGGCTACCCCCTTCTATCATCCACAGCTATCTATACCTGAATTTTTCATGGCAGAAGTTTGAAATTCAGTAGCAAGCTGTGTAGAGCAGATCTGTTTCTGACAGCATGTACTCTTCCCAGAATCAAGATTAAAGATGTTTTGATGCCTAAAATGTGCCTTGGAATGTTCTCAGCATAAAGATACCAGCTAAGAGAATATGCAAACAGCATAAAACTCTACTGCCTGGCTTTGTCTGAGAAGGAAAGAAGAATTTTGAGGTTATATGTCCATTTGATGTATAATCTCTCAAATGAGGAGCAACAGTAATCACAGAGGTGAAGCATATCCTACCACCTTCTACCCAGTGCTCCCCCTTCCTACCTAAAGAGGACATGAACTTCCTCATCAAACCTTAATGGTGCAGAAATTTTCCCGACTACAGCAGTCCAGAGCACACTTTAATTTATTGCGTTTAGGACTATAAACCCATGTTTTACTACTGAAATTAATTGCGCCTGACACTTCCATCACATTAACACCCATTAGGCACCATGACCTTTGGATGATCAAGGAAGACCTAATTTAATAATTTAGAAGCAGCGTGATGTCTGAGTAAGCCCCAAAGGGGAAAGAAAAGTGCTATGAAAAATGATCCTATTTCACTAGTGAGGATATTTGCTTACTAAACCCCCAGATGAACTTTGGCTGCTTTGGCTGTATGGGTCACATACAGCACTCTAAGTTCTCACAGGGCTATGTGTTCCTTCTAATGCTGGTCACGTAATCCTCCATCAAATTTCCTCTAAATTCTTAGAGGAACAATACACTTTTTCCTGCAAGACTGCAAACTCACAACAGAAGTTTTTTAAACAGCAGCTGGAATAGCAAACAGGCTGACAACTGCAATTAAACAAAGGCAGCTGTAATTCACTTCAAGCTTACAATACAAATTTGGCACCTTCAAAGAAATAAGTTTGTCATAAACAGGAAAATCAAACATGTTCATCAATCATAGATGATTGATCCTAATCAGTGTAACTCAATCTTCATGTGAAGGCAGATATAATTCAGATGGATAGGCAAGTTGACAGAAAGGGACTAAGAGGTGAGCAGACAGACAGACTGTGTCCAATTTCATTCAATTCCAAAATCTTGAGGCCCCAGAAAAGCACTCCCCTACGGCAAATATGCATTTTCCATGAGGTACAGGGGAGACAAATTTAGGTTCAGAACTTAAACTCATGGACGTTTACACATTGTGTTTGAAGCATGAGCAACCTGCAGAAACAGACTGCCAGTGCCTTGCAAGGGAAACTGGAAATCTACCTTCCTTCTGCATTTCTTTTTTTAATAATTTCCATATTATTTCTTTTTTATACTGGCTTTTAAAACATTTAAATTCAAATATTATTTTAAACTTAGTATGACAATTATAGTACAGTAAACTCCTAACAGGCTTTTTACCGAAGATTTAGCAAGCATCTAATAGAGTGCAGACTTTAATCTGTATGACTAGGAAAAGAAAAAGAAAACAGCCACAAAATAACTTGCTGCAATAAAATTTAATACTCAACTGCACATGTCAGATTAAGTGGAAAATGAGGTCTTATTTATAGACCTGAGATCTGAGGCCACACAACTGTCATCAAATTACATTTAAAAAATAGTTCTTCCTTGTTTCTTAATTCTGTTTAGCGCTTTTTTTTCATAGTTAGACAATACTTTTTTAAAGTCTCATCACAGCACAAATGTTAAACGTCACTTGTAGTCAACTGGTCTGAGGAACTGCATCTCTTACCTGTGGCCCAAGAGGAGACAGCTCCTCTTGCCAAAAGGGTCACACTGCTCCTGCTCTGCCTGGCGAGACCAGAATTTTAAACAGTGTAAATTGATGCATCAGCTCCTGCCTACCACGAGCTGATTTTCACAGCTGTTAATTGCCAAGCAGATACCAAAAAGGAATCATAGATCTGGAAGTGTGAGAGTAGTTTTTCTTTGTCTGAAATTAGTTCCTAACTCTTTTGCCATGAGGATTTTTAAACGTGAAATTAGTAAAGTCAAGAGCAAAATAATTTTCTTGGTATATAAAAACAATCTCTTTTAGTGTTTTATATGTAAATTAGTACAGGGGACCAACATTAAAAACACAGTCTATTTTCTCCCTTTGCAGTGAAGTCAACACTTTTGGGATTCAATAAAGAAAACGTGCTTCAAAAAAAATCTATCTAAAAAGGTAAGATTGCACTTCTTCAGCTGGCATAGTCTGCTATTAATCTGCTTCCTCTGGGTTGGGACAAGAGGATGAAAATGCACAAAGAGGTAAAACACAAGGCTAATTTAACTTCTGACTACCTTCATGGAGTTAATGAACCACAAACATCTTGATAAATATATAGCCTGAGAACAGTAACTTGTTGATACAAGGTATAATTCACCATATAAAATGAACAGCAAACACAGAGAAATTTTCTTCCTTATTGAAAAAATTACTTTTCATTCTCAGGTACTAACAGGCATCTATTTACTTTCTGCCACAGCTGCAACATCAAGGCTCCTCTAAAGCAATTAGCAAAGTGACAAGAAAGCACTTACATTCGCTTTACAAGCAGTGGATGGCATTTGTACTCGTGTCATTTTCACACCTTTGAGCAGAGTATCCCAGTTTTCCAATTTTCTTGCCTCTCCACACTATTTACAATTGTGTCACGCTTCTCCCTCTTGAATGCAAGCAATTTTGGTTTTGACACAGATTTACAGCCCTCGGCATTTAGAATACTTTCATAAACAATTTCTGTGCTGGTAAAGCTCAAATTTCAGGCAACTTCCTTCTAAACAAGTCATCTTTGCTCATGGTGTTTACTAAAACAGAGTTGCTAAGAAATCTTCATTCCTAAGCAGTAGTGTGCAACACTGTGGGGTGATCCAGGACACACTGCCTGTCATTCTGCTTCTGAGCCCACCACAGGTCTGGAGAATGAATGATGCATCCACAGACAGGGTTTATCTGCTATGCATCATCGTGGACACGTCATGCGCATGCTCTGCCTATTTCCCTTCCCTACTTTTGCCTTTTCCCAACTGGGTGGGGATTATTTGACCATTTTTGCACACACACATACTTTGTAGAAAGAAAACAGCTGCAAATTAAGATTTTTACCCTATGAAATTCTGTCTATTTTCTATCATGCTGTGTCTACTGTCCCTGTTGTGAGACCCTCTGATATACGAAGGCCACCGAGGAAGCAGCACGGATGTGCAGCATGCCTCCTATGCACAGCATTTCCCATTTCTGTGCATATTAACTACTCCTGTTTTGACACACCAGAGGACAAGGGAAAGAGCTGCTGCACTTAGAAAGTGAATTGTTTCTACCACCACAGACACTGCAGCTGTTGATTTTTATGCACCCTCATCCTTGGCTTGCATGGTGAACATGATACTGCAGCACGATAAAAATACAGAAAAAAATAGCCATTTACTTCTGTTATAAAAGTTTAGTAAAAGATTTCATTTAAAAACCCATTCTTTTGTCCCTCTTCCCTGCTGTTCTGCTGGGAATTATATCATCAATTCAAACAAAGAACATTTTTTCTGCTGTATAAATTTCTGCTTGGAATGCAAACATTAATCAAAGTGAAGCATTAGGTTTTTCTGTGATATAAACTTCTGTTGTAGGCATCTTTTTCAGTGCCTCTGCTCTGTTTTTTACTAATGGATACCTAATGTGGAGGGAAAGGTGACAAAAGCCTTATTCTCATCTTTACTCATCCCACTAGAGGTGCTTCTGTTAATTTTTTCATCTAAGAACTCATCTCATCTTTACTGATCAAAAATTCATAATTCAATCAGCTGTATTGAATTATGAGCTATATCTCAACCTACTTTGTGATGAGTTTAAGAAAGCACATTAACATGCTAAAACCTAAGTCAAAGGGGATGCTCCCTTTTCAGATGGTTAACCTGCTTGCTTTGCTTTCCATGTAAAAACACAACAACAACATCCTTTCAAAAACGTGTAGCAAAATTCCAAGCCCACCTGATGTGGCTCAACATACAGCACTTGCTATTGTATTATCACTGGTGTTGATTAGTGGCAGCAGCTGTGTCTCAGTGTCCACTCCACTGGTACTGTCTGCTTCTCTTTTGGTTTTAGATCTTCCCAATGCGGGACCTTTGCTTTATCAGAGGGGAAATGATAAGACAGAACGTAGAGTTTGAATCTGTGCAAGGTGCCCTTTGCTGCACAAGCACTCCCTGCCCTTGGATACAAGGGGATTAATAAATGCTTTGCAAAAAATTACGGGGCTTGCCAAGACCAAACAAAATTTTCATCTATTTCAGTGAAAAGCCTGTTTGTCTTAGGCAGCAAATTATCAATATATAGTCATTACTGGTGGAGAGAAAAGAAGAAATAAATTATAGCTTAAAACTTCAAGACATACTTCTGTCTCTTGAAGGGAAAATTTTATCTATAATTTAGACAAACCACTGAACAGAACAGTATCCTTCCTTGAAATTATTTTCACATGCTCTAGTGCCTCACCTGCTTTTGATGTGATAACTCAGCTGAAAAGTGCTGGCTTATCCATCTAGAAAGCAATGAAAGAAACTTTGATTCTGCATATGTTATACAGAAAAATTTGGAGAGGAGAACAAAACTGAGTGTGACATTTGGGACCACTTTGTATATTTGCAATAGCAGACAAAAATATCTTAAGGAAATTCTTCATATAAAATTGTGCAACATGAATTCTGGCTACATTCACCAAACTCTAATTAACTGGGCTCTAAAGATGCTGATATCAAGCACTTGGGGGAGGAAGAAGAGAGAAAGAGAAAAGAGTAGGGGAAACAGGAAGGGCAAGAAACTTTGGAAGAAAACCGTTTCCATAAATTCACCATTTTGGATTATTTCTTGAGATCTAACACAGCTAAAAATAGACCCGAAAGCAATTCTGTCCTGCAGTACTACACAGCTCTTATAACACAAAGGCATCCTGTCTTGAAAAGATGCCAGCCAGCATAAATCTCTGAAAAACCACATAAAACCAAATGTGAGCAGCACTGTGCCTTTCATCCATACCTCTCATAAACACTTTTGTCTTCCAGGAGTACTGGCAAGACAATTTCTGCAAGACACTGCACCTTGACTACCTCAAGTGATTTCAGAGATTCCTTACTATTGGTACATACAGATTTAAATTTATTTCACACTGTGATCTTGTGAAAGGGATAGTAACGAGAATTCTACACAGAACATTAAGACTTGACACTGGAGATTCAGAAACAAAAAAAATGCTGTTCCATTTTCTAACCTAAATTTTTCAGACTTTTATTTTTCATAAGGCAAACATTTATAGACAGCTGTCTTGGAATAAAAAAATATTGCAATTTTACTTGTGTTTATTGTAAAAGCATAGAAAACAAAAAGAAGCTGCGTAAGTGCAAATATTTTCATTTTCCTCTGCACTCTGAAAAGCATCTCCAAAATAGAAGAGCATTATGCTTGTCCTTCTTGGGCAATAGGCATAAAGAAGGGTCACTCATGAAACAAGAACAAGCATCCTTAATTTCAGCATGCAGTAGCAGGGCTGAGTCAGGTGCCTGTAGATAGGAGGGATTCCTCCCATTTTGGGACAAATTTCTTTATCAAATAAAAACCTGAGGCCGAAGAAATTACCTTACCCATAAGAGACATGCCATGGGATTTCCCACTCTGGATTCCTTTCTGTGTTATTTACACACAACATCAGTTCTAATCAAATATGCAGCCATTAAATTGAGAGGTTTTTATTGAGTGAACTGGAAAATCAGAAAGTTCATCAGCTTGAGGCAGAGCCAAGGCTTGCCAAGTTTGGAAAAGGTTGCCTAAGAAACCACCACGACCAGTTTTATGGAGAAACTTGTGTGAAGCTGTTTTTCCATTGCTGCTGTACCACCCCCGGGAGGTTTCATTGGAGGCTTCTGGGCCTCTCAGACCACTTCGTATCAGATATGGTCACAGAGGAAACATCTGAATTTCACTCAAGTGACAATGCTTTGTGTAAATAGACGATCGCATAGAGGACAAGAAAACCCTTTTCCAGAATGACTAAGCAACGCAGGTGCATGAAATATGTTGTCAAGGAAATATTGTATGCCACAAACCACCAGAGCTGCACTGTGTATATTAGAAGTCAAAAAGAGTACATGATAAAATTTAGATTCCAGTGTGAAATTCTGGAATCTAAGTCAGATGTACGCCTAGTTCCTCTCCCTTTCTTACCACCCTCCACAGATCCTTCCCTTGCCCTGTCCTCCTTTTTTTCTTTGATTTTTTTGTATATTTGATTCTATTTGCAGAAGAATTCCACAGACTCATTTTAAACAATTACACTTCCTCCTTCAATGCCACTCATTTTTTTGGTAGCTTTCCAAGATGTTGTTTCCAAGCATTCTAGTCAGGTATCAGGGAGAAATGAAAAGAAAACGAGATAGAGGAGGAAAGTGGTTTTCTTTTAGCGGATGTTTGGAGTGACAGACAAATGCAGGTGAAGACAAAGCAAGGCTGAACAGGGAGCAGGGAAGAGCAGGGAGAGGGAATTCTCTCACTGGGAAATATCTGGGGGTGGTGAAGAGGCGAGGGCCACACCAAAGCCAGCCAAGCATGAAAAAGGGGAAGTTTTCCCCATTTAAGTATTTTAAAGTGCTGCTTTGCTGCAGCACTGCTCTTACACAAACATACCATGTAATCCTGTTTATCTTGTGTACCCACAGGAGCCTGAAGCTCACAATAATTTTCTGGAAACTTGTGCAGTTTCTCAAGTGGCTTTTATCACCAACCACATGCCTGAACTATTGTCCCTCCAGAGCCAAACTGGTTTTGAGCTGGATCTGCTGCACTGCAGTCACTGCATCCTGGACCAGCCCTTAGAAACCCCCCTGTGCAGAGCATGTGGAACACATCAGGGCTCTCTGTCAGCTCACGCAGCTTTGCTCTCACAAGCTGCATGCTTGGACTAAACCATGTTCTAGAACTGTAACTATTTTTCACTGAAATAGATCTGTTAAAAGTCCTACAAATTAAAGGAAAGTTTGGAGTTCATATCCAATCAAGTAACTTCATTGCCTTCCAAGTCCTTCAGCAACTGAAAAATAAGTAAGGAGACAGAGAACGACATCTGCATACACCAGAAATGTGAAAAAC
The DNA here is from genome assembly GCA_013397775.1 of Eulacestoma nigropectus. Taxonomy (NCBI): domain Eukaryota; kingdom Metazoa; phylum Chordata; class Aves; order Passeriformes; genus Eulacestoma; species Eulacestoma nigropectus. The sequence goes on from VZTE01004149.1 coordinate 2,508,522, forward strand.
ACACCAACATAAGAATTAACCAGGAGACTTCAAGCTTTACCTGGTTTGGGGTTTTTTTTTTTGTTTGTTTGAGATTTCTTTTTATTTTAACAGAAAACATCAGTTTGTTGAAATCTTAAACCTTTCATAAGTCATAAATTTGGAGAAAAAAAATCTTTAATGTGAGAAACTTCTCAGGACTCAGCTCCTGGGAGTTTGCACTGCAGTTTGTTGAACTGCTTTCATGTTCCAAGTATTTCTCAAGCTGGAACTCTTAGATTTCGCTAAGAAACTTACAGGCTTTATTCTGGGAAAATTTGATACTCTGAAGACATCTGGAAATACAAAATCTTCTCTGACTCAGAAATGTTGGTCTGTTTATGATACCTCAGAATATTTTAAGAAAAATTTTCTTCATGTGAGCTCTCATACCATTTGAACCATTTGAGTTTCATCTCTGCCACAGAATCTATTAGTTCAGTAAAGCTAATTTTGAGTCTAAAATCAAAAATACCAAAATCCTTAGAGGTCTTAAAATCCCTGATGTGAATTTATACTGAACCAAACTAAGCTATAAGCTCTTCAAAATTTGGCATGCTAGTTACTAGTATTAGGGAAGAATTGCAAAACAAATACGTAGGAACAATACTAAAAGTTTATTCCATGTTCCACACCACCAAGAAACCAAGAACGCCACCAGAATAACTACAACCTTGAAAAGCCTGGCTGAAAAAGTCAATAAATCCCCCATTTAGAAATAAGTATCTACCAAAGAGCTCACATAATGACCATGCTTAAAAGGATGTGATTAACCTTGCTCAGTACTAAAAGGATTTGCAAAACAAGACCCCAAAGATGTTTCTGATCCGGGGAAGGTCAGCATTGTTTATTGAAAGTTCTGTATTTTGGTATTGGCATAAAATGCATTGTTGGACTTGAAGATGTTTTAGGGGAAATTCAGCTCATGGCACAGAGTCCAGGCTTAAAGTACTACCAATTCTCATGGGAAGGCCTTTCATGAGATAAACAGCCATTTGAATTTTTTTTTTTTTTCTGTCTGGAATACACACCACCCTCTGGTTTCCTTTGCTTTCCATTTCACATACGTGGCTTTGTTTGCTTTGGTGCTACGTATAATACAAATTTCCCAGAGTTTGCTTCCTAATATAGCCAAGAGCATCAGCAGCCCAAGTGATAGAGAAGACAGATCACACACTCTCCACCACACTCTCAAAACCAAGCAAGAGCAAAAAAACCCCACGAAATTGTGTGGTACATAACTTTGTTTTTAAGACATCCTGAACTGCTCCTGCATCTGATACTTTAACGGAAAATTGTGGCAATCTGCTCTGACTAGAATCTGCTATTCAGGTTTTACCTGACAGCTCCCTGTGAGTTGCCACAGTAGCTGACAAATCTTGAAACCCAGAGGTGAAAGCAGTGCTCAGGAGAGACAGTGCCCTCGTCAGACCCGCAACGGGGTGCGTGTACCTGTGTGCCCCCGTACAGCCACGCCTGTGAGCAGCAAGCCCGTGCTTTCCTAGGAGGATCACGTTTAGTTCTGGGCTCATTTGGCAAGCCCTGAGAATGCTTTGCTGTGTTTTACAGAATCATATCTCTTCATGCTCCACATTAAGAAAAACGATCTAGAACGTAGCTCTAACCACAGACCCATAAAACGTGTAGAAGCTGCCAGCTGATTGCATGAATTCACCACCATCCAAAGAGCCGTGCACAGCTCTCTCCTGCTCTGGCCAAAGGCAGGCAGTGCCTGCCAGTGCCACAGCAGCTTGTCACAGCAACAGTGAGAGAAGGGAGGCTGATCCACATGGGGCTGCAGGGGCAGAGTGGGCACGGACCGTACTACACACATGAGTATATGCACATGAGGAAAACAGGAGCAAGAGCACACGTAGCTGTGGCTTTTCGTTCAGAAAATTATCCATTTATTTTCTATAAAGAAACCTGAAGGAATAAAGAACAGCAAGCTCAGTTTTGAAACAGGAAAAAGGAATGTCAAGACAGAAATTAAAATCTGTATGACTGTCAATTACCCACCAAGAGAAAAATCCCTGAGGGCTCCCTTTGGTCTTAATGTAACTATTAAAATAGTCATTGTTCTTTTCATATACAGCATGTTTTCTTTTGTACTTTTCTTCAAGAGAGTCACTGAGATAATTACTTAATTACATAAGCAAGAACTTTAAATTCATAAGGGTTGTATTCTTGCAATGCTAATGTGAGAGATAATCTCTACTCTTTTGTCATAATATGTCACTATTTACTTACAAGCAGCTATTTTAAAATCAATTAATCAATTGTATTTTAATCTGTCACATCATTGGCTTACACTGTTTAATAAAATCCCCCATCACAGATCAACTAGTCACAGAGCTCAAATGAGGAATCAGAGCAACAAAACTTAATCCATCTGTATATTCAGCAAAGCTAGAAATGTTATTAATGTAATCACAAGCAGAAAGTAAAATGTCCAGAAATGACTGCATTATAGTCACTCACTTGAAGAATTCCATTTATTCAAACAGACTCAAAAAAAGAGTTGTAATCTTCAATGGGAAAAATTTACATTTTCACCAGTTAAGCAGTTTGCAAAAAAATTAAATTTTAACATTGCTAAAATTTTGAACATTTACCAGATAAAGGACTTTTCCTAATACTTATTCATGTAGACCAATCCAATTAAATTTTTTTAAAAAATCCAATTTGCTGCAATGTGATTGATTTGGACTATGAAGTGCTTCAAAAGATGCACAGCAGGATGGGACAAAATGTGCACAATCTTTACTGCAACATTTAGCACAATAAAAACAAGTCTGCTTTCCCTTCCATATCTACCCCGAGAAAAGGCTGTCTCAATCCAAACACCACACTACAAACACCTCTGTCTCCCAGTGGGTTTCATCAGTATGCACCGGCTGATTACCCTATAAATCCAGCAAGCACAGAATGCATCACCAAATTGCAGTACATTGCAAGCCTGGTAATTGAATGTCTACTTAGAGGAGATTTGCTTTGTCCTATTATATCCTGGTAATGGGACAGAGAAGAGTCAAATAAAGGCAGGTTAGAAGAGAATGGTCTTTGAATTCGGTAATAAGGTCCCTGCTCTTTTACATGCACACTCTATAAGCTGTCTTTAGCTCATGGACAGACAACACAGCTGGGTGGCAAAGGTGGTACACTCACCAGCTGCAAATCTAACCTGAAAAGAGGGTTCTTCTCAGTTTATGCGTAATCACCAACAGGCTTTTACAACCATGCAGAATGATGGTGGCTTCCAACACAACCAGGTCACACCTGTTGGGCTTTTCCATCTCACATCCCCTCTGACAAGCCGCATTGAGCATAACTATTACTTCTCTATTGCAGTTGGATTGCTACAGCACCAAGCCAGTACAACTAGTACCAGGTTGCTGTTCCTGCTCTTGAAATACTAACTGATGAGATACAGACATTTCACTAACTTCAGTAACGCTGTTAAATACCTTTCTTTTAATATTTTATGATATGTCTTGCTTTACTTAAAGTCATACAAGCAAGACAAAAGTAACTGCAAGGCAATATCAGCTTCATTTAAAAGTGGGAGCGGTGGTAAGGAAAAGTGTGTTTCAAGGAAAAACCAGGGAGTGCTCAGAGCAAAGCTAACAGGTGCTAAGAGGGATTGACAAGAAAACCCTAAAGTTTTATAATTATAGATTATTTTCAAGACGTCTAATGATACTCATGTGAGTCATTTTTCATCATACTCTCTGATCAAAAATATCTTTTTTAAGGCTGATCATCCCCTCTACCCCTAGGTAAAACAAACACTTGGAGACAAGAGAGGAGGAAGGAAAAAAAAGGCAAACCCTGAGGTGTTGCAACACTGGCAAATACTCCACTAATGAAAATACACACTTAATTTGTTGTCAATTAAAAAAGCACTATCTTCCCAAACCTCACTTTTTGTTTTAGGGTGAGCTATTTATTAGGCAATAACAAAAAAGCCAAACCAGACAGGCATGGAAGGACACATAAGCATCTAGATAAATGGAGTAGGTTGAGAAAAGGAGATTTAGTGGTAAAACCCACTGATAGCAAAAGCCTGCAAATACAAATAGAAACAAACCAATCATGGGTAAATATTTAAATGGACTCTACCTGCAAAATCAGGCCTTGAGTCAGTTACCCTATCCATGGGAACACAGGCAGTACTGGAATGCTGTCTTGTATAGAGGTTTTCTTCAAAATGTGTTGTGCAAAACAGCCCTTATGTCTTCCACCCTTATTTCCAGAGGTGGCAGTGCACCAGCTGAAGCACACACATTTCCCAGTGACACTCCTGACCTAGCAGCAATGTCATGCCAGTAGAAGCAAAGTCACCAAATCACTTCCCTGTATGGAGAAGAAGGGAAGAAAGATAAAATGTAGATTTGGACAGGCTTAAAGAATTGGCAGGTGAGGATGAATGGATTAGGCAATAACAGAATATGATCTGTGCTCCACTAAAGCATACCAATCCACAGACGATTATTTCAAGCTGCAATATTCACATTGCAGTTGGAAGCCATGGTAATATTTTGATTTTAGGATCAGCTACTGATTAAACTTCAGGAACACTGCACTATTTAGAAAGACTGCAAGATCTAACAATCAAAAGAGACAATGCTTCAGTTCTTCTGCACCCTCTGCTGCAGTCCAAGGGCAGCAGATTTTATCATGGGAGGGAGGAGTCTGACTATATGCCCCAAGAGAACGGTCCAACATAGAACAGAATATTCCTTTCAGATTCACATGAGCTAAAGAAGAACAGAAGATAGGATATTTTAGCTTAAACAGATAACTACTAATTAGTGAACTGAATTTAATGTAGTTTAAAGTGCTGTTAGAGCTCCAAAGATAAAGCCACCATAGACTGGTGAAGCTTTGTATGTATTCTGTATTTCTGATCTCCCCAGGACAGAAGACAGACACAAGCATACACATATGTTGATTTTTCTTATTCAAACCCTGGCTCAATATTGGAGCAGAATGCCAAAGTGGATTATAATTTCCTTCAGTATCAACAGCAGCTTCTGAAAACCAAATTATTAAGTTTTAACTATCCAACAGAGCTGCCCTTCGTGTGTGCCTTGCTGTTGCAAAGGTACATTCTGCTGGCAGCAAACTGCCACAGCATTGCTGAGCATGTAATTCAAAGCCATTACAGTCCATCAGGCATTGAATTGAAATGTTATTAACACCTGAACGGGTAAATCGTTATCACCACGGCCTCTCTAGTTCACCTAACTCAAGGTCTGCTTATGCAGGGCTGGCAGTCATACACTTCTTTTTAATGACCATTAGGATGGATAATAATAATAGACTGAGGGAACAAGCACACCAGCTGAATTCACAGGTATTCAGGAGGATTCTCCTCTTTCCAAGATTCGTCTTTTCTGTCACAATGCTTGCACCTAATGATAAGAAAAACATTCCATCTTTCATCAGGCCATAGAGAAAATCCTTCTTTGAGTGTTTATGGCAAACCTTAAAAATCCTGTTCTGCTTTTATGAGTGAGGCTTCTGTTGTGTACACTATTTTAAAACCGTGCATTCTTGAAAATAAGTTTGCTTCTTGTTGCAGTATTCCAGATTTAGCGAACTATCAGGCCTCATCCTTTTGTGCTATTACTGCTCAGAAGGAGACAGAAAGCAGTGAAAATGCGGTACATAGAGTGTTCTATTTGTAACTGATGGCATGTTATTTAATTACTAGAAATATAAGAGAATTATGATTAAATTAGAATATTCTTCAGGGCTGGAATATCATATCATAGGGGAGATCATGATTTACATCACAATAAATCAGAATGTATAATGTCATTTTGAATTAAAATTGATAGGCTTTTTATTAACTCCTGTATCTGTCATAGCTCCAAGATTTATTGCTGATGTATCAATCTAGAAGTTTTATTAAAGGTGAGAGTGTGTGAATATTATAAATCTAACTTTTATTTCCAAAACATAATTAACTTGCTCCCCTGCTAAAAAATTTATCAGAGAACTGCATGTAGTGAAAAGAGATTATTCTAGTGAAAAAGAGATTCTTCTTTCATTTCCTGTCAATGTACACAGTAGTTCTTTCAATATATTTCAGTCAGCAACAAACTCCTCTCTACATTTTTTTACAAAGGTCCTTTAAAAATTTTTAGTATTTTAAGGGAGGGGGAGAGGAAGTCCTCCACAGATGACACACAACTTCTTTCTTGCAAAATTGTGAAAGGAAAGGTAAGCCACTATTATTCCATGTCTGACTTCACTATTCCAATTCTCTTCTGTCTCCTAAGTGATCACTGTTCTGGTCTGCTGATCAGGAAGGGGTTTATTGCATAATTATTTGCTTTGGCCTACATCCTTGGGCACAACGTCTCCATTATCACATTAATGTACATTAAGATTTCATTGCAGAAGAGGTAATGCAAAAAACATAGAGCAATCTAGACGGTTAATGACTTCTCCTTAATATGCAGGCTATGCATCTCTAGTGACAAACACTGATAATTCACTTAGGAAAAGTGTGACAAGATGTAGGCTGATTTAAGTCCAATACACCAACACAAATTGTCCTTGCTGTTAATCATCCAGCATCTTAATGCCTTACCCATTTTCACACCGGTATTTCAGTAGCTCAGTGAGATTGGCTACAGGCAACCAGCATTTGCAGTCATCCCAAATATCCTTCCTACTGCTACAAATCTGTCTAAACACCCTCAACAAGGGATGTGCCTCCTCTTATTAAAATATTTCAGTATTTAATTGATCTGATATTTTAGATCATGAGTAACAAAATCATGACAGACAAGAATATCACTAAAGCAAACTCCACAGCAGGTTTTTCTGTCTAGTGTTTCAAGAAAAATGCTTACAGCAAAACCAGCTTTCAACACCACTGACCATCTTTCATTTTGAAATGTTAACTGAACAGACTTTTTAAAAAATGAACACAGATTATCACTATCGAAAGACCCTCCACAGCATGATTTCAACAACTATAGGTGTAAAACCAGTCTGCCACTCTAAATTCAGACCAGATTCCCTCCTTTTCACAGGAACCTCATTCAGTATAAAAAAATAATCAGACACATCTATTTTGAAAAACCAGTCTGAGTCTCTGCAAGGAGCAAAGAAAATGCAGCACTTTCTGAAAATTTAGTTTTTTAAGACGTTCTTTTCTATGACACATGAGATGAAAGCAATTATGTTCACCAAACACCTTTTAAATTCTTGTCCTTGAACATTTAAAGAGTCAGTACCATGAAAATTCTTCCTCTGTCACAATCCAAACTGATATTCTGGTAGTACAAGGAAAGTTAGGGCCTGCTGAACCTTCTGTACTGAGATGACGAAGCTACTGCCTTTGTCAATTTTCTCTGGTGAAGTTTGGTCCAGTTTCTAGTGAAGGCCATTGTCTGTTGGCAGGACTTCACACAACAATATACACGGGGCTTCCCAAAAGTGTGCACAGCATCCTACTGAAAACTGCAAAGCTCAGTCCTGCTGGATTGAGATCTTCCACCTCAAAGTTCAGCAACTTAAACAAGACCATGTAGGTACACCTTGCTATTGAATATTTTTCTTGAATAAATACGTATTATTTGATTTTCAATACCACAAACCTTATCTCTTTTATGAGGTAGAACGTTAAAAAAAGAGTTAAAAAAAATAGAGGCACCTCTCGTGTCTAAGCAAAGAGGAATTACTGAAAGATCGGTACAGTATTTTTATAGGATTATTTTCTCCTGAGGTTTTTTTTAAATTCATCTGGCCTACAGCATAGTGTCTTCAAAGTTCTCCACTTCTTTTTAGAACACCATCCATTCTAAAGAGTATTTGCCCTGTAACCTGATATGTGCCCTCAAGCTAAGGAGTCAGAAAATATTTCATCTAAAATATTCTTCTCAGTCATTTTTTCCTGCCAAATTGCACAATGTCTAGCTTTAGCATGACTCATATACTCAGCACTCTGCAGTCTGTGTTGTGCTGTGGCTGCTAAGACAATTACTGAGCTGCAATTTTTTGGATGGGACTGTCCTGAGGTCAGGAAAGCAAACTTCTCTATCATTACACACTAGAGCACATTTGTCAAAGGCCAGAAGATTCTCATGCCAAAAAAAGGTCATTTTTTGTTTTTCTAACTCAGTAGATGAGAAATGAAAACATTTTTGTGTTACAGGATTGTTGTCTTCAGGATGAAGAGATATTGACTGCACAACCATTACATCTCTCTCATGTGCACAACCATTACATCTCTCTCATGCAGATTACTTGATTTTGGGCATTTCCTGCTCCAAGCATCACCTCTCAATATTGCAAAATAATTTGCTTTTTTTCAGACTCCATTATAATATAGGAAATCGAACACATTTGGGAGATTAAGACATTAAAAATCTGAATAGAAAGATTCGTGTAATGTTAAATACTGATTTAAATGGCATAATTTAAATAGCCTAGTCAAAAAGAAGCTAAAAAAGATCAATCACCAGCTGGGTAGCAAAAACTTATTCAGCTATTGTTATTAAACTAATGGTGGATCATAGAAGGCTTTGACACCTAGGGTTGTTTTTGTATTCTGCCCCCATTCCATGGTGGGAAAAAACTTATCCCCATAACATGACATTAAAGTCCTCTGTTTCAATTTAGGCTTCACCATATCTGTCCAAACACTGGTTCTGCAGCACCTTTTGAATGGTTTTCAAGTTCCCCACTGGTTTAACAGAATTCATCTTCAGAACTAATACAAACTCTTCTGAAACTAATATAAACTCTTCTCTCAGCTGTGCTGAGAGAAATGGGACAAGTTTTGAAGTTACAGAGAAATGGTGGAAGAGGAACTGAAGGCGACCATTGGTTTGGTCTTGTCACTTGTGGCCAATACATTTATGCAGCAAACAGCAGTAACCTGGCTGCATAAGTATTGGTCTTTGAGTCATGTGGAGAGTTCAAGGTTTTTTCCAAAAAAGTTCCCTCATGTCCACCTGAAAGAAAATATAATTTTGTATTGAAGGACAAACAATATCATCTGTTTAGTTTAAAACCTTCCCATTTCCCTTAACTACCACCCTATATATTTGCAAGTAATAAAGCGATGAATAGCCTCTTAATTTGAAGAATTTAGCATGGAGGAGATCTAAGCTCTGCGCATAGAAATAAGGGAGAGTGTTTGGACATGTGGCATCTGAGGGCCAAAACTTCTCTGAAAATTCTCAAGCTGAGGTACTTCTACCCTCACATTCCACACATAAAACCAGGGAGTCACAACTGGCTTGCATAAAGATTATATAGGCAATACCCATTAATAAAGACATGACAACGTACAGTGTAGCAATAAATCTGCCAAATGTGAAAGTTTAGAAAAGTAGGGATATCTAAGAAATACTTAAGAGCTAAATTGCAAAGTCATCATTTACACAAAACCCAACAGATTCTTCTTTTCCATCCAATGCCTAAGCTGAGAAGAAAACCCCCACGCTCTAGGGCATATCCTCAGCTGCAGTAAGATAAAATAGCTAGGGGTGCACCGACACAGATCTAACATAATTTTAATTTTTCCCCATTGAGAATTTTGAATCCTCAAAACTCATCCCGCTGTACCCATTACTAAGAGGCTTCCCCTCAGTGCTCTCTGGAGCATGCATAGCATGAAATATGCATCTAACATTTAATTCCTAAAGTTCTTCCAGGCCACGGGTGACTTCTGCAAAGGAAGCAGGAGTGTGCAGGGCTTTCTTGAGTCTTGAGGTCTTTGAAAGAGCTTTCAGTCAACCGAGGAAACAAAACCGGTCTAAGTGAATGCCAAGAGGACCCTGACTGGACTGATACAGCATAAAGTATCCCTCCCTGACTGGGAAAGAAGCACATCTGCACAAAGGGTGTCTAAATCCATACAAACACAGCTTGACTTTTTGAGAGACCAAAGCACTGAGATCTGCAGACAGCAAAGTGAAGCTCTTGGGGGCCACAGAGAAAGCAGTAATTCATGCACGCGCAAGTCTCCTCTGCCTCCGGAGCAGAAGAACGCCAGAGAGCCTCTCACTCCTCTCAGGGCTTAGTGGAAAATGACACTGCTTCTGAATGAGCAACAACTCTTCCTCTTTTTAATTGCTGACATTTGCTAGCATGGTTACGAGAGTTATATTTGACCACATGGTTTTAAATCACTATGATTTTTCCTTCGAAAAATAGCACTGTAATGTTTCCCAAAAGCTGCAAAAAATAGAGCTCAAATTTTAAATGAAAGTCAACTTCATGGATTTCTTCAGTATTTCCCTCACATAACAATTAAAGCAAAGCAGAAAACTGCTTGCGTCTTTAAGCAAACTGCTGCGGGGGAGGAAGGGAAGAGGAAGTCATGTAAACACTCTTTAAATGTTAATTCCAGAGTTTAATTGTAGCTCACTGCAAGCCTATTAAACCCTGACTAAGTGCACCTGACAGACTGACAACAGCATAATGCTAATGCATGCCAGTGAAGAGCAGTAATTAGCTTCTTTAAAAGGGTGAGATTTGGAGGAAACTGCTCACAGAACAAAAGAAAATGGGGGGAGGGAGAAGAAAAGGAACTATAAGTTTTTTTCCCCGTTATACCTTTCTACATCTTATGTAAATCTCTGCAGAACTCAGGCAACTCTTGGAACTGTGCTATGAAAGCTTATGAAATGGCAAAAATATCTCAGGACTACTGGGCACAAGACAAGGGCTGTTTAGTTGTTATGTCTTGATTTTTTGCATGGACTGTGTGAAGAAACTAAGGTAACACTGAAAGTGATGTTAAAAAAAGACCCAGAAAGAGGGTGACTGGCTAGACTGACATTTCTGCCAACTCCAGAGCACTGGAAACTTAGTGAATAATCTTCTACAGAGTAGTCTTTCTTTCTTGCTACCTCTGCTGCCTAAATATCAACAGACAGAACTCCTTCAGCAGAATGGGAGGGAAGCAGAACTGGTTCATGTCAAACAACTAATATCTCACAGTAGGTCATCTCCTTTCTCTGAGTAGTTACATTGCGTTTAATTGGACATCCAAGCTAAAAGCCAGTAACTGCTTTACAGTACAAGCTGATTTAATTCTGACCAAAGATCAGATCCCTTCTCCAAGAAAAGGCTCCAGAGGCTTAGAGTATCAAAAAATTTAGAGGGTTAAGTGTAGCTTTTTAAAACTATACAGAAGTATCTCTTGTTACCTGTACATTGCATTCAGCCTACTGTAACACTGAAAACCTGGCAAATTCTAGAAGGAGTCTGAGCTAATCTTGTTTAATTGTACATTTCAGTAAAACTCTTCACTCTATATTTGTATTCTAAAATATGAATAGAGAATTCTATTTAAGAGTAATCCTATAAAAATCCACACCACTTCCAAGATTCCACATACAATAAGTGCTCTTTGTCCTGAGACTGTTTAAGGCTACAACAATTTTTTCTCAAATCAGTCCATGAGTGGTCTAGCAAAGGCATCATCCTATTTTGGCAAAAAGCTGACACAGAAACGTGTGGCAGTGAAGAAACTCCAAAAAGTCAACAGGCTGAGACCAATGAGAGCATCCCTTATCTTCCATTTACAGAAAACATTTCATTAAGATCCAGAAGCACATTTATGAAAAGCAGTTCCACTGTATTTTAAAGCACAGTAGACTGATTTCCCACTGCAGGAACTTTTTCATGCATCTGCTTCCTTATTTAGCTACCTTAGTGGAATAAACTTAAGCCATATTTAAACTAAAACTAAAGATATTAGACTTCATGAACATTTCTACTTTTATTAACCTTGCTCCGAATTCTAGCACGTATCAAAGCAAAACTTCAGTATCTCGTGTTATTGCTCTTCTAGACCATTGTCTTTTCCCTGGTCCTGAGGTTCAGAAGCAGAATGAAAGCAATAACTTGCATTTCCTTGGAAGGGTATTTTGTGCACCTGGTTGGAGACTTGTCTCTTAAATGGCTGCCCCAGGAAAGGGGGCAAGTCCAAGAATTAAAGTGCCTCAGCAGTAATAACTGCACAAGCTGTTCCATTGGCTCCTTGCTTGCTCTTTGTTACATATGACCTTGCAAAAGAACAGAAGGCAGCACGACCTTAAGAGATTAAAAATAGTAAGGAAATAAAGACCTAGATTGTGTTCTACAAAGGGGGATCCTGAAGGCTCGTGAATATGATTTTCTGGGTTTTTTTAAAATATCCTACTCTGCCCGTTCTTATTTCAATTTATTGTAGGATACAAATGCCACATTGGAACATCAGTTTCTTAATTTGTGAATTCTTATACCAGTGGGTAATACTTTTGTAGTTTTCTATGAGATGTACTGCACACTGAAAGACACAGATTTTGTGGATCCACATGCCTTTCTCTCAGGTTGGTGGCAAAGCATATCTGTAAGCAGGAATCAGAAGACTTAAGCTGCCTTTAGCTGTTATAAGGAAATTTCCTCTAAAATGGATCCTTTTACTGTTGGACTCATTTTGTGTCTTTAATGATGCACTGAAAAGTGGCAGCTTTTGTTCACAGCTGCCTCTGTCCCTGAATCTGGATCTCTTCCACCATCTCAGATACCTTGCAGGGGGCTGTGGTAATCCATTTGATCCTGCCAGCTTCCTCACTGTGTTACCATGTGTCCATGCTAGAGCGGCCACTTTGCAGGCCTGCGGTTTCTCTCTCGGCTTTCCCAGTTATTGTTTGAGCCGCGTGGCAAATTGGCAGAAAGGTGAGAGATTGGGAGAATCTCTCAGTGCCAGGTGCTCTTTGGCATCCCTCACCTTCCTAAATGTGTGCAGCTGCCCTCGGGGAATTGAAAGGCTCACTAGAGACAGGTAGAGAAATTTCAAGGGGGATGGCAAGGCTGCCCATTGCTCCTTTTGTCCCTTGCTATTATTCCTAGGCATGAATACCATAATCCTGTCCAGAGAGCAGCATTCAGTGCCCCATCCAAAGAGCCAGTAACCAGCTTCTATTTGTCACAGCTCGAGGGTCTGATCAGCAGGGGCACCTAATACATCCAAATAGTATCTCTGCAGTAAATTACGGATCACCACAGTAGACACAGCCACCCTGCCAGATTTGTGAACACAACTCCTGATCAAGTCAGCTGACTTTCACCCACCATGTGCTGTACTCTTACTCAAAGCACCAAGCTGAGAAGTCTCAAAATCTCTCAATTCGTATTTTATTTTCCCATGACACCTGGGAGGACAGCCAGAGAAATCTAGCCAAATTACTAGAACTGTACAGGAATAGCACCGAGGAGTACTGCAGTTCTCCAAAACATGTCTAAGGACAACATGTTACAGTTTTCTGAGCATGAAGAACTTAGGAAGCTTCATCTTTTCTCTTCCTCTTGAAGAATCTCCCCATTTCCTTTTAAATAAGGTCACCCCTTTAAATAACCTGTGATTTCTAGCCTTTGTTTTGTAATGAGACAAATCTCTTACTGGGTTTTCCTATGTACACCACATATTTATTCAACTTTGTACTTTAGAGACCAAGGAAGAATACTATTAAAAAGAAAAAAAAAGGTACCAATATGAAAATGAAGGCGATTATCCTTTTTAAGCATCAGATTTGATTTCTGATATCACAATGAATGATATCCTCTGGGGACAACAGACAAGGTGGTTGATGAGAACACTCAGTTTGGGGGAAAATGTCTTCTAGAGTTTTTTAATGAGCTCTGCCTTTTAAAAAATATCTTTATAATGCTCTGGTGCAATTTGCAGACAATACTAAATCAGAAAGAGTTGTGAATATCAGTCAGAGCTGAGAAATGTTAGTGACAGAGCCAGAGGCACCAGTGGGCAGAAAATGACAGCATGAGTTTCAATTTAGAAAAATGCACATGAAAAACACCTAAGGACATAGAAATCAACGTGTGGCTGGCTATTCACTGAGTGGAAGAAATCTAGAAAATACAACAAAAGAGAAGTGTGGGTGATAGAAACTCCCGCCTTGCAGAAATACCAAAAAACAACACAGGCTTGGTGCAGTTGCAGACTAAAATCCATGAAGACAATGCATTGCAAAAATTATAATTGCCTGACCTTTGGCCAGTTTTTGGCGTGAACACACTACAAAGAATTAATTCAGTGCAGGACATAATGTTAGCTGTAAGACTGACAAATTGCAATGTGTTAAGAAAAGACCAGCAGAACAGACTAGAGCATGGAAGGAATGATTTATGATGGAAAATTTATATAATTAAATATTTATCAACCTGGGTAGCTGAAAATGGAGACAGGATGGGAAGACATAACAGTCTGAAAGAGTATTAACAATGAAAAGAGAAGATAAATTACACACTCCCATGTCTGCAGTATGCTGGCATGCAGGACTGGGTTCTGGTATAAGTTTTAAATAATGAGCCCTAGGCTGTTACTCAGTGAGGCAAAGGAATCCCTTGTTACTTGAACTCCCACCATTTTTGTTCCCATATCATTCCTCAAACATCATCTAACATATTCAGCCTTGTCTTGAGTTGTTTTATTCTTCCTCAACTCCTTTGTTCCCAAATTCCCAAAGCTTGACTCCGTCTCTATGGTCTGGGATGGAGTGGAGGCTTAGACCCTTCCTGCTCAAATTTTGTTGTGTTGAAACTGCAGAGCAAACTTCCGTAAGGGCACTTCAGTCCTGTCCAGATGGGATAAGTCTCTCCATAACCAAACCCAAGTAGGACATGAACATTTTCCTCTCTTCAGAAGATGACCCGTCGGACTAGAGTGTCTGATTAGCCCACATGTAGATGAGAGAGGGCAGCTGTGGCCAGTGTCAAGTGAAACCCCTGTGACAGGATGACTTACAGTAGATTACTCAGTGTTGTGCACACAAGCTATCGGCCCCAGTAGGCAGAGAAAATATAGCATAACTACATACTTCTGACTCCTCTGTTACACCTTTAACCAAATGATGGAAAAACTAGGAATGTTAAGCGTGCCGTGAAACCTTCATCAGACATGTATTTAAATGTACCAAGGCTGCTCGACTTGAACGTTTCTGGTATTACACTCCAATATTTCAAATTTTCAATCATTCTCACACTTAGTACTTTTCTGTGATAATTCAGACATACATTCTCAAGGTATGAGATATATGACACTAACTTTCTAAGCTTCAGCAGAGAATCCCCTGCATTTACACATATATCTTGGAGAAGACGTCCTAAAAGAATTAGGTTTATTGAATAATCTATCCAGGGCTGATAATATTTGCTCAAGATTTACAAAAATTTCTGGGGAACTTAAATTCAATATCTGAGAAAATCAATGAGTGATGATGCTATCTTCAGAAGGAAAAGAGATTTCTTTTTCATATGAGAATTATAAAAGCCTTGCGCTACTCCAAGAATTCTCATAACGTTAACAATTGCAAGTAACAAGTCCTCTAATGACGTATAAAGTACTTCTGATTATCTCGCTGACCATATATGGGATAAATAATGTCCCAGATTGTCATTTCCAGTTTTTAAAGGCTCCCCACAGGCATATTCCTTGGCCATCTGTTCTCTGGACCTGCTGTAGATGGATGTCTGCACCATGCCTGACCTGCTGGGGTGAGGCAGACAGCTACCCCTGGCTTCATGGCACTGTGCTTGCCTCCCAAGAAGGGCATTTTTCAAGGAATTAATGACTGGGAACTGTCACAAAAAAAAGCTATAAAATTATGAATAATACCAAGAAAGCAAGTGGGAAATTAATATTTACTATTTCTTGTCATACAAGACACACAGGCAAATCAGTGCTATTGTGAGGCAGCTGGTTAAAACAAGCTAAAGAATGTACAAAACAACATTTTGAAGCTTCTTATTCAGATAACGCCAAGACCAAAAATACACATTGATCCAAATGGAAGGGGTATAACTAATGGAAAATACATCCAATAATACCCATAAAAAATTATTCATGTGCAGCTTCTGATCCAAGATGTCCCAATATTACTTCCCAGAAGCAAGAAAAATATCCCTAAGACAGGTTTTTACATACGTGTAATGTTTCTTACCTTCACTGGTTGCTGTTACAAGCAGGATGCTAAACAAGGAGAACTTTTTACCAAACCCAGGATCCCAGTCATTATATTTTGTTTGTTTTCAAAATTCTATTAATTAATTATCTAATAATATTTCAAAATGAAATACATTAACTATCACTCCATCACCTCTGAAAAAAGCCCTTCTTTATCCTAGGAGCTGGAGCGCTTTACTGTACAATTACAAAAGTACCAATCACTAAACAGAACCACTGTATTTAGCCTATTTTTGAACAGTTTTACTAGTAGCATTTGACTAGTTTCCTCCCTTTTCAAGCATAACCCCAAGAAGCTCTAACTTCCTTAGTCACACAGGCCACGTTAATTACAATGTCCACACCTGAATTCACATCTGAATCCAGTCAGAACTACATTACTATTTCCAGACCTTCTCTACCTCTTGTTGTTTCTTCTTAGATTTTTACTGTATCTTAGATCTCATTTGATGCACCACTTCTCTCTTTTCTTTAGCATCTGAACTCTTTCCACGTTTAAGAATTTGTCTTTTGTTTAAGTTGAATACCTTGAAATTACCCATTTCCAAGTTAAATCATCTTCTCCCTCATGCTTTCAGCCTACTGTTCCTGTGCTTTAAAGAAATTTGGCCACCAGACAAATCAGTCTACTGAGGCTAAGTAGTGAAAAGAATATTAATTCAGCAGAAAATATCATCCTATAAATCTAGTTGTCACTTAATAAAAATCATCTGGGGAAAAAAAGATGAAAACACCTTACTTTTTCTAAAAATACAAAAAATAATCCAAAGGATAATACCTACTCTAATTTATGAATAATTATTACTATTATATGTCAATTTAGAGGCAGGAATTATTTCTGAAGAACACAATTTTTATTAATTACCTTTTAAAAACGACTGTACATGTACTAATTATTAATTACTGTGCATTACTAAGTGATATTAAAATGACGACACAATCTCTTTAAAACAAAGGTCAAATTCAGTTTCTTGCCTACCACTAAAATTGCATTTTGCTTCACATATGGAGCTGTAAGAAAAAATTCTAAATTATGTGTTCCCATTAGCTGCAGATGCTGATAGATTAGCACTATCAAAACAAGAAATAAAGATGTCAGTGTTGCTAGACAACCACTTCTCTTTTTAACCCTACCAATGACGCAAGCTGTAAGAGCAAAGAAAAAATTGCTGTCATGCTTTAGGAACCTCTGCAGCTATATTTATGATGAGACTTTTTTTTAATGATTTTTAAATATCAAACTGAAGACCCATGGTCAGTTTAAGTGACATCCCAGATATGGCACTTACTGATAAAAATATTACACGTAAAGTTTCTGTGCTATAACAATTTTATTATAGCATTAAATTGATGCAATACCAATTAAAAAGTATGGGGTTTAAAAGTCAGTTTAAACCTACTTTTATTAAAACGTATGTACGGGACTTGAAAACATGTATTCTGTATCTACCTGTATTATTTGTGATTAACTAGCTGATAGTAAACTACTGAGTTTTGCTAGTAGCCTCTCTTAGTAGATAGGGAAGCGTGATGAATTCATAGATAAACAGAAATCCTGATGCTCTCCTAGGTCATCATATCTATTTCTAGCTCCCCTAATAAAAACCCTGTTAATTGAGAAACCAAATATTCAAGAGCCGAGATATGTGGAAACTCCATTATAATAATTATTTTAACTCATCCCTGCTTGGGCAAAATTGTTACTGGTACTATATACTGTGTAATAATTTAAACAGTGGTAAATAGATTGAGTAAACAGGGGGTCACCTCTGGAAGAAAATGTTATATGTGGTATATCACCACAAAATATTTAAGTGCAGGTATTTTGTTCTGTAGTATAGCTTTTTATACATCACTAAAAATTGTCTAGAATTATCCTTTTTGCTCCAGTCTCTATCAGCAGAGAGATGTCCGAAAAAGGTGTCCTACATCACTAAACTTGTTTCCCTACCCTTCTTCCAGATTTGCACAGATAATAACTGCAGGTATTGAAAAAAAAATGCGCTAACATTCCCTCTCTCCCACACAGACATACAAGGAGAATAATCGTTTAGGTAACTCAAATGCTAATGTAGCCCAAACAAACTTTTAAAAAACAGGTTAAGCAAAGGGGTCAAAATCAAGTGATGCAGCAAATGTCTCACCAAGCTTGACAAATTCTGTATTTCAGCCATTTATGATGGGAATAGAAAACGTTTAATACCTTTGAGTAAATGTGAGGGCAGAAAGTATCACAAATAATTTGTTGTAAGTTGGACAACATTTACAGCCTTTGCAATACATCTTTAAGTGATAATAGGGAAATACTGTTCAAATCCTCCATTATTGTAGAGTCTCTTGCTGGTTGGAACAATCTAGTTAGGCCAAAGCACAAAAGCAAAAGGATGATGAGACCAGTTTCAGCGGAGGTTCTGATGTCCCAGACGAGCAGCTGAGGAGCCCAGCACTCAGCCATGCTCAGGTGAGTTGTACAGGATCAACAGTTTGGCTTTTTCAGCTGTATTAGGTCTCTGTGCAGCTGAAGGGCGAGTAGCAATATAGGGGGACTCAGAGCAGTACCAAAAAAAATAGAAGAAAAAAACCCTTAAAGGGTTCTTAGTTTCCTCCACCCCAACATTTGGTGGCAGTGTCGTGCATGTTCCAGAATAATGTGGAAAAGGGAAGATGGAAGACAGTGTTACATGGAGCTTATGAAAAAATTTAGACTTTGTGCTTGGTGTTTTGTCTTGCACGTATTTTTTTCCTCAGTCTCATTTTTGCATTGAGATTGGATTAATTTGGTGCAGGCCAAGTCCTTCAAGCAAGATTTTATCATCTTGCTGCTCATCTATCTCATGAAAATACTGAAAATTCACCTCTCCTGCTGCAGTATGTGAAATGACCTCAATAAACACTTTAGAAAAACAGATAAAAGTACATTTTCATCTTGAAACTGGCCAAGCAAAATCAATTCTGCATAGATCATGTTTATTAGACACAGGGAAACTGATAGCCTGCAGGTTTAATCTATGAAATTATACACACTTAAACATGCATCTCAGACTGTAAAGAAACTCGCCCCGGGTTCATAGTGAGATTTGCAAGTGCAGATTTTAAAGTTCTATGTTCCTATCTTCTTTCATAGCATCAATGAAAAAAACATTTCCAAATCAGAATCCAAAAATCTATCAGTTTTATGGCAGTTTCCAGCCCGTATTCCAGAGCTGTAGGAGCTTTTTCACAAGATCAGCTAGTTGGGTTTCAGCTTTCCATTTGTGAAGACCTACATGCTCAGTACTAATGAGTATGTAAAGACTCAAAAATTTCATCCAGCTGAGACAGGCATACTAAAAAGAGAGGTAAGCAGAATTTTGTAATAAAATAGTCCATCTATTGAATTTCCAGGGGTTTTTTATCCTTGTGGAAATAAAAGTGAAGTTTTTATTTCTCAGCTCATAGTTCTGAGATGCCTTTTCTCCACCTAAGTTCTGGTTCTGTTGAGGTCACTGGAAGCTTTGACAACAACTTTAATAAAAGCAGGTCGTCACCTTTCATGTTTAAACTGGTCTAATAGTGATAGCTAATAAGGGTCATTTATTCAACTGCATGACTGGAAAAATGAACATTATAAGCCTGTAGAAGGCTTAATCTCCTAAACACCAAATACAATTTTCTCACATATAAATTGCCCTTTCAGTTTGAAGAAAGGATTTAGATGTTGATTACTTACCTCAATATTTTTCATAAATCACAAAGCAAAAATTGTTAAGAATAACAAATTCCCAAATGACAAGAAGATTTAATGCAGTTTATAAATATATATTTTTTCTATATATTTTTTATCATCATATGTGAAAAAAGCAAATTTCCTTTAAAACTTTTTGCCAGTTTTTAAAAATCCATATTCAGATGTTTTATGCTGTTTTCCTGATGAAATGGAAGATATACATTGCTGTGAAACAAAAAAAAATGGTAGCTGACCCTTAAGATCTTTCAGAAAAATCTCTTTCGTTCATAAAACAGATTTTGAAACAAAATCAAATTGATAAATATGCAAACCAAAACTGTTGTTATTTGCTGACATTATTAAAACTGAAATGATCATTCAGGTATTCAAAAAGAAGCAGACACGGTAAGAGCAGTAATGTGGTGGGGATTCTTGAAAGCTCTGATTCAAACAGGGAATGACTATTGAAGCAGAAAAAAAAAATGACAAAAACCTCCCAGCCAAACTTGCTAATCAGTTAATTGAGAAATACTCACATAGGAAACAAATTATTCCTTCTAATCAAACATCATTTGCAGAGAAAATGAAATCACTTTTAACTGAAAAATGGCACAAAACCAGGTGAACAAAAAGATAAATTTGAGATAATTGAAAAGATAACTGCAAAGTCAGGGAACAGAACACAGATTTGAGGTCTAATAAGTTTGTTGGATGTTTCGAAGCATGGAAGAGTTGGTTCAACAAATTAACATGCTGAAGTGGGGCACACGGAGACAAAGATTGGTAAATTTTATACCAATGTATTTTAAAGTTTCACGTCTTTTAGAATCATACAGGTCCTATTTGGAAAAATAGCAATATTTATTGAACAGGAAAATATGCCCATATTCCCTTTTTTTCTTTAGAAAGACCATGTCTTTGAAGTCTCAAATGCTGATATTGCAAAATAAATATTAATGACATGTTTCATTTATAAAACAAATTTTAAGTAAACAGAATAAAACTTTCATTGTATGCCGGAGAAATGTTAGCTAGTTGGGCAATAAAAAAATAATAATGATTAAAAATAACAAAAACAGACAAAACCACACAAAAAAAAAACCAAAGCAAAAAACAAACAAACAAAACCACCAAAAAACCCCCAAACACAAACAAAAAACCCAACCAGCAGCTCAAACCCAGTTTGTTTGGGCTTTTTGAGAAAGCCTTGAATCAAAGAACCTCTCCTGATTAATACTTTTAACTTCAAAGCCTCTCCTGATATACACTTTCCAACCAGAAACTGTGAAATAATTTTTAATGCAGATGGACTGAATCTGGAATTAAATGAAACAAAGTATCAGTCAAAGAAAAGCAATGAAAAGGAAAAGCAATAAATTTTCCAAAAGCCTACACTGAAAGAGATTAACCATGCAAGATGTTTAATTAAAATTCTTTTATTAAGTAAATTTACTTAATAAAGTAAACTGGTCACAGCCACTGCGTGCCCTGTTCCCACGGGATGTTGATTGCTGTGGCACAGAGCGAGCACAAACAGGACAGCAGCTTGGTGTCTGGGGCTACAGCCTGTCTGTCCCTGGAGAGCAGCACAGCTAAAATTCATCAGGACTGCCACAGCTCAGTCTCACAAACTGGGACATGTTCAACAGCTCTAAGCACTGATATTTTTGGTGGCAAAATTAAAAGTAGTGCTAATAAAGGCTTCTTAGCAGCCATGTGCTTTGTCTCTAGCTAATAAAAGATGGTTTGGTTCAAGTGGTTTCCTGGGCGTAGCTCTTTCCGTACATCTGTTCTCCTGAGCATCTGCTGTCCATTCCTTGCAAATAAGAGACCTGCTGACAACTGATCTCATCATCTTGGATAGCAATATCTTTTCAGCCATAAACCAGACCAATTAATAACTATCATTTCTGAGTTATGTGCAAAATTAAAAATATTACATATCCAGCACATAGACCTGTTGGAGAAAATCCAGAGGAGACCACAAAGATGATCAGAGGCTGGAGAAGCTCTCCTATGAAGACAGGCTGAGAGAGTTGGGGTTGGTCAGCATGGAGAAAAGGCTCCAAGGAGACGTTACTGCACCCTTCCAGTATTTCAGAGTGGCTTACAAAAAAGAGGAAGAGTGACTTTTTACATGGGCAGATGGTGATAGGACAAGGAGGAACAGTTTAAAACCAAAAGATGAGGTATTTAGATCAGAAGTAAGGAAAAAATTCTTTATTCATATGGTCATGAGGCACTGATGAGGCCCCACCTCTGGAAGGGTTCAAGACCAGGTTGGATGGGACTCTGAGAGCAACCTGTCCTAGTGGCAGCTGTTCCTGCCCGTGGCTGGGGGGCTGGAACTAGATAATAACTTTAAGGTCCCTTCCAACCCAAAATATTCTATGATTCTATCATTACGTGATCTGGAAAGAGCTCCAGGCTGGCCAGACAGAAGGACTCCTCAAGTAGCTCCCAAAGCTGGATGGAAGTCCAAAGTTACTCAGTTTTAGTTTTTGCTTCTTCCTGACCAGAACAGTACGAGTAAATGGAAATATACACCTCCACTGCAAGCCTTGGATGTAAGAATAGCTCCCTATAATGTTAATACTATGATCATTTTTCCATTACTTGAACTATTTTGGAAAGAAAATACAATGCTGCTGCAGAAATAGCAGACAGATGTTTGGTTTAAACTTCTAAGACCCCTATGCTTATGTAAGGTACCAGCATTTACTTTTATGGTTTATTTTTCTGATCTTTATTTGCATGATCACCTCAGTGTATGAAGGACAAGGACAAGACAGAATCAGAACTGCTGGATGCTGCACCTGAGAAAAGTTAATAATTGCTTTGTTCAGTTTTAACTCTTATATCAATACCAATGGAAAGATGCATTTTTAAAGTTATATCAACAACGTCCTAAGCATAGGTGCTCAGATTTCAAGTTTTGCTGATATCAAAATTAACACATGACCAGAGAAAACTCTACAGATTAAACTCTCCTTTTAGGGAAATTACCCAGCTAATTTATTTTTAAACTTTAAAATCTTACCCTACTTGTTAAAACATCGATCACAGCTTCTACATTGAAAAAAAATAGATGCACACTTACTCAGCAGTTGGGGGAAAATACTTCTATCTAGCACTTAAATATGCATGACAGGAATACAGTTGCACTTAAATATCTCTCACCATTCAATTAGGTAACTGAAAGAAACAGCCATGGTTTGTCAAACAGATGTACAGGTCTGGTCTTCATGAGGTTGGGAGGACCCACACTACCATGTCTTCTAGCTCAAATTTGTGAAAATTAAAAATGACATCCAAATGTCATAATCAGGCAAGGCTACGAAACAGCACACTCAGAACTGTCATCATTAATCCAACTGTCACCCTGTTTACACCTCTCTCCATTTCTGTCATTATATAGAATTATATTCCTGATACTACAAACCATTTCTGACTGATATATAACAGTTAAGCATGAAACCTTTCAACAAGATTGACAGTAAAATTCACAATTCACAGTAAAAATAGATGCATTGCGCTTGGTTTTGAGTTAATTGCATAAACTGTTATCAATTTTTGCTGTTATTCCTATTTTTAATAGGGTCACTGACTATTATAGTACATTTTAGAAGAAAAAATATTAGAAAGATAGAAAAAAGCTTTCCTCCAAATTCTCCATTATAAAACTCTTTTTTGGCTTTACCAAATTCTAATCAGCTTGACCATGATTTTCTAGGCTGAGCACTTTTCTGAAACAGAATTAGTTTTGTGTGTGTTCATGCATGTTCATACGCAAGGGGAAAAAAAGGGGAAAATAGAGCTTTCCCTTATAAAAGGTAAGATTATAACTTTGACACAAACCTGGTCTAGCAGCACTATCACTTATTTTACTGAGTAGTGGTTTTGATTTGGTTAATAACTCCATAAACATTTACGTTCTATAAACCTTGGAGCTGTTCAGTTAACACAACCCAGTTTAGGTTTGCGAGTGAACTTTTCTGAAGAAGTTTTTGTTCCGTTTATTAGTGTCAGATAAGATTTACTACCATATAAATAAAACCTAGAAGAAAGTGAACTATTCTAATTAGATAATCCATTAATCCATTGAGATTGTTCTTGAAAGATATTTTAAGAGCATGTGCAAGGAAGTTTTCTCTTTACATACAAGTTTATTCAAGCTTAGAAATAAACTGGTGAATTTGCAACGAATAAAATATGAAATTATTTTGACATAAAATCAATAAATAAATTATGTAAAATATTAAAAAATAAAATTTGATTTATAAAAATACTAAGAATGAGGCAGCATTTTTGCTCGTAAAACCACAGTATAGATAAAACAGAGTCAATTTATATGATAGCCCTTTAGGGAACGATTATATAGAGGTGGTTCAGGAGGAAAATTGAGACGGTTTTACATATCATCAGGACAGAATATAAGCACCTAGATATCTCTGTATTGTAACTAGAGACACAAAAACCCCCAAGATTTGTGTTCTAGAAGAATAATTTTCCAAGTCGGGTAAAAAAGAAAGAGAGGAAGAGAGGGGGAAAAGAATTAACAATGATAATACAGATATTTATTCATTTTGAAACTGACAAATGCCTTTACTTTTTTGTTAGACTAGCTTTGGAGAAGACGAAAATAGACTGGAAAATATTATTAGGTGGAGCAATAGCAAGTTGGTTCTGAAAAGAAGGAACAATGTTATACTTTGGATGTCAAAAAAGTAGAGAAAAATACCATGTACATTTTGAATTGCTATAGGAAAGATAATTGTTGAAAGTCAAGCTAGTAAAAGTCTGGAAATTATACTGAAACAAGCATCAGTAGTCACACATTTGGAAGATGACCAGGAAAAGTTAAATAAATCCTTTGCCTTTTTTCCATACAAGACTGGCGAAACAGAAACTGAAGCATTTGTGTACTGGAACGGAAACATCCACACTGATGTGGAAGCAAAACTTAGAAAGGAAGCATGAGGGTATCGGATGACCTCTGGCCCAGACTGCAAAGGAACTAATATATGAAATTGTAACTGCATAAACCAGGTTTGCTAAAAACATTAACTAACCTGCTCTACATGTCTTTAGCATGATCAGAGAAGAGAAAAAAAAGTCATAGACTCTATTTAACAAAGGACACGTTAAGAAACTGAGACTGCATGGTCTGGCTTCAGTAGTATGTAATCTTCAGGGGAAAGCAGATAGACTTAGGACTAAATTTATAATTGGAAGGGGTGAAATATTTCAAAATAATATTTTACCCTGGAACCAAAAAACCTTGTATCGCTGTGACTTCAATACATCTACTCAGTAAGCTTGAAAAAAAATCACTCCTTTAATGAAAACGTGAAACCAGTTTTAAGATATCCCATACTCCAAGCAGATCTTTCTCAGTCCTGTTGTTCCTGTTCAAAAATCAGAAGATTTTAAGCAGATAAACCAGATTCATATTGCACTAAAATTTTTCTCTTAAATTTTACTTGCATTAAAAAGGATAACCCTCGAGCCTGATGCCTTGGTGACTGGGCTATGCTGGCACTATGATGCCTAATGTCTCCAACAGGAAGGCAGGAAATCTTTAAAAGGCTGAGCCACTGGGAGGGATGGAGGAAGGGGGAGAAGGAGGGAGCGAATCTACAGAAAATAAATGAAGGACAGACAAAACCAATGTGAACTGTACTGAGATTTTAAAACAAAGTCGCAGATAAGTTTCTCTATCATTACGAAGATGAGTTTACTCAGAAATAACAGCAAGCTCTAAACTACTCCTAGTGTTGTAAAAACAGAATATCTCTTTCCACTGGTTGCCCTATTTCTGGATTTCTTTTTTTTTTTTTTTTTTTTTAAATCCAAACCCAATTGTTCTGTATTGGTGTGACCTGAGAGGGCAGACTTCAGTCAAATCAGGCATCCCTGTGTGATTACTCGAGCTCTCCTCAAGTCTCATGCAATTAAAAGCACCAATACTGACACACATTAATGACAAAAGTTAATGCAAGGGCTAATTGAGACCATCTTCCTCACAGGCCATTTCACATTAATAGCACAGAAAGTAGCAGTTAATATGTAATTAAATTTCCGGGACGCATGGGCTATCAAAAGCAGGTAGCTGGAACCCTACTTCACACTTTTTAACCTCTCATTACCTCTGGAGCCCAAAATAGCCACTGTGCTTGGCAATTCTGTGCTAATACCTTCCCCTGCAAAAGCAAACTGGCGTGGCACCAAGGACCAATTCTGCCAGCAACAAAAGGCAGCTCAGTGAAGCAAGCAAGCCTTACTTGTCAGGGAGATACCAAACAACACATTACTAACAACTCATTCAGGGGTAAAGGTATGTAAATGTTTTGCTAACAGCAGATACCAACCACTCAGAATTTCAGGGCTCTGAACAATTTATTCTAATGTATAATTATATTCCTCTGACTGGAATTAACTGATTTCATTAACAAAACAAAACATGGCAATTTTAATTCCTTCTGAATCTTCTCCCACATTGCATCAGTTGAAAATGATTCAAAGTGAAAATTGCTAGTCTGGGATTGAGAGAGCTGCTTCCAGAGTGTTTTAGAGAGAACACTAAGATTTTGAGAGACAGGTCCTCGTGTTCCCCGTTCCATAAAAAGGAAATCAGAGGTACATTTCCCATTTTGGGCACCCAGTTTGAGCTACCCCAAGTTTCTGGAGCAGTTAGCACTACCCAAATATCAGTCTGAGTATTCCTCAGTAGGAGTGCACCCACCACGGGGCACTTTCAATGCTTTTGAATAAACAGCAGACAATCACTCGTGCCAGCCTCTGATAAGAGTAAAGCCGAAGTGTACTGCTGAGAAAAGGTATCCAATTTATCCCTGAACCCACATAAAGACACCTTATTGAACAATCTGTTCCCCTGACAGTAGACTCCTTGGGCTTTTGAGGTTATTTTAAACTTAAAATTTATTTGGGTTCCATGGCAATCTGAAATGAAAACCTTTTAGTGTTCTGGAATAACAATTGATGTGGCAGACTTCCCAACTCCTCTGAGTCAGGGATGGACCCTTTGTCACTCAATTTAAGGTATAAATTTAAATTCAGTTTCCAGGAAGTGTCTTAACTCCAAATACTGACTGCATCTGAATCCATCATTCAGCTAAGACAAATTTTTGTTCATCTGGATGAACTATTTCAACTATTTCCAAAATGGACATATTTCTGGTGAGAAAGGAGGAGGAAAGAAGTGCTAGCCTAGCATTTGAATGAGTTGTTAATTTTTCAGTGTAAAAAATATTTTGTTAAAGAATTTTCAGCCTTAGAGGTTTGCATCTTTCTCAATTCCAGGTAAAAGCTGAGAGTTTTGGTTTTATAACCACATATTAATTAAACCACAAAAGTCTTCTAAAACCACCAATGTCCAAAATATTTTTCCCCCAATTTAATAGAGAAAGAAAAAATAAAATTAAGGCCCAAGTCCTTAAAAATGACTGAACCAAAGAGATCCATTTTTTCAGGAATTCTTCAGACACCAGAACACTGTTTCACAATAGAAGCTGCAACTGAACTAAGCCACAGTATTAAAAACACTTTATAAAATCTGTTTTCAAGGGCTCAGCATCCTTGTAAAATCAGGTAATGCACATTATATGTCAAGGCTATTGCTTCAGAAACCTGAGATCATCTCCTTGCTGCTCAGGGATATTGAGTCACTGGTACAGCACTGCAGAATTAAGTTCACTTGAATACTCTGTAGGAAGGAGCATCCCTCTGTTTTCTAAAGTATCCTCTCATGTGAGAGCAGAGTGAGAGCCAAATGTTTTCAGAGATGGGTTGCCCACCTCATAAGCCGAGATGTGGGCAGACACAACAATTACTTAAAAAGCTGCTGAGAGACAGAAGAGAATGAATCAGCTCCTCTTATCCATGATGAGGACAAACGGGGATGATCAATGTATTTCATCAGGACTATTTTGACGAGGCATTGCGTTAGACATCAGGGAAAAGAAAACAACCAACCCCAAACTTCCTTATAACAAAAATACTAAACTACTGCAATAGGATGATGACAGCAACTCAGAAACCCACATCATTGGAGCATTCAGAGAGTGCAGGCAAAACACAAAAAAACGTTGGTTGAGCTGCATTGCGGTATAGGAATGAAATCAATCCAATTCAGTGCCTGTTTTCTAAATGGTGATTTTAAAAAAACTTCAACTTTTCACAAAATGGAATTGGAAAAAAAGGTACAATTTTCAGCTTTTCCACCAGCTTCAGCAACCACAAAACGTTCTCCCCAATCAATATTGCTGCTTATTTATCTACAGATAAAAAGTCCTTTCTTTTTTAACATGGTCTTGTGTTCTGCCTCCATGTGGTTCCTCACATTTCAAAAGTAAACAGAAACACAAGTACCTACACACAGACAATGGCAGCTGTGTGCAGCCACCCTTTCAGCCAAAGTAATAATTCATATCATTTATTTAATTGGTTTTGAAAAACATCATTTTTCATATTTATAGACATATGGACATAACAACTGCCATTTTAAAAAACCCCACTGGTATTACAGTGAGTTCAGATTCTTGAATATAAATACATTTCTAACATCAAATGCAATATTTTGGGCTGCAAACTGAAGAAAGAAAAGATGTAACTTTTGTAGTGGTTTTGCATTCTAGGACTGTACTTTTTAAGTCAATGATTTCTGTACATAGCAGATCACCACTGGAGTGGGTTTGCCCTTAACAGTCAAGGTTAAAGTTTCTCTCAACTCTATTTTACTTTCCAGAACTCAAATTCCATTACTTTAACCTCAAAATAATGCTTGAGAGAGAAGATATAGCAGGTCCAATGCTTGGAATTTGTCACTGGAATTTAAAATAACAAAATTTTCAGCACCGAAATTGAAGTGAAAAATTTTGAGTTAAGTGTGGAGTCTTAACAGTGACTAAACACAAAAGCATGTCTGTGGAAGAAAAAGGCAAAAGAATAATGAAAAAATGCTTTGTTCTCTCTTTATTT
The DNA here is from genome assembly GCA_013397775.1 of Eulacestoma nigropectus. Taxonomy (NCBI): domain Eukaryota; kingdom Metazoa; phylum Chordata; class Aves; order Passeriformes; genus Eulacestoma; species Eulacestoma nigropectus. Next base: position 2,537,249 of record VZTE01004149.1, read on the forward strand.
GCAGAAAAAGACGAAGGTGTGAAGGGATAAAATTCAGAAGGAGTAATGACTTGGATATGGAAGGGTAAGAAATAAGTACATGGGTTACATTGCTTCAGAAGAACTCAGAACTTTGGTCATTTCTTGGAAGGAGCCCAGCCACTCAGAAGATAAAACTAGCCAGTCCAAAGTATGATTCTGCAATGAAGTGATTTTCACAGAATCACACAATTAACTAGGTTGGAGATCAAGTCCATTTTGTTGCATTCACTGATAAGTCAAGAAAAAAGGACCAGCTCTGAGCTCATTCCATTTGTATATTCAGTGACTATTTAGCACATGGGGGAAAAAAAGAAAATCATAGCAGTCACATTCCAAGTAAAAATACACTCTTTTTTTTTTCCTGCATTCTCATGTTTGTCTGAGATGGTTTTGAACACTGTGGTGGTACAGATTGCACAGCTTCCTCAGGCAGCCTGGGCTTTACAGCAGCTACAGACAAACGCAGTTGCACTACGAGTTTTTGTATGCAACACTGCCAACTTCTGACTTACAGTTCGATTCTTGACCTGCTCATTATCTCTGCAGCAAAGACTCCCAATTATTTTGGCAACAAGTAACCTGAGGACTACTCTGGCGTATGCAAATCCTCACTATCAGGTCTGAAGAAGGTTGTCAATCAACCTCTCCAGAAAAGAATGTTCCTGTCATCAGCTAGAGCTTCTACAAAAAAACCCCAACCATGGATAACCAAATAAATGGACATCTGAGAGAGTTTTACTAATTCAGCTTTTGTAATATGTAGCTATACAAGTGCAATTGGAATTAGAATTTACTCCATATTTACTCTGACAAAAACAGTCATTGACAAATATAGCAGCAACCCTCCCAGCCAAACTGGATCTATTCTTCCCTAACTTATTGCATTGGGTGAAATTTCAATGGAGAATGGAATTTGCATATCCCCTCAGGAATTTAAAGGGCAAGGCTATAGAATGAAGAATTTCAAGAGAGTCCTTCCTTTTTTAAAAATGCTTTCATGTTCACTTTTATATTAATGTCTTATTGATATGAACATGAGTTGGTGATTTAGTGACATTTCTATCAATGTGAAAGGTAGAAAGAACTGTGCTAGAGAATGAGCTCCCAAGCCTGTGGCTCTCTGAATGTCAGTCACAGTCGCTTTAGTTGCTCTACTCGCTCCTGTCCTGCCGTGGAGGACACCCAGCTTCAGCCACTGCCATCTGTCACCTCAGAGAAATGTGCTTAAGAATTTGGTTATATTCTCTGTCACTGATACCTGTCCCTGCATTGTCTCTCTCCACTGAATATTCCCAGTGGTGCAGGATCTTAAGGGACAATTCCCGTACCACAGAGAGCGTCTGAAGCACAGTCCTTGTTACAGCGGGTGTCCTCCATGGCACAAAATCTTTTTCTTCTCCTACTCAACCATTTTCTGCTTGAGGTCTGTTACACCTTGAATGCACTTACAATTCTGGTTGACTTCTAAGAGACCTGAATGAACCCTGGATAGACATCTTAAACACAGCTGATTATCCATAATGATGCACTTCTCCATGGCCACTATCTAGTGGTACCAAAGATTATTTCTCCTGATGAATTTAAGTCCACAGAGAGTTGGGATTAAATGCTCTTGTGGATATACTTCATGTTCACTCACAGGCCGAAGGAGAAATCTCCTTATACTCTACAGCAGCACATGGCTCACAGGTATTTACTATTCATGCCACCATGATGTGGAAATTAATGGGGTTAAAAAAAGGTTGCCGTGTTGGTTAAAATTTTCAGGGGGAAAAACACCCCAAAGTATGGTTTTGCCTGCAGTCAGCCTAAGGAAACATTTCCTAAGCTCTTGGATATGGGCTGCTGTTCTGCTTCATAAATCCCTAGTACCTTCAGCACAGTCAGAATTATATATATAATTAAATCAAATGTTAAAAAAAGATCTGAAGAACTCATATCTCATTCTCACAGGACCATCCTTATCCAATAAGAGCAGAATAAAAAACCCAATCATTTTGTAGTCTGCAGAGGCAAACACAGGCAGAACGCCTAATGGATATTTAACTGGTGCAATCAGTTGGAGGGGTTGTGAAACTATCCTACATTCAGTTTTCTAATCAAGAATGCATACCCATCTTAGCTCTTCCACCTTTTGCTGTAATTCTTTTCCTAGTTTTCTTTGGGAATTTTGTGCCAGTCAGGATTAAGATCATCTACACACAGTCACATTGCAGGAATATAAACTAGGAAACACCACCACCCCTTTTAGACACAGACAAACTTGACAAACATTCAGACCATCTGAGCATAGCCTGACACAGAGGTCGTACTACAAATAATTTAATAAAGGCCATTCAAAAGCCCACAAAAGCCTTCAGATTTAGCAAACTTGTTAGCAAAGAGTGAGAACCTAAACATTTCTTCCACTTTCCTAGCGACACTAAAGTATTTACAGCCCTCACCAACTTCTCTGAAGCTGTCCTGTATTAGTTTCCCAAGAAAATACTTGTGTAAACAAACTTCTGCATACAAGGTGTGTGAGTGTAACGAAATGATTAAACCATACTCTGGAGGTTTGGGATGATTAGAAATTAGCAGTGTTGGCTCAGAGAAATCTTTGCCATTTAGTGCAGTGCACTCCAACAGCTTCTTTTTCCTCTTGAAAATTATTTTGGGAATCCCCAGGAGGGGTTCTGTCTCTAGCACCAGTTTCTGATCTGCAGAGACATGTGCTGAGATGATAAACCAGACACTCAGAAATTATCCCAACCTTGTTCTGTTAGGGGTAACCAAGAAATGTTTCTCTCCCCAACTTATCTTGTGTACAATTTTGTGGCTCCCAAGATTTTTCCCTAATTTTTTTTTTCCTCTGATGCCAGAATTACCGCCCTTGCCCTTGGTTTCTCACTCCCAGATAAACAGCCTATAAAATTGCTGCAAGGAGCCAAGTGCTGCTTTTCACACAGACACAGACAGACTTCCTTCACTGAGCATATTCTGCGTAAAGCATCCACACTAGCCTCCAAAGGAGAGAGATGGTAATGGAACTGCCGAAATGCCGAGAAGTTCCCCCGAGCACAGACTAAAGAGAAGACAGGAGCAGGGAGGCTCTAAAATCGGCGAGTGCATCACATATTAAAAAGTAACTTTTCGGCAGCGCGCTGCGAGGCTGAGCACCAGGCGGGGAAGGGGAGCACGCAGCCACATGGTATATTCCTGCCTCTGCCTCTCTCCTCGCTCTCTTTTGGTCCTTCTCTCCGGCTCTCTCTCCCACCTCCTCTCGCCGGCGCTGCCTTCCCCTCTCCCCCTGCCGCAGGCTGCAGAATGGGACACGCTTGCTCCCCAGCCAGCCGGCAGCTGTCACACAGCGCAGGCAGCCAGCAGCCGGTGCGAGGAGCGAGCCTACTCTGTCATTTAGGATGACTCACTGGAATCTGGCATTAATTTCTCTTTTTCTGATAGTGGACGGAGAACAACCAAAAAGCTACACTGGACTAGACCAAGGTAAGAGATTTAAGTGTCTTTTTTACCCTACAGCCACCCAGCGCTCCGAGGGTGCCAAGCTGTGTACAGAAGCTGGCACTGGCACTAATTCGGTGGGTGTCTGAACACCTGGCATTACGTGCCATCAGTGTCTTTCTGGTGTTAACCCTGCGTGTACCACCCAGCTACCCCCGCGGGGAGAGACGGCAGGTCAAAATATAACCTAGTGACTGCATTTTCTCCCCTTAATGCAACTTTTGCGGCTGCACTACCACCTGCTCCCGTGGATACAAGAAGCTTCTCAATATTGCTAAATGATGAGCCTTTTGTGTTGTGCTGCTGGGAATGGAGCGTACCAGGCGTCTGTCATGGACTCCGTGTGGATTCATTCCCACAGCAGTTGTTTCATCACTTTAATGAGTTGAAATTCCACAGTCCACAGAAACGTTTCCCTGTCATTCCCCCTCTCTCTGAGGGGTTCTCGTATAGATACGATCCATTTTCAGGCTTTTCAAAAGTAGTGCTCACTGAAAGCACCAGAACAAGTCTGCTGAAGCACAGGCAGTGCTGCACTACATATTCTGTCTGCATTCCTCTCTGCTTTTTCTGCTGTGAATCAAAAATTCAGCGTTGCAGGAGGGTTTTTGCAAGGACAGTAAATGTCTCTGGCACAGCAATTTAAAGTAAAGGGAGAAGCTGCTTCTCCCCATTCTGAAATCCTGGCAAAATATTCTTCTTCCATTTTCCGAGGAGGTACAGTATTTCTAGCAGAGTTATCTAAGCAGGTTTCTGCTGGGGCTGATTGACAGTTTTTAGTTGTGATTTTAATGGAAATCTTTCACTGAATGTCTTCAGCTTCATTTCTGTCAATCTGATGCTTTTTACCAAATGGCTTTCTTTGGAGGGTGACACCTTTCAAATTAACCAGCATCATGCTTTTCTAGATCTATAAACAGAGTATCAGACCAGCTAGTGTACATTGCAGAGTCCCACAGTCTTACCTTTGGATCTTTAATGGTGTAACTGCAGTGGAATACGTTTGGTTTGGTTTACAAGTTTTCTGTAGTGTGGAAAGTATCACAATCGTAACTGAATTTATCTGCGTCTCTTACACATTATTATGGTATTTTTCTGCAATATCCTACACATTCTATTTGCCCAGACCTTCTGTGTACTGGCAATAGGTTTATTAAGAGTTGACTTTTAACCCCACAAAAAACTGCCCTGACATTACTGCCATGAAAAGGACTCTCTGCTCAAGGAAGACGACAGGTCCCATGTTGATCACACCCATGGAGGTGACCAAGCGGGCATCAGCAATTAACAAAAAAACACCACTCAGCTTCCCAGTAGCCACCAAGACCCACAGTATGTTGACCCAGCATGAATATTTTTGGAATGAACTCCAGCACGGCACCAATAAACACTACCTGTAGCTGCTGCCCCCTCCATGCACTCTTTAAAATAGATTAGGGGGGAAAAAGGTTCTTCTTTCAGAGAAATTTCAGAAATTTAATACAGAGCTTCGGGAAGAGGTAGGACAACATCTTGATGTGTCAGCATGGATTCTATATCTATATATTCTATATATTCTATATCTATATATTCTATGTTTTCCATCAGAATATGGTACAATTTTCAAGTTGTAAAATTGGAAAGCATTTACCAACATTATACTTTAAGATTACTTCTAGTCATTTGGACAAGTGCAGAGACTTTAATACTTTTTTTTTTTTTAAATTTACTTCTTTTTCTTAGCATTTAGATATGATGCCTGAATGCAAGGGTATAAGATTATTTCCAGGGAAAGTAATTCTAAAGTACGATTCAGAAAACGGATCATTGTGATTCTTTTAACAGTTGATAATATTCTTGCAATTTATTCTTAAATTAGTACTTATTTATTGTACACCAGCTCTCAGTCACTTGCTAGTGAAGCACATGTCATAGTCTCTGGGGTCTGAGCAGCTATTTTTGAGCCTGTCTGGCTAATGTCTAGAATACAAAATTATCCTGCTCACAAGTTGGGCTTTTCTGCGTTATTTTCCTTTCTTCTGAGACATCAGTATCTTATCAGTTTTCATCTGGGTGGCTCCTTTCAGGTGGAATCTTAGTCCATTTAAATGCAGACAATTTACTGTGATAACAGTTTATTGTAACTTAGCAACAAGAGCTAAAAAAAAACCAAGTTACATCCATCACACACGCAAACCTTGTATTGTGCTGCCCTGTACTCAGCAAATTAAACCCCTGAGATAAACGACATTCTAGACCAGTCAGTTTAATATCATTAGCTGGGCTGGCCAGTTGTTCTAATTACAGAAGTCAAAGACCTCAGGAAACAGCTGCAAAGTCAGCACAGGTGCAAGGAGCTGTTTGTAAAGCAGAAACACATGCTTTAACTTGAGTCTTTTTTGTTGCAACATGAATTATTAAGGAAATGTATGGCATTTAGTATCACTGACAGAAAAATGGTCTGTCTGTGGTCCACGTGCCAAGACTTGTATGAGTAGCATGGGGTTATCACTGGTCTTTCTGTGAAGCTTCATTTCTGGCATAATATTTTCATTAAAATAAACAAACACTTCCAATGCTATTTCTCTATGATCAGGCTCTTGGGTCATTCATTTACTGGTGAGCTGGGAGGACAACACAAGGAAAATTAGCACAATGCTACCTACTGTCCTACCTATCTTACTCCAAATGGAGAATCCACTATCAATTAAGCATGTTCGGGGAGCAGTAAGATGCATAACTGGTACACTGGAATTGGGAGAAAACATCCCTAAGACAGACACATGCTCAACTCTGGAGCTCTGCTTGAGCCTTGAAGATGAAGCCAGCCACAAACCAGCTGAAAGTAGAGTCAGGCAGCTCCTCTGATGGGTGGCCGGGGATCCCCTCAGCTCCAAATTTCATATCCCTCTTAGCATTTCACCTCCAGAAACTGAATTCAGGAGAGGCAGAAGTTTTGCTCTGGTTAGTTAGCATATTCAGTCTTACAACTGATTTCATTTAGAAAAGAAAAATGTTCAGCCAAGTTCTTCTCAAAAAATCAGCTTAAATAGAAGATGCTTCACACTTCAATTCTCTGGTATTTATCTGTATTTCATTTGAACATAAAGCTCCACCCAAAGATGAAGAGCTCTAAACAAATCAACAAGGTTTTACACATCAGAAACTAACAACCTCTTGCTAACCTCTAGAAAGGTATCAAATCCATCCCAACTACTTGTAAACCATATTCTGCACAGCGGCCTGCAAAAATGGATAAAGTTTCATCTCCTTTGAAACAAACACACTTAGCCACTTTCATAGTTTTCTGTTGATGTCACTATAGCTCCAGCAGCTGTAGATCTAGTCCCTGCACCCTAAACAGAGTCAAGATTACCTCCTCTCCACTGCATAGTACTTTGTTATAAGGTAAGCAAACTGCACCTACAAGTAACATTTGGAACAGTTCTAGTAATCATCATTAAGATGGTATTTCAAGTTGAATTTACACAGGCCCTATTTTTAGAATAGAGAACATTTTGCACACTTGCTATATTGCTTTCCAAGACCTTCTTGTAACATGTTCTCATCAAACAAGATCAAACCTAATCTTAGTCTGAGGATGTTTATAGGGGTTAAAGTAAGGCATGTATGTGATGCAAAACAGGCATCCAACCATCATGATTAGGCATTACCTTTCGAGGAGAGCATTTTTCTTTAATTAGAGTAAAGAAGTCTTAGAATTATAAAATCACAGAATGTGCTGAATTGGAAGGGACCCATCAGGATCATTGAGACCAGCTGCTGGCCCTGCACAGCACCATCCCCAAGACTCACACAACACGTGCCTGAGAGTTGTCCAAACACTTCTTGAACTCAGCCAGCCTTGGTGCTGTGACCACTACCCTGGTGAGCCTGTTCCACTACTCAGCCACCCTCTGGGTGAAAAACTTTTTTCCTGATACCTTTCAAACACTCCAAGTTAGTGATGAATATACTTGTTGGATAAGAACTATTGGTTTTTTAACCTTCAATTTTTGCCTTTTTCAACAAAATTTATCACACTCTCGTAGCATTTTCAGTCCAATAGAATTTGAACCTTTGACCACCTACACCAGCAAAGAGTACATCCAACTGAAACATAAAGGAGTAATGTAACAAGTGTATAGTGTATCTCAGTATGTATGTGTGGAAATTCTGTCAGAATCTAATATAAATACAAGGTAGTGGGTCCAATTTCACTCATAACTGGGTTTAAACAGATTCTTCTTTAAAGTAAAATCAGGAATTTTAGGTTTCTGTTTAATTATTTTGTTAGGACTGATTATTTTTCCATTAAAATCGATATTATTCTGTATTTATTTAATCCAAACAGTGGTCTGTATTTTCTCTAAAATAAAACACAGATGATGCAGATTCCAAGGCACCATTTTAGTTCTCTATTGCTCAAAATTAAAACAATATTGTGTTCATCGCAAAGTAGCATTTCCCATAGTCAAGCTTTGTCAAATAATTTGGATTTGTGAAAACTGACATCTTTCAAAACTGAACCAATAGGAAGATACTTTTTTCTTCTCATTCATTACATTAACATGTGAAAAGTCTTTTCGCTCAATATCAGCTTGCTTGTGTTCCTTTGATTGTAATTCAAATCTCAAAAATTATGAGGAAGCTAAGTATGCTAGACGTGTATCCTCTTTAGGTTTTGAGGCAATTTCATTACTGAGTTGTTGGCTAGTTTAGGACTGCTGTGTTAAAGACAATCTGTGTGAATCAACTAACAACTGTCCAAGGGGAAACACTTCTGAGAGCAGAGAATACATTCTCTAGAGCACTTCTCCTGAATGACACAACTGAAATGGATCTTAGACATGATATGAATTTCAGTTATACTCAGCAAGGTCTGCATGGCTTTTCCTTCCTATTTCTCCTCGTGTCTTTCCCAGCCTTTTCATGTTAATGATACATGTTTGAGAAAAATGTTCTTATTCCTCAGGGCACCGGCAATGCTGGGTAACGTTTAGCGAAACATGCATCATCCAAGTGATCTGTAGGTTACACAGAGGACAGTACCATGATCCACATGGTGAAACAACCAGAGTAAAAGCCAAGTAAATTGTTGATTTATAAGGAAGCTTGGAGCCTAGAGCCACACAGTACTTGAAATCACGTAGCAAATTATTTTTTGTGTTGTAGAGATACTGGAGCTTTATGGGACAAGATCAATGCATCAAGATGTACAAGAGCACAAAAAAAGTGTGTGGTGGTAACAGAAAATGAGATACATAACTCTCTGTTAAAGACTTCTTTCCAACTTTTATAATGAAAAGACTCTAGTTTTTTCCTAAGTTGTAAACATTACAAATTCTGTCATGAAACTGAAAAAGATGAAACACTCAAAAATCCTATAAACTGTGTGCTGTATACACATACCTGTGCATATATGACACCATAAAAGTTCCAGATCCTAAAGAAGCCAAAAACCTCCCTCAAAACAGAAATGCAACCACAGCTTTACAAATCACATTTGGTCATCTTTGAGGCAAGTTTCTAGGAAAATAATAAATTTAAATAGGCATCCTCACATAAATAGAAAAGAACATGGAACCTTTGAGCAGAGTAGCCTTTCTTCAGTTCCTAAGCACCTATAAACTCTGCCTTGCTTACAACCACAGCCTCATAACTTTACAGTCACTACTGTGTCATATCTAATACACTGAATACATAGTAAACAAGAAATTATCCTATAAAACTCCAGGACGCGGTTCAGGGCATGAAACACACAGGCCCCTGCCATGCCAGAACACAGTTCAGGCTTCCTTCCTGGGAACACCACCAGGGTGTGTGCAGCAGAACAATGCCATACCTGCCAGGAGCCACCTGGAACTGTGCATATCCCATCTACTGCTCTTGGAGAGCAAAACAGAACAGAACTGGGCCAGGACAGAACTCAGACAACCTCTGTGTTACCAGGAACTGCAGAAAGCACCTACTATGTTACAGTTGTTAACTTCTTTATGGCTGGTAATTGATTTGAGAGGAAAGGAAGCAATACAGAAAGCCTTGCGCTTCTAGGAAAGCCAAATATTGCTACAGCTAGTTTCTTCACAAGGGAAATGAAAGAAAGAGTTAATTAAACCTGCTGTCTGTGGTTTGAAATATTAACCTGACATTGGTGTTCATCTCGTGTGAAACAGCTTTAATGATTCTATTTAGCCTTTACATTTCTCTCATTGTTTTGCTCACTGTCCTCTGTTGCCACTAGTATTATTACACTCTCAGTTTTGGTAGTAAAACAATTACTGAGCCTCTCTGCTGTTTAATGGGTTTGAAAACTCAGGAGCTGAAAATAATTAAGTGGGATTTTTGTGCTTGCAATGAAGTTTGACATTTGATTAAAAAAAAGAGAAAAAACCCAAAACTAGCAGAAAGATCCGTAAATATTAAAGTCAAATGGGACCACTGAATGAGTCTGACTTCCAGCATACCACAGCAACCCTGTCATTTCATCCAATTTTACCTGTGTCAAATGTAGTATCATATACGGGTAAGTCCATTATTATAAAAATAGCTTCAGATCTTGAAAATGATAATACAAGCTGCAAGTGCAAGACCTTACAGCTGCTGATCACAACAGAGTGGCATCGTTCCTGTCTCTTCAAGCCAGCTAACCTGAAGCCCCCTACCTTGCAACATATTCATCCTGTCTAAACATGGCAATTTAATCTCAAAATGCATTTCTCACAGAAAACTAAAAGAAACTTTAAAAAGAAAGGGAAACTGGTTAGAGGACCTGAGCTAGAATTCAACAGAGATGACAAGCACTTCTACCACTTGTTATTAAAAAAACCCCCAAAACTTACAATTTCAGAAGTCCCGGGAAAATTGCAACCACATCACACTACTAATTTTGGGAGTTTCCTGCCTGAACAACGTACTTTTCCCTCAGCATTGTTTCTTGGATAACATAACGGGCAAAGAGGCATAACTGCTGGGTTTAACATCAATCAAAATATTATCAGTGCTGCACCTAAAAGGTAAACGTAAATGTTAACTCCCTGCGCAATTTCTTGCAAAGGGAACATATGAAGATGTCTGGAGCCAAATGCATACATGACATAAAGGATTAAAAAAAAAATGTAGGGATGGCTTCTACACAGTAGGAAAGAACAGGACAAAGAGAGACAACCCTGTGCAGCATTATAGTAGGATTTACAGAGGGAACTCCTCAGTTCCCTCAGCACTCCCTACAGCTGCCTGAAAAATCTGTTTGCAGGATTACTTCTGCTAATGAATAAAATGAACACAGCTGAGGCAAAAAGGGAGCAATAGAGTACACTGGAAAATGAAGGAAAGAAATAAGGGAAGGAAAAGGGGAAAAGAAAAGAAAAATGTATTTTCTCCCTCATTACTCTCAACAGTTCTGACACTTACAGAAGATTTAGGGATGAATCAATAAAGAAATAAGGATTAAGATACAAATGAATACAAAACAAAAAGAAAACAAATACTAATCATGGAATCATTAAGGTTGGAAAAGACTTCCAAGACCACCAAGTCCAACCTTTGGCTGAACACCGCCTTGTGAAATAAACTATGGCACTGAGTGCCACATCCAGGCATTTCTTGATCACTTCCAGGGATAGTGACTCCACCACTCCCCTGGGCAGTCCATTTCAATGCCTCACCACCCTTTCAGTGAAGCAATTCTTCCTGACGTCCAAGTTGCCCTAGTGCAGCTTGAGGACATTTCCCCTCATCCTGTCACTGGTTGTCTGGGAGAAGAGACTGACCCCCCCCCCCTTGCCCACAGCCTCCTTTCAGGCAGTTGTACAGAGCGATAAGGTCTCCCCTGAGCCTCCTTTTCTCCAGACTAAACAACCCCAGCTCCCTCAGCTGCTCCTCACAGGACTTGTGCTCCAGACCCTTCCCCAGCTCCGCTGCCCTTCTCCGGATACACTCCATCAGCTCAATGTAGTGAGGGGCCCAGAAATGGACACAAATGGAACAAAATAAAGTTACAAACAGAACTTTTAGGTGATGTATGAGATGTCCCCTCCTCAAACGCCAGGGCTGTCCTATGATCTGTTACTGTGGGCAGGAACTGGAACATATGTCTTTAGGTCTAAACCTTCTGACAAGGCATCTGCCCCTTCAGCTCACAGCCCTTGTGCAATGGAAGCAGGGATAATGCCTGCTGGAGGTGAGCAGGGGAAGAGATGGGGCTGATGCTGTTAGAGACCAGATACCACAGCAAAACACAGTTGCCACTCTGACATTTGTTTATTGCACACTACAAAATCAATTCAACATCTTTCATCGTCCTGTCGGTCACATTCCGAAGCATTGCAGGATAAATGGATTTTCTCTGTGACAGTGGGATAGGGATCATGAATTCTGATCCTTTTGTTGGACAGTTCAGTCCCCATAAATTGCCAAGACGGCAGAAGCCGCACTGCGTTTTAGTCTCCCACTGCCGGTGCGTAAGGGTGTCCATCCAGAAGGAACAGATTATTGTAGATGGTGGAGGTATGGAACAGTGATTTTTGTGAGGCATAAAAGAAAGAAAAGGCCTAGGAACAACCACTGAAATACAAGGAACCTGGTACAAACATCTCCTTAAAAATACTGAAGTAGTACAGAACCGTAGTCTACTGAAGAAAGAAATACTGAATAGAAGAAATGTGGGTGCTAGTATCTCACTAGTATAAAAGTGGAAAGCTGTAGAATTAAGTGGGGATTTGGTTTTCACCTGCTGTGACTCAGAGCCATGCTAAATCATTAGAACCTCTTTTCACTGAACATCTTAGATTGCCAGAGCTAAGCTTTCTATGCCAGTTAACCTGCTGGGGCTGAAAACGTCTCTGATACTAGCTGATCATTTAGAGTAAGGAAAACCAGGAGAAAAATCAACAGAAAAGCAACCCAATATGCATTATTTAATCTATCATCAATGTATAGTCACTAAATAACAGCATTGTTTTTATCTTCTGATCTGTACTGTAAATTCACAGTGACTAATATCCCATTCATATGATTCTTCTTGATATGTTTTGACAGCCAGAAAATTGTTCCTCTGCCTGAATTTAGGAAACAATTTATTTTCTGAGGTGAAAATGTAAATACAAGGCACAGCATAAATAGCCCAGTCATCCTCTGGTAAATATGAAAATTAGTGTTACATACATATACCCCTCATTAAGAAACCTACAACCATACATGTCTGTGAGTGCTAAACTGCTTAGAAAGTAGAGCCTAATATTGCTAAAATGTTATTACTGTTATGACAGCACAAGTGGGACAGGCACAGAAGAGAAGAAAAAACTAAATTTTTCAAATCACGAATGGTATGGGAATTATCCCAGAAACGAGGTAGAAGTAGTAAGGAAATTAAGTTTAGGGTCCCCACTCTAGGACATAGACTGATGTCCTGTAAGTGGTATCTCAGCCTTCTGGAGAGAGTCTTGTGTAATTATACTTCATGTAAATCTCGTGCTTTCATCACCCACCCCTCGGTTCTGATCACTGCCCAGGGGCTGACTCCAAACTGCCAGCTCGTACCTAGGCCTCTGTGAATATAAATAACAAAATGTCTCCAACTGGCCAGGCAGCAGCTGACTCCAGGGTTTTAAAGGTCAATAATTTCTTTTTAAAAATCAATATATTTGTAACTGGCGTAAAAGCTTCCAGCCTAAAAATGTGCTTAAATGGACAATCCGACAGGGCTTTTTCCCAAGCCACATGAATTTTAACAATGTTCACACTTGTCAGTTTTCAAATTGTCAGAGGGCCTTTTATAAGGGATGGGGAATTCTGAACATTAATTCTGCTCCTTTCCAGGAAACCACCACTTCATCATCCCCTATTCACAGCTTATCACAGACAATAGATACTATTCAACAGTGACAACTCAGGTACATAAAAACAGGGGAAGTGTGTAAGCAATAATCAAACAATGGCATTTTGCTGTGTCAAAGAGAAGTGGGCACGGTGTGCTTAGCTTCCCTGAAAGGGGCACTTTCTTTTAGCTCACTCTGTTCTCCAGCTATTTCTGTTAGAGTCATCACTGTTTTAAAAAAAGCAGGGATTGTCTGTAATCCAAGAGAAATTGTTCAAGCTAATGCCCTCCCCCCCTTTGTATAAATGCTTGTGCAATAAATAAATATCTAAGTGAGTGGAATCACTTTCTCTTCTCCTAGAAACTATTTGTTTGGTAAGCTATGATACATTTAATTTATTATTTATAGGCCTAAGCTTTCACATCATAATGAGCCATATCAAGCAGACTTGAATACTAGCATTGGAAACAAGTGTGATTGAGAAACATATTGGGTTGAAAGGAATTCAGATAATTTGATTTCCCTTTGTGCTCCATCTTTTACTGTGTCCACAAGCAGCAATAAATCAGAATAACTTCTACCTAAAGAAAGCCTTAAAAGAAAGGTTACAGCAGGGTACAGCTCATGCAAGCAGCAAGTGCCTACGTGAAAATAGCTCTAAGTGTTGCCTTTGGTCAAGATTTTTAGACTCCAAGACAAGCCTCATATTCCCTTGTAAGAGGGGTTCGCAGAAAATAGGCTAGGGAGTAACACAGGACCCATAAGAACTCAGTTTCCAAAAATTAGGTCAGCACTGGTATAAAATTAGATTCAATGTTCTGCTGACCGAACTGAAAAGAGGAGGAGTAATTTTTAATCACAAATTCTTGGGGGTAATGATACATCTTGCTAGAAGTCACCAAGTACAGGCCGCAAACTTACACAGTGGTGAACTCCTTCCCCTTCCCAACACTGCTAAAACTCACTTGAAGCCTGAACACAACGAAACCTTAAAAATTAACTATGAGGGACAAATTGTTTCAAGTCAAAAACGTGCCGCACTATTTAGACAAGTGATCACACTCTATACTTACACGGCATTCAACATAAGACTTATTTATCTACTATAATTGATTTTTCAATTAAATTGTCTGATGAAATTGTTTTTGTTGGGGGGCATGGGGGACTGTGAAACTAAAAACAGAAAAAAGAACGACACACAAAACCATAATGTACTTCAATTCAAATCACCCAAACATTACAAATAAGTTGGTGGAGGTTGTAATTATAAAAAAGTATGAAGTAGCAACCTTGGAACATACTGAACAATGATCTTGAACAATAACTTTCTAAAATCAATTCTAACCATCTATTGTCTTACAATGCAGCAGCTCTGAGGCTTAGAAATTAAACTCTGGGGAGAAAGAAACACTGCTTTCTAGTAATGAATAGAATGACCTTGTACTACAGAATCACCTGAGCAAAACATCTAGACTGACTCGAGCAATCAGAAAGAAGGCAATGCAAAAAACAGTGCCCACTTCTACCTTACCAGTATTGCAGGACTATTTCAAAATATTTTGTTATAAACTTGTTTGACCTACAGTAAATATCATTCTGATCTGCAGCAAGTTGTACTCCTACCCACCCCACAGCTCAGTCTCACTGAGGTCACATCCCCTGTGAATCCCTCCTCCAGAGGGCTGTGCACAGACTGACTCAGGGGGATCCTGCTGACTGCAGCCAGCAAATGCAGAAATCCAGAACGGTGTCCAGAGTAGCACCTATTGCACAAAAACTCCAGAAAAGCCATTTTGTGGATCGCCATAATGTGTAAGGATGTTGGAAACTGCCAAGGTTTTAAAGCAGACCTTGACAACTCTGGGATAGAATTTCCCTGTGTACCTGGGGAATAGGCTAACTAGTGGAATGTAGGATTTTGTTGGTTTGCAGACATAGTTACTCCAGAAGCTCAGCATGAAATAATCTAACCCGAACATATCAAAGACTTGGACGAGAAAAATTGTCCAATTCCTCCAGCATCACAGTATGGCAAAAAAAAAGGCCTACCCAGTATAAAAGTCTATAAATTACCATCTCTCAGCCATCTAACACTGATACTAGTTCATGGTTAATAAATGACAAGTTGGGAAATAAGATCCTGGGCTACTGGCCTGGATCAACCTGGGATGGAGATTCTTAATACTATTGTAAAGACTGTTTAGCTGGAACTGTAAATTGCAAGGAGTGTGACTCCCTCATTCTGCACAGCTCGTACAGCACATCAGAAGAAGGTTAATGAATGCCAGTGTGAGAAGCACTAATGAGATACCAAGCAGTGCTTTGAAGAGATCTGGCTTTTTGCAGCTAGAGAAACACATACCTTCTTTTCATGTGATCACTGACTAGGAACTGAATTCCCAGCCAGGCCTCTACTGGAATGCTGAGTTATGGAGGAACTCCTCCAGCCTGTACTGCCATAGCTTTTGAGGTTTTACCGTACAACTTCAGATCCAAATGAATAATCACATTATTTCCCTCAGCATTCTCCAGGGGCAATATAATGGGTACTTGCAATGCTGATACCTTTAAGCTTTCACAGCAAACTTCCCTGTGCAGGCTATCCCCTGCTGCGCTCCAAATAGCATATGTGAAACCAGGAACAAGCAACTGCTTAGGGAAGGGACAGTGAGTGACAATGGATGCCATAACCAATCCATGCAATGAAGCAGCATGCCAGGAACAGCACTACATATACATGCATTTATTGCACGTGTGACAGCCTTAATGAGTAATGAAGTGCTAAAATGCATGCTGGTTTGTCACAGACTGCTGTGAAGCATATCATTCTCACACGTGCTGGAGATCTGAAGTGCCAGTTGTGCTTATTTTCTAAAACTTCTTGGATGAAGAGCTTGCCAATCTGCATGGGGTATTTTGTGGCTAATTAATTTTATAGATAGTGCTAGGTAAGAACCCTCTAACTTACTGAATCCAATAGCAATTTTAATCAAACTCTAGTTGCTTGCTAATTTTGAATCACAGGGTGCCACTTTATTGGCTTCTATAGACTGCTTGCTCTCCCTATATATAAGTAGTTCAGAGAAACTTTCTGGCATATCTGTTTCTTTCCAGAAGAATGGACCTACACAAGTGTTTAGCTGCAAACCTCAAGGTTTCATACAACAAGCAATTTAAGAACAGTGCAGCTAATTAATTTATAGCCCTATTTTTGTAACTTTCTGACATGAGAGCAACTACAAAAACAAATTTCAAATTTGAAAACAGCTTGTAAACTGAAACACAAAATCTGAGAACGACAAAAAGCAGAATATTACTTGTCATATAGACCCATGATTAGGTTGTGGAATGTTATAAATAACCCTATCCCATAAGCAGCCACCAAATATTGCAAAATATGTGTAAATCTGTGCCTAACCCTTCAAGGAACTGTGGAACTTAATAAGGATTTGTAGGAAATTCTGTTTCAGCATCATGGTCAACAAATAATACTGCGTGGGTTCCTGGGTCTGCTCCCTTTCTATAATCTCATTGTGTAAATCAACAAAAGCAGCTTCTGTGCCCCTGTTCACAGTGTGAGAACAGTAACCACATGAATCCAGTGAATCTCTGGAAGTCATTCCCCAGAGGGGGATTTCCTTTTTTCATCTGATGCCATCTTTGCGCCCAGACTCATTTGAAAGTGTCTATGCTTCAAACCTTACAAAAACTTTACAATAAATAAGTTGTCTTAATTCCAATTTTAGATTCACTATAATTTCCCCTATATGACCTGTACAAGCCCATAGATTCTTTCGAGATCAGGGTTTTATCCTCTTGAGTTTGCAAGAGTTTTGGGCAGGTATTTTTGTTTGTGTTTTAATGTTTGCTGCTTTTTCCTAGATGGCATATTATATGTCAGAGACAAAGAATAAACTTCTCTGACAGGTGGGGGTTTTGGGGGGAGTTTTTCTGGGTTTTTTTATTCTTTTTAAATTAGGTTGCCCTAAGGCAACCTTAACTGAGGACACACACATTATGGAGCTCCTGAAGTAGAAAAAAACCAGTTTCAAACCAGACAATGGAGTTTTTTGAAAACTCAATGACTGCACAACACACAAATGGAAAGTTATTTCTATGACTATTTTTCTTATCACTGGGTACTCAAATAGCAGCCTTGAAATAAAACTTTAAAACCAGAAAACCCCACCCACAGCAAAGGACTTACTTTGTTGATCAGTCCTATAGAAAGAAACAGGGAAATCCTTGTGCTCATTAAAACTGATAGATAGAGCTCATTAACTAAACTATACTACCTCTGACAAAATCACAATTTTCTGAACTCCATACCTTTCCCTAAACGAGAGCATATAGATTCCATGGATTTTGTACAGGTCATGACAATGCTTTAGACACATTAGCTGATCTTCCCTTACAACTCCCAGAGCAGGGACAGCACGGAGTTTCCCCTGCAAATGCACAGGTTGAGCCAGCCTGCAATATCCATCATAGATGTTTTTAGTAATTTGTGCTACAACTCCAGTGAAGGGCTGCAGGCTCCATGAGTCTCGAATCCAGCTGTTTCAAATGGATTCATACTATCTTAGCTATATTTTACTTTAAAAGCACAGTTATAAAATCAAGTCATCAAGTTAACGTGTATTTGCTGGCTTTATCTAAGCCCTTGTTACACGTGCACTGCCTATGATAAGCCAATTAGACTCTTTTGAGACCTGATACCATCTGTTGAAATCACTGGCAGCCCAGCAGGTAGTAGTGTCTCAGTCCCTCAGTGGGTTTCACATTTTACCACTCAGAACTCCCCAATCGCCCTTCCCAGTACCAGAACAAAATAGAAGAGAAAAGATTTAGTCCTTTTCTATTGTGAAATGAGCAATAAGAGACAGAGCATGCATTTGTGTATGTGTAAAGTCACTTCCTGCGTTTCTACACTCACTGTACTTCTGATTTTACCTTGAAGAGATTAAGGTTTTCAGTTGCCATAGCAACCATGTTAACAAATAGCAGCATATCTTTTACATAAATGATGTGGTTGATAGGAGTTGAGGATAGTTTAACAGGTTTTCATTAGATCCCCCCAAAATACACACTTTTTAGCTAAAACAAATGCATCAATTTTTTTTCCTTATTGTCTATTTCTCATTTCATAACAGCAAAGGTTTTTGCTTAGTAGGCTATACCTTTATCAAGAGCTTCTAAATTTCATGTACCTTCTCTTTCATGCATTAGGAAGGCATCACATGACTGCAGCATTCTTTAAAAGGCATAAACTGATTTGCATTAATGCTTCTCTCCATGAGCTAACTGGGGGGCTATAAATACAGCTCCTGTCTTCAGGATTACTTAGCAATTTTGCTGCTCTGAAGGGCAAAAATAAAAGCAGAAGAAGGGATGATCTGCACTGTCAGATGGAAAGGGGGAGAGAATGTTCTGTACATCATCCAAAAATTTATGATGAATCTGTTGGTTCCTTTAAAAAGCAAAGATTTATAAGAGCTAGATTGTGCAGCCTTCAACACCTGAATATTTCCATTGCATAGATTTAGAATAAATTGCTGATAGTCCACTACAACAAATATCAACTTTAGCCGATTTTGTTTCTAGAAAGAGCAAATTTTGGCTTTGGCTGAAGTATAATAACAACAGTTTGCACTTCTCTGGTCCCTTCCATCTTCATACTTCCTTCAAAGCACTTCAACTATCAGTCAAAACTATTAATTGGAAAAATGGCTACATTTTAAGGATGAATAAACTAAGATCCAGCCTCAAGGGGATGGGAAAAGTCTGGGGCATAACAAGCCACAGACCTTGGTAAACAAGCAGAGATGATTAACTATTCTGAACACCTAAGCACTTGCTCAGGCTTTTATAAGCCAAAGAAGACAGATAAAGTTTCCCAAAAAATGTTGTATTTAAAAATTTATGGATCTATTTAAATACAACCGCAGTGTATGTGTACAGACACTTGCTTAAAAAACAGCCACAACTTTAGCTGGCTGAAGTATCTTTTTTGAACTCACATCTCATCTCCTCAGCCAAAGCAATGACTTAGCTCCTGCATTAAATTTACTTTCCACTTCACACAGCTATTTTACCAGCTCAAAAATGGCTTTCTCCCAAACTCTTAACTAACACCATGGCAAAAACTGTTCAACACAATCGCACTCTCATGACACCTGGCAGCCAGCATTTTAGATTCTGCAGTTACACATTTCCACTTCACTGTCCATTCCTACCTGAGGAAGATACTACAGTCCCGAGATAAAATTATACAGAAGATACAGTAGGTAAATTAAATTAAGTCCTGGTTTTACTTATTTTGTATCAAACAAATACAGAAAGAAAGGCTCTACTCTCCTTACATACAATTTCTTTTTACCTCTGCAACAAATCGCATTTCCATTGGGCACCTTTCATCCACATCTGGTTGGTTTGGTAAAACAAACAGGCTATAGATAAACTTCTGTTCAGCTGTTTAGGCCCACTCTCCTCTTTTTTACACACACGCTACAAATCCAAGATGGAATAGGTGCTGCTAGGAAGACTAATTTCTGAGAGTTTTCTCATTCCCTCCCCTATTAGCCTCCCAAGTCTCTGTAAAGGGTTAGAAAGATCAGCTTCAACATTTTGAAAATTTTAGCAGCGAATATTCCTTGCCAACAAATAGCAAAGGAGCCACCAGGGCAAATTTCCTTATTTTATGTTTTTGCAAGCTGTATCACCTTGCTAGGATAAGCAGACGCTTATTTCACCTACCTTTAAAGCTGACTGAGCTCTTTATACATTTTATGTGTCTCTGGTAGGCAGCACCTTGGAGAGCCTGCACGAGCCAATCACACTCTGCGCTTATTTCCATTGGGATTTCTCTCCCAATATATTCTAATTATACCTAAAACATTTTTAGAACCGCTTCCGTTTTAAAAAAAGAGCTCACAAGCCTAATATACCATAGCACAGATTCGCCTCACCTACAGCAGGCACACAGAGCAGTTTGACAGCTTTCAGTTCTACCACAAGGTACATTTTGAGGATTTCTGTGAACGAAAAAAAATACGTCCACCTAACACTTCAGAGACAATGTAGAGATACATATTAGCCTATAATTGTGTAGTATGGGGTAATATTCTGACTATAGGACTAAAAACTACAAAGGGTGTAAAAACTGTCAAATGCATGTTAAATGTCCATCAGCTTAAATAATATTGGTTTTACATCTTATTAACAGTAGCTTTCACAGAGTAGCATTTTTCACCAGTATTGCTATAAGGTTTGGGGTTTTTTATTTTCTTTATTAAAAGAAATTGTAACTTCTCATAAGACATTTAATTGGAAAAGATTGAACTTTTTCCAGTCAAGAATGAACATTTTGATTTATAATAAAACATGCTCCACAATAATTAGTAGGCCAGGGTACATAAGTGGGACAGGCAAGTCCCTGTTTCAAAACTCTAAGAAATATCTCTTGAAACCACACTGCCTGTTTTCAGGAAAGTTCCCTTCCTAATATGACAAGTGAGATTGATTTATTGCCAGTGGTTCTGCTGCATGGTTCAGGTTTAACTGTGATGTGCACTATATGCAGCACCTTCCCTGGGTTTCCTAGGAGTTCTAGATGGTACACAGGCTGGTTTGGAGGAGGGCTGGCATAGTTTTGGAGTGATATGGCTCAATGTTTTCACCTCTATTTACTTTACACACATTAGAATTGCAAGGCAAGTGACTGAAATAAAAGCTTACAAGGGCAGGGGGGCCAGACATATTCAACATATGCAATAAAAACGGTTTTCTGCAGCTGCTTTTTCTTCCATACTTGACTGGTCACAGGCAGACAACCTCATGCCAGAGTTGCAAGCAAGACCTAAATATTCGGGCTTTCAAAGTTCAAGTGGAATATCATAC
Source organism: Eulacestoma nigropectus (assembly GCA_013397775.1). Classification (NCBI taxonomy): domain Eukaryota; kingdom Metazoa; phylum Chordata; class Aves; order Passeriformes; genus Eulacestoma; species Eulacestoma nigropectus. The sequence goes on from VZTE01004149.1 coordinate 2,558,467, forward strand.
ACTGAGTAACTCAGAGCCCTTGGCAGTAAAACATCAAAGCTAAACTACAAGAGGACTAAAAGTCCGGCTTGACAAAAAGTTATTCTTTAGATGTACCATGCTCTGTCTGTGCCACATAGTGTAATGCTATGCAGACACACCCAAACTAACCTAAGCATGCCGGCTAGTAAATTAGCAGAAGTGCCTTAATTACTTCTCCATCCAAGTTCATTAATTCTTTTGAGAAGCATCTTGCTGAAATGGTAACTATAGGCATCTTTGCATGACACTAAATTACGTCCCGAAGACTTAGCACAGCAGGCAGCTTTGGCAGATTTCAGATTTTAAGAAAAATGAAGAAAAAAATAAGCCCTTTGACTTTTGTAACTAATTAACTGCCTGCCCACTGCATCAAATCTGTATGAGAAGTCAGTTAGTATTGGGTTTTTTTATTTATTTGAGAAATGCTATTTTGGTAATTAAGTAAAAGTGCACATGTGGCATGTTCAAGGAATTTTTATTGTGCTTGAGAAAGAAGCCAGGCTAATACAGCCACGGAAATTGAACCACTTCATTAAAGAAGAGACAAGTATAGCATGGATAGTAGCAGTGCAAGCTGCCTCCATAGCTCTGACAGCCAAATTACATCAATCACGGCCACAAGGGGATGGATTTAAGAGTGAGGGTAGCACTGCACATCTCCAGCCATACAAAACTTGGCCTTACTGAATGCTTGTCAGGGAGTGCCAGCTGCGTGGTGAGGGCAGCTGCACACGAGCCATCAGGCAGGCCTATCAGTTTGCTGAACGTGAAGAGCAAAACAGATGACAGTATTTTTGTCACAATAACCAGAGGAAAAAAGGTTCCTCGTGCCATTACTAATCTTGTGAGCCCTTTTGCTTCGTTATTTTAGCAGACACCCGTAAGATAGGTGCTGGCCCCCAGTTTCATAGTTTGTTGATGATCTGTATGTGGAAAGCAGAACTTCATTGAACCATGCACAGCTCTAACCTTTGCTGCTATAGTTTGCTGCTGAGAACCTTTAAAAGACATTACCCCGTTTCAATACTGCTACTGCCCAATTTTTACTGTTCTCATTTCCGTGCCAAGAAAAAGGAAATTAACATCAATGTTGCATGGCTTCCTGCTATCTCAACATGCACAGAATGCAAGACCTTTTGCAGAGGACAGCAATAATATGACAACAGAGAGAAAACAGAAATACTAGATTTTTTGCCATTCTAGCACATTTTCCATGAAACAGATATTCCTTTCTGAGTTTTTCAAACAGTGATATTAAGGACCTTCCTGGAAGCTGTGAAATAGTGCAGTAATTTGGGAGGATTCAGAAGAAGTTGAAAGGACACCACCCCACCAGTCTCAATCTCTCTCACACAGGCGAAACTCTGCTGACAGTTACACCCTGAAACACATTCTGATGCTCACCAGCACGATGCAGCCTGAGTAGGGGGGCTAGAGGGGCTTGGTGGGGAAGGGCACAGGGACAACATGGAATGGCTGCAGGATTTGTGGCACTCTCTGAAGACCTGACTTCAAGTCCCACCCTCATGACCTTGGGCAAAATATGCCCAAGCTGGGCCTGACACGCACTGAAACGCTGCTCTTTAAGCTTTAAGCTAAAATCGGGCACTACAGCATTGGCATCTGGTTACATCAATGTAACCAGATGGAGCCACTGGTCAGAAAGGAAGACAATGCAGATAGAAGAGCAGTTTAGAAATTATTGCAAGGCCTTTGTTCAGTCTGCAATGTTTTGGGGGTTTTTGTAGTGCCTGCAAAGTGCCAGAAACTCCAAAGAAGTTTAAAAAGAGTAAGCATGAGGCAGGAAAGCTGATTGTTTTAATTTGAGACCCCTGCTTACTAAAAGTAACAAACAGCAGAAAAGTAATTGCTCAGCACAGGAGGCAGGTGTAACAGCTGTAACCTAGGGGTAGGTCAGAAAAGCCCTGATTGCTGGGGTATTTTTTTTAATCGGAAGGAGACAAAAAACAGTATTAAGATAAGGAATATTCCTTGAGAAGCTTACCAAGAAGATGGAGCCAGGCTCTTTACTGTGGTACTGGATGCGAGACGATGGACATAACTGGGGAAAATAAAAAAGGAGTTTCAGACTCAAAAGAACATTTTTTGTCATGAAGGTGACCAAGCAGTGGAATAGGCTGCCCGGAGAGGTTTTGTCATCACCCTCCTTCGAGGTTTTCAAGATGAGATCAAATGAAGCTCTGAGCAACCTGGTTTGTTCTCACAGAGTTGAGCAGAAGTTTGAACTAGAGACCTTGTGAGGTCCCTTCCAATGTGATTTATTCCTATGATCCTAGGATCTGCCTAAAAATAACCCAGAGATAATTATAGAAAAACAATCCATGCATAGGAAAGATCAATGAATAATTCAGTCAAAGGGGAGAAGGCATGTATAAAACAGAGAGGAAAGCCTTACATGTAGCTGTGTCAGATGCATATGGAGACATACTAACTTTGCTTTTGCAATGTATAAAAGTTTCTATTTGGAGAAGAAGTGCTACCATACTTGTGAAGAAAAAAAACAGTTAAAATACTTTCTCATCAAAATTGTCCCACTACAGTGACTTCCTTAAAAAGTAGAGCATTTCTATTGAATATCATTTTTACCAAGATCATTTTCACTTCTTTCAAAAGAGAGTAGCATTTATTTACTTTATTTCAGGGAAAATTGACTGAGCCAAATGAACAGTAGAAGTCTCCACCCTATTTCAGCAAGGAGTAAAATCTAGGAAAACTCTGTCCTTTTCACTCCTTAAAAGTTTAGCAGCTATTCTGCACCTTACAGTATTCACCAGCTTTCTTTTTCTCCTTTTCTCTCTCTCAGTCAGTGGGTAAAAGGCAAGTTGCACACTGTTGTCCTGTGATTCATCCTGGATGCGAAACTACTCTTTTAGTATGACATGTGGTGTTAATCACCATCTTCCTGTCACTTGATGTCAGAGTTGGCAATTTTCTAGCATCTTCACTGTGTGGCCATGTGTACATCATTTCCCATTTCTTTGCTGCATCCAAGTCTGGGTAGCAAATACAACTAAATCTATCTATCTCAAGAGGTTTTTGTTGGTTTTTTTATATATTCAGAACCTGCCTCATGTTTAGACAGTGTTAGCTTAAACTACTCTCAATCCCAATGGATATAAGTCAACACATTTTTTAATACACAGGGTTTTTGTTTGCTTTTCTTCATCCATGCCAGTGTACTCCTCTAAGCTATTTATTTACATGAGGGGAAAGCCAAGTACATTTTTCCACCCCCTGCCAATAAGCTGATTGTTCTTTGGCTCAAGCTGCTCAATATATTCCAGACAAGAGCAGGGAAGTTGTCCTCAAAAGCTTGGCAATGTTCTGATACGTTAAGCAGATGCTTGTGTTTTACACCCAGTTCATAACTACTTATCATTGGTGGACTTAAAGATCTTGTACATTAGCTCTTCTTGACTCCCAAGGGTCAAGATGTGCATTAAAACACCTCATTTGTTTCTCCTCATTTGTTTGCTGTGTGCTAATTCCATTGGAAAACTTTGTTTAGTTTAAGTTGCAACATGAGGATTTGCATGTGATTCTTGGAGCAGGTCTTCTGAGCACCTAAAGTTCCACAGAAAATAGCACTGCTAAACTCCTTGTACACTCCGTGTCAGGTCTCACCAGGAAGCAAACTCAAGGAGAGCTGTGAAAACTGCAAACAAGTAACAGCAATATATAATGAATTTGTTAAGGTAATGCTCAATCTCACAAGTGTTTAGTTCTTGCACAACTGTCTATGAAATGAACAGCTCCAAATTTCCCTTTGTAATTCTACAGCTAATATATATCAGTCTCCCTGCAGCACTGAGGGTAAATGGAAAATCTTTTTTGACTTCATAAATACTTTCCTAAAACAAACCCTAACTTCCAGAAGTGTGTGATATTAGGAATTATCTTTTCGCCATCCATTCACTCATTCCCTAATGACACGTCTCAACCACCTCACTGCAACCTCCACACCTACACCATGCATTTTAATCAATATACTCACTATTCACTCAAAACAAATAATAAATAAAATAGGTACTCCATAGTAGAACATTTCAGCCTAGAAAGTGACAAATTTACACAACACAGAACAATATGAACATGGAAGAGATTTGCATAAACACCAATGCACAGCTACTGTAGTAAAACATCCAGCATAACACAATAGAAAGGATTTTCTCATTATCAGGGTTAGGTCACAATCCCAGTTGTTACAAAGTTACCTCCTACAGAGAAGCTTATGTGGAAAATCTAGATTGTGGATATTGTTGATAATGAAGGAGCAGAGAAAAAAGATAATATGAAGGAGACTGAGGAGAAAAAGGAAGGCACTAACATGAGATAGTATAGCACAACCAGTAGAAACAGAACATAAGCATTATTTGAATAGCATAAAAAATGTATACTTCGTACTAAAAATTCACTAACTTCTAACAAAATAGCTCTAGTTAAAAGATAGATATGATTCTGTAGAAATTTTTTTTTTAAACTTAGTTATAATGCTGTATAGTATTACTCCTAGTAATAAAAATTGTGATTGTAATAAGAACCAAAATGAAAGAGTAGTATCACATAAATGTGGATTTTTTTCCATGCTTCCACACTAAACCTACTCAGCAAAATGAATCATGGAAGGCCAATGTACAAAGGAAATAATAATTTAGGTCAAAATTTTAATTTATAATACCCAATGAAAACACATCATCACAAGTAACAGAAAAATATTCACTATTCTGGAAATATAATGGCACCCAGACAAAAGTTATAGTAGGAACCTAAATAATACTCAAGGACATAAAAGGCTGATGCACAAAACAAGATTTTAGCAGACAAGTAGCTTGTCACTTTTAGTATTGAACAACGTAGGTTATGAAGTAAAACTCTTGCCAGCAATATTTTTGGTTTGAAACTGAAGCATAATTTGTGCACCGAGGTTGTTGTATCACAAGAATCTGCCCAGTTTCTGTGCGGATTTGTGCGTGAGATTGTTTCTGTAGGTGGCATGGGAAAAACATGGATTTTGTCCACATCTCTGGGAAGGGCCAATCGTTTGGAAGGAGGCCAAGACTGCAGGGCAGAAGGTAGGAATGGATGTAACCTTGGATCACCTGTTGTGTGTACTAACGAACCCCTCTGTTCTGAGCAGTTTTACAAGCATGCAATTATTAAGGAAAAAAAAAAATTTCCCCAAATATTTTTTGGAACTGTCAGAAGGTAGAGAGTACCTTTTATTTGGAAACTAAGTAGACTAAGACTGCACCATCTGGCTTAGATGTACATGGTATGATCAAGGGATGATTTTACATGAGTCTGTAAAACTTTAAGCAACGGGAAGAATAAGGTCACTGGTGTTATTCTCTATGTGAAAATACGAGTAGACTGTATCAGTTGAAATTATTAGTTAATGAGTTAAAACAAAGAGAGGCTTTTCATTCAACCTGTCAAGACCCTAGAATTCACTGACACAGGACAGGGCAATCAGGAGGGAAAAGAATTTTGAACTGGCAGACCACACTTTGAGCATCTGTTACCTCCTCCACCCTGGCCTTACTGAACAAGTAGAAAAAAAATTATTTGTAAAGAGAGATGCAAAAGCCCTGTTACTGCTACATAAACAATTTGGTTTTGAGGTCCCATACACCATTTTGATTGTTCAGCTGTGTGCCACAAACCAGCCTATCATGTTCCTTTTGTGTTTACATTCAATCCAGAAGCCTCAACATCCATGCACACAAGATGTTCTAACACAAAATTTTCTAAGAAATGTTGATTTATTGGAGATGTATTAGCCTTGTGGCAAAAACTTTGGACATGTGACTCTGCTGTCCAATAGGCCTTTTGAAAAGCCACTGCCAGCTTTTCATTACTGCTATTTTAGCATCTTTCCATAGAAGCATGATCTCCTATTTTATGGCTACCAATGAGTTAGGAAAATAAGTAAAAATCTTGTTCATACACGTTGATCTTTACATTTCAGTAGGCAGTGTGTCCCAACAAGATACACTTGACAAGGAATTATATCCATTATGTTTTTTAGGGGTTTCATTCATATGACACTTCCTTTAAAATCTATCTGCATACTGTTAATTGTACATTGAAAAAACACAGTGAGAATATACATTTACAGAGAAGTAGCAAATTATTAAATCCAAAACCAAAGGGCCTACATCAGATTTTGGATGCCAATGGCTTCAAACCTGTGTATTTGCTGTTCCAACAGTATTATTTATGATGTCAGGAAAAGCTACATGAATCCAAGACTATAAAACTTGGATTAGGACTTGAATTTAGTCACAATTAAATTCAGCAAAGTGAATCGTGCACCATGTTTCCAGCAATTCATGCTATTCCAGAAATCTAAACTACACAGGTTTTATAATTTTATTCAGTTCTCTAATTTACCTGTCTCTGCCTGCAACTAAACCGTACCTTGCTTTCACTTATCTCACCTTCAGCAGAGCTAGGGTAAAATTGCCTCAGCACTAAGAAGCAGAAAACTGATTCCCATATTCAAGGAAATTGTAATTTGGAAAGATAATGAGTCAGGGGTATCCTGGTTATCAAAATCCCTGAATAATTTCACAACTGTAGGTCACAACTAGATCAGGCAGGGTCCTGCTTTGATTGCAGTTTGGTTACCTCTGCCTTTCCCCTTTCCCAGTTTTTTCTAAATTGGATACTTCTCCAGGTAAAGCCACACTTGTTTTTTAAGCTGTCCTTGGTCCCTCTTTGCTGCCAATTGCTTCCTAACCTATGTCAAGCCCTGTAATTTCCCATCAATACTTACATCACCTGGTACTCCAGCAGAAACAGCAATAGTGGGAATGCTGACCCATGAAGAACACCATATGGCTGCAGATGTTCCTAAGTCCCATGGTGTCTAACCCACCTTGGACGGAGCCAGATGCCACGGTAGTTAAAAGCTGGATACCATCCAGAGGCTAGTGTATAGCACACTTTCAAAATTCTTCAATATGTAGAGATACTATAATTTTATCAATATATTAACTTCAGGAAAAAAAATTTAGTGAGAGTTATAGCAACAGAAACAAAAATAAACTAGGATCTGCATTTACAGAGAGAACTATGGGTCATCCCCACATAAACATTGTCGGTCTCATTCATATTTAGATATTCTCTAACCAAATACAGTGCAGTGAACATTCATGAAAGTGCATTTCACGAAGGTGATGAGTGATTTTCACTCATCTTTCACTCATTGAATTCCATCTTTTTTTGCCAATAAGAAGGCTTTAAAAAAAATTATCAGCACCAGTATGAACATTGATGCTTCATTGCACAAACATTTGTGCTAAACAAACCTCAAAGGGGTACGTCCTTTACCAGAGCAATCTCATTAAAAAATTAAAATGCATATTCAAAGGAAAACCTTCCCTAGTATTTCTCCCTTAGCTCTGGGAGCACAGAAGATACATTATCCACAACTTTCAGTCAAGCAATTTTATGACCATCAAATTAAATGAAAAATATTGTGAAGTGGAAGATTCTGTACAGCAGCTCACAGACCTGACTAAAGTGCAATATACTAGCCAAACCATTTTTTTTTATTCTTACAAAAGTCAAGACAGATCATCTTTGCATGCTCTAGAGAAAATATCCTTATTGATTATCAGTACATCTCCTTGAAGATTAAAATTACTGAATGTTTCTTCATTACAGAACATTTTTATCTTCAACACGCTCAATAGATATCATCAAAAAGGATGTGCTTACAAAGAGAGACATTTTTTTCTCTCTAAAGACAGGGAACATACGGCAAATCTATAGAGGGTATTTGCATTTAACATCATTAGCTAACTGTGCCTATCCTTCATTACACAACATTAGAGCCAGGCTTCTAACGCCGTTCTAGGTTATGTGTTTGGACACAGCCACATCAAAAGAAACACGACCATGAGGGTTGGACTAGTTTTGATTTTACTGCTTATTTCACCTCTGTTCACTGCATAAACTTTTCAGCAAGAGGAACTTTCAGATGAAGTTATCATCTAGATTATCTCAGTAAGTAATTGAACTTTGTCTTACTGATTTCTATAGAAACACAAAGTGACTCTCTAAAACAAAAAGTTATTTGTTTAAGGAAACATAAGAGGGAAGGGGTAAGAAAGAAGTGCATAGGACCTATTGGCAAGTTTTTCTTGCAAGTTTTGGGAGGCCTGCTTGTTCTAAGTACCTACCATAACTGGGAACAGATGAAATGGCCGTCCATAAGCCTTTGTCTTAACCCGATTTAATCAGTGCAAAAAGGCACTGTTTCATTCTTTGCAAAGTTTCTTTGTCTGGCATGGGAACTTGGAGCCTGTCCAATCTGATTAGTTCATCAATAAAGGTATAGAGGACAAAAGTACTCTTCTACAGAAGAGTTTGCTATTCGTTCAGCAGCTTCATTTATGTTACTATCCTTGACACCTTCAGGCAGGTCTCCCTCAGGACTGCTTTACGGTTTTTACTTCTGAGAATAAGAAAAAGAAATAAAACCAGGCATGCACCAGAAATATCAATTAGAAATAAACACAACATGTCCCAGTATGGCCATAAGCTACTCAGAAAAGATATGGGCAACGATGACTGAGTATTGTACTGTCAGTTTTCTGAAGAAGGAAACATCCCAGTGAAGTCACCCACTGGCCTTGTGGCCCTCTGGAGTTAACACCCTGCCACTGCCATTTCTCTGTGACCCAGGGCAGAGGCATAAGCATGGAGGAGATAAATGCAGTTATGACATGAGCTGCTCGGACACTGTGGGAACAGAAATCAGGTGATTGTCCTAGGCAGAGACATTTGCCTGGGCAGAAAATAACATCTTCCCTAATAGATAGTAGGATCTATTAAAGAGAATATTAATTAAATATAAAAATAATTAATCTCTCTTTGGACTACCAGACAGATTTAATAATTTAGTAAGGGGCATAAGTCTCCCTAGAAAGAAAAAAATGACAGAGCATCAACTTTCCAATGTTAACACTGAAATTTGGCTATGAAAAATTCACTCTACAATCTAAAACTGCAGTAATAAGAGTAAAGAACAGTCTTTCAGAGCTTTTTGGATCACATTTCACATGTGCAGATGAGGCCATGCCAGCCTCATGGTTCATGGCAAGAGCATGACAGTAACCAAGACAAGAGCACAAACGCTTCCTGCGAATTCCTCTCGTCAGAGGATACAGAACATGGCAACCAGCGTATTCTTTCCTCCAGATAAAGCCCAGTCACCTCTCTTAACACAAGATCTCATTAAGACTAAAGCTTGTCTCAGCTAATCAACATTAATCTTTCCTTTATCAAGCCCAGTTTTAGTCAGCTGGTACATAGTTAGGGGCTCAAATGGGGGAGCAAAGGACTCATAAGTTGTACCTCAACACTCAACAGAAGCGAATCTAAAATTCCTTGCGGGAAACTGCACAGGATAGAAACATTTCTGGGAGAACGGGCCCTACAAGTATATTGCCCTACCACTGATACTCTTCTGCTGCATTACATTGTATCAACAGAGCACTTAAATATTTATTCCTCTTTATTCCTCTTAGACCTAAATGCAATTAAGTCCTCCAAGTTTGTGATTAGCACTGCATTTGAAATTGGATGCCTTCTTTATAGGAAAGGATGAAAAACTCTTTCATATTAACCATTCTTGAACTCTAGCAACTCCAGCACAACTTGAATGTATTTCTGAACTTTGAAATTGTTTTCATCATATTTCAGTGCACCTCTGCTCTTATTGCTTTCTAGGCAGTTGAATGCTTATTTGTACAAAACCTTCTGAGTTATGTTCATCATTATTTTCAGGTTCATGGCTGTTTTAGTTTCCCTGACAGCATCAGAATGAGTTTATTCTTCACACCCATTTGTTTTCCCACTAATAAATTTCTCAAGTCACATAAGTTTGTTTCAAAGAGGTGCCTTCTTTTGCTAAGTGCCATAACATGTCAGTCATCCAGACGTGTGATAGTCTCCAGCTTCCTAATTCTCCTTGGACTGTCTCAGGACACACCTTCCCTTGGCACTTACCCACAGACTCCATCCAAAGCTTACTGAAGCCTTTTTCTGTACAGCATCCTTTAGATGAGCTGTATTTTCTAACCTGCAGTTCTTGGTTAAACAAAAAATTGTATTCAAGAAAACATGTTCCTGTCTATTCTGGTAACCAGTCATTATCAAATGCAAACTAATTCTTCCCTTTTGAAGACAGAGGTACCATCTGGAGTCCCAATAAAAATCATTTTAATATTTCCTTTTTAAATACTGTTGCTGCTATCTCTTGCGTAATAAACTCTGAAGTCAGAACATTTTTAAGCAAAAGGGCTGCAAAATCTACCCACCCAAAATTTGCCACAGGTATGTGCACTAAAAAGACACCATAAATTTAGGACTCAGTTCTTACTAGGATTTCCATATTTTATCAAGTCACTGTGATAGTGCAGAGAGAGTGAACAAAATACTGAACTTCACTTTCTTCTATAAAATCAGTTCCCTTTATAGTGACTAAATTTCTCTATCAATAATTATTTATTTTATAATACAAAATCTCACAACTGAACTTACAAATTTTTTGTGAGAATCCATGTTTTCTTGTGTGCTAAGCTACATCTAAGCTACTTCAGTAATTTTTGGCCTGTTTTTGAGAACTTCTCAAATTTCTCAAAAAAGTCTATATTCTCATGGTAGGTTTTATGGAAGAAATCTTATTAACATTTTATAATATGATGAAGGGAGACAAATCTGAGGTTAACTGAGAGACACAGGGTATCATCTGGGGAACCTTACTGTTGCCATTATAACTGCAGAGCCATATTTTTCTGCTTCTTTTATTTAAAGATCAAATAAACTTTTAAATAAAAAAAAGTTATGGCATGGAGCGTTGCAAGCTTGCAAGCTATTAGATAATTGTATCTTTGCACTTTCTGCCCTAATGGTGGATTTAGAGAGATGTTACTCAGTCATAAACAATCACAGAAGTTGATTGGATGTTAAAGCAGAAACAGAGTGAAGTTGTTCTTATTTATCCAAGAAAGCTGTTGCTCATTTTAATTTTATAGTTTTTCCCTTACTCTTCTGCTGCATTGTGATTAAATTAAAAGGCCCAACAGGCAGACAAAATATGAGAAGTTATTGCACTGATAGAACCTATTCTGGGAATTGAAAAAGACTAAGACTTTCTTAGCATGCTGCCAGCTTTCATAAGAAAATCATCCACAGTTCCTTCTGTAAGGACAATTAACATATCAAATACTCATTAGTGGTGGGAAAGTGTTTAAAACAGGTCAAATTCATATCCTCTTCCATAGCCATTAAAAAAAATTAATTGTAACATACTTAGAAAGAATTCAAAAAAATTTTTAAAAGTATGTTTTGTTGCTACTTGTTACTATTTATCAAATTTATCAAAGATTCCTGGGTTTAAATGTGTGATTTTCAGCTTGTCCACAGACTTCATGCAGGTTAAGAACTGCACATCCATACATGTGCAAGACTACAAAAACAGTCAAATGTCAGAAAGGATTTGAAGAAACTTAACTTTTAGAAGTTAAATACGTTGGGAATTCTCAAAGAAAACAAAATTTTGCTTTAAATATCTTAGGGAATCAGCTGTCCCCTCCTCTCTAACACTCTTCCATAATGTATCCAAATTGTATAAATTCTAATCTATAGCAGCTTAACTACTTTATGCTGTTGATTAAGTCTGCATGCACATTCTTTTATTATGATACTGTAAAAGTTCCAATGTTGTCAACCATTTAAATAAGCTCAATTAAATTAAAGTACATGGAAAAAATCAGCCTGCTTCCACTAATGTTTTTTAAGGATACTCAAGCTATTAATGAATTTGCAAATATTCTAAACTAACAAGGGCACATGTTTTTTTTAGTCGTTAATAGAACCCTCTTTCTTTTCTTGCATTAAAGATAAAATCATTAGACACCCAACTGTTGGACTGAACTTCCTCCTGCTTATCCCTTAAACTGACTCTTTCTAGTTACTGCTGAAAGGCTCCACTAGCAATCCGTAATACTATCAGCCCTATTTTAGATTTCATAATAGAAAGTACTAATTTTTAGATTCTGAAATGCAGAGATGCACCAAATATAAGATCTTTTCTACGCAGAGGTTCAAAATGCAATTTATTAACACCCACGTAAAAAGATTGCGTATATGGGCAATTATAAATAAAAATATTTTATGCTTGCATATATTTTGCATGCACCTAGTCTTCACTTGGCAACTGGTGTAATAAGAAATATGTGCTTAATATTTTTCCTCCATAACACCCTATTTACTGAACCACTTGGCACTAGCTAGATGCAGGCTTTCTCCAAATCAAGCATTGGCCATCATTGCCAGTAGTCATAACTACAGTTAACATAAATGTGTTTCTTGTCACTGTAACTATTACAAATTCACTATTTATCTTTTACCTGAAGCACTGAACAGATTACAGGGAGAGGGCAATAAGCAATCTCTGAAGGCAGCCAACAGCCAGTGCAGCCTGTCACCCACAAGAGTAAATCACCATTCCTTACCACGTGTATACACACCTGACCACAATCCCACCTGTAAAGTACAGCTGGGGCCTTTAGAAAGTCCCACACGTTAACTGTACAATGTTTTCTGAAGAGACCATTTGAGACAATCTAAGCTAGATTTGTCAGAGTAACATCACAGAATGTAAACATGCCAGAGCCAAGCTCAGCACCCCTCATTCCTCAAGGCAGTGGATTCTGCAGAGCTAGGCTGGTTCCTTTCATCCCTTCCTTTGCAGACCCCACACTGTAGAGATGTCTATGTGCAAAAAGCTCACAAGATTTTAAAGACCCGCCCCCCCCACTCCTTGCTATCCCTTACTTTTCCAAAAAATAGAGAAACACACATTTCACCCAGTGATGGATTCCCTGATAAAACAGTGATAAAGGGGAATTAAAGAACAGCACATGGTTTCTAAATCATATCATTAGTGTACAAAGACTGATCCAGAATATTCTCTGCTTCTGAGACGACACATACAGCAATACATCTATTGGAATGCTTTCAAAACCTCTTTGCTTGAGTCTTATTTTCTCCCAGATAGCACAGGCATGCCAGGTGTTTTGAAGTCTGGGACAGCTACGGTTCACTTCAATGATCCCCTACCAGTACACCATTACACAGGTTAATTGTTGTGACAGAGATTTGGCAATAGCAAGTAGAACTTTTAACAAGAATTTTCTAGTAAAATAATCTCATTTTACAATTGTCGTGGTTTAACCCCAGCCAGCAGCCAAGCCCCACAGAACCCCTTGGTCACTCCCCCACCAGTGGGATCAGGGAGAGAATCAGAAGGGTAAAAGCCAGTGGCTTGAGATAAAGACAATTTAATAGAGAAAACAAGCTGCACATACAAGCAAAGCAAAACAAGGAATTAATTCACTGCTTCCCACGGGCAGGCAGGTGTTCAGCCATCTCCAGGAGAGCAGGGCCAAATCACACAAAACAGGTGCTTGGGAAGACAAATGCCATCACTTAAAATGTCCCCTCCTTCCTCCTTCTTCCTCCCACTTTACCTACAGAGCGTGATGTCACATAGTCTGGAATATCCCTTTGGTCATTTGGGGTCATCTGTCCCAGCTGTGTCTCCTCCCAACCTCCCACGCACTCCCAACTTCCTCACCAGCATTGCCAGTAAAAAAAGTAGAAAAGCCTTGACTCTGTGCAAGGCCTGCTCTGCAATAACAAAAACATCTCTCTATTATCATCACTGTGTTCAGCACAAATCCAAAACACAGCCCCATACCAGCCACTGTGAAGTAAATTAACTCTACCCCAGCCGAAACCAGAAGAACAACATAGCCTGAAGTCCTCAAAAGTCCATGAACCCATAATAATTATTTTACTCAATAATTTAGCAACCATTTTGCAGGCCTATATGTAATTTTCCCCCATAACAACCTTCTCAATCAATATGCCATTAGAGTGTCAAAAATAGTTTAAGGATCAATGAGCTGTAACACTCACATTGCTGCAAAATCTTTATTTTTAAGTCAACTGTAAGCTGATCTCTTGCTTTACTTGTTTTATTTCTTTTCCTTCTAACCTAGGCCTTCCTCTGATATGCCACTGACCCATGGTCCTCAACAGATAGGAGTTTCTATGACAGATATAATACATGAACTTGATAATCATTTGCTCTTCTCCACTTGTCAGTTATTTGCATCCCCATCCTAAATCTCACTCCAGCTTTTTTTAAAATGCCACTATTTGAAAAGTCACCTTGCTTCCAAGCTCAGGCCTTAATCAACAATCTGTACCTCAAAAAGGGAAAAAAAAAGGTCTTTAACACCAAGTGCTTCTGTTACTGCAGACATTTTTAACAGGGCTGATAGAGTTACCTGCTCATTGCCACAGGCTCTGCCTTTCTGAGGAACGCTGTGCACTGCTGCAAGATATGAATAAGAGTTGTGGAGGAGAATATTGCCATGGAAATACTTATAAATGCCTTCATTTCTGAGTCACACTACCACAGGGAGTTTCCGGCTTGCTGGGAATGACTCAAGTGTTTACTGCCCAGTTGCAAATTATATCCCAATTATGTCTGGATTCTGAAAGTATCCCCTTTTCTCATAATTTTCTCTCAAGTTGAGCTCCTCCTCATAAAGTTACTGTGTTTATTGGTTTTGCTTTTCTGTTCTGTTCTCTAAACACATCCAATGGAAGTCGCAGCTCCAAATACAGATTGTTAGACTAAAGGCCTTTGCCCGAGCACTTGTTCATGCTAACAGGTATCTAAACAAAGATCCATTTTTTTCAGAAATTTTCCCTGCTCTTCAGCTCCAACATGGGCATTTATAATCAGACCTTCATGAGAAACTATCATCCATTTTAAATATGTATAACAACTGCAGGGCAAAGGTGTGCAGCTCCACTTACTTCCATCATCCCTCCAATGCAAATTCATCCTTTGTTAGGACATAAGTTACTAGGTGGTATTTGAGAGTTATCTGCATTTCTGTGCAGAAAGTTTCTCCAAAACTAATGCACATCTTTTGTATTTCCTCATCTAATATGCTGCCAATTTCTTGGTCTTTCTGAATGGTCCAGGCTCAGTGGGCACTAAGTATTAAATTTTAGTCTCCTCCTACAGATCTCTGTTTTCCAGTCTGTGAAATCTAGAATGCCCAATAGCTGTTCCATGTTCAAAAGGCAATATCCATCAAAATACCTTTGAATACTTTAACCCTATCTACTAAGTGCTTTGACTAGCAAATGCAACAGAGGTCAGTATCTTACTCTGAGCCTTTCCAAGTATTTTGTCTTTATCAGCATAGTTTCATGGGGGTTTTATTTAAGTAAGATGTAGATCCCTTCACTTTTTAAGAGAGACAATTGGCAAATAACCTTTTATATAATGAAGCAAGAATGACAATCCACAGGCTAATCATTTAGACAGTAATGTGTTGCAGTACAAATTTGCAACTTAACTGTGGCTGTCAAGAAATGATCAGAACTACATTATGAGTTGCTAAGCAGAGCCTACTCACTCTCTCCCTTGGACAAGCCCTAGTAAGTTACATAACTTATTATAAGTTCTCTAAGCAACAAAAAAGTGTCAAGTCAAAGTACAGCGGTCACCTCTCCAAGATTATTGCAGAAACCCTGCATCTCAATTTGTCTCTGCACACTTCACTTCAACTTAGATTCCCTGGATGCTATCAAAGCAATTGTAATTGGAAGCACAATAGTTGTCATTAGGAAAGGCAGAACTGCATGTTATTGATCCACCCATGCCTTTGTCCTCTCCCTTCACCGCCAACCTGTCCCCTTCTCTTAGGATGTTGTTGGTGATAAAATAGTTGTTCACTTAATTACTTTCATTAAGGATGAAGCTCAAGCTTCAAAACATGCAACAAAGACAAGACACTAATTAGGTATTGAATTGTCTTTATCAGATTGAGTTAATCCATGATTGTTCCCGTTTAATTATTTCAGAGAGTACATCTTTTCTTCTTAGATACAATTACCATCTGATGAAACACAGTAATCTTTTAGCCCCGGTATAGTCAGCCATTTTATGATGACATCTTTGGGAGATGTGTAGAAGACATAAAACTGAAATATTTTCCAGCCAATTCAGAGGGGCAACAAGATTCCAGTTTTCTCAAGAAATCTGAATCTCCTCCTGATATAATGGAAAAAGTACAGGTATAATGGAAAACATTATTTCTTTTAAAATTTAGTAATATATTATCTCTCTTATAAAATGATTTAGCGCTTACTGATATATTTTCTGACCTCTGTAGTACCACATCAAATCTTGTTGGTCTTAACCATACTGCAAAACTGTGAAAGCCTGAGGTGCAGATTTCACTGCTATGAGGCTGGTGTCTCCCTTCCCTTCTTGTGCAGTTTTGCGAGTTATCTCTGGCACATGTCCTCCTTACAGCACTTTTAATACAACCAAAATGCTGAGACTTCCAGAAGCAAAGGTACTTAGGTTCCAGTAAAATAAATCATTCTAAATAGCAGCATAGCCTTGTAACAATGGATAAAATGTCTTCCATGAGGAGTGAAAACATTCCCACTTAGTCCCTAAGCTAAGAAATATATTTTCTCTAATACTTACCTCCTCACAGAATTCCCACTACTTCACAGATAATATTTTCCCTTGAAGCGTAATTCACTGCAAAACTGTTCCCAGTAGAAAGCACAGGCCAGACAAGGCCAGCTTACCCATTTTTCAAACCTATATTGTCCTCCAGATGCATCCTTTAAGCCTTGCCCAGTTTAGATAACCTTGTATCCTGAGGCATAAAACGCATACCCTTAAAAATGGTGACAAGATCTAGGCTCTGGCAAGCCTAGAGATCTCCCATTTTAAATACTTCGAATCTAAATAAAACTGTGATGATGAAGTCACAAGCACCACAGAGTACCCACTAGAAAGCTAGACTGAGGGCTTTTAATCAATCCAGGGGAACCGGATCTAAGCAGTGTGTGGAAGAGCCTCCTGTACCATCTGGCTACAAGATCATTCCTTGACAGAGTGTCACTTGTCATTGAAGATGTGGTTTTGTCCCTGCATCTGCTTGGTGCTGTCCTTCACTTAAGGTTTTTCATCTAACAGTAGCAGGGGAATTATGATCTGATTATGAAGAAGGAATTAGATTAATGGTTCTTCACCATACCCAGATTTATGAATTAGCTGCAAGTCTGTCACCTGTTTTCCCACTTTTTCCCATCAAATACACAGCATCAGCCCTTAAAAAGCATCAGCTTTATAAGACTCTACACAACTGATTTACAATTAACAATCTTGTGCTTATATTAAGGAATTTTCTTCATTCTGACATGAAAATATTTTTTTTCCTGTCACTTTAGAGGAGTAGCTCATAGTACTATATAAAACTATTATGTATAATCAAAATCTTAAGAGGAAAAATGTAATCCGCCTTTAAAATCACCAGATCTCTCTTTCTGATATAATAGTCTCTACAAGATTAGGAAATAAGTCCCTTCATGTAAGAGTAGGGACCTAAATTACAGTGGAAAGAGTTAATAAGAAAAAACTTGTCATGTCTGACTATGAAACAGTTTTCACAATTAAAGATGAAAACACAAGGAAGGTATCTATGAGGAAGACTCTAAAGCTCTTGGAATGACAACAGCATTTAAAAATCGCCATTATCTTTTTTCTCTGGTAAAAGAGCAGCCGAAGTAACTGAGAGCTCTGACAGGAAGAAGCTACCCCCAGTGACAACACTTGTGAACAGCAGTCTGTGAGCGCTCTCAGCTCAAGCAGATAAGCCACTAGTAAAAACATAGTTAGTTTAGCTTGAATTTCTTAATTTTCCCTGGATTAAGAACAAATACATGACCAGCTATCAGGCATCAGCTCACTTCAGACCTTTATTTGCACGTCTGCATTTTATCCCACTGAATTACATAGATGGAAAGCCTCCCAATTAACAAATCTGATAGAAGCAAAAAGGCTTCCCTAGAGAAAAAAAAAAGGTTAATCAGTTGAAAATGCAGCATGGTTCCTACCACAGACTCATTTAAATGTGGCATGTGCAGTGCAGTGCAGTGAAATGGGGCAGATAGAACTTCAATTCCTCACATTGTATTTTTTTTCTTATTAAATGTTTTAGCCGTTCCTGTCATAGAAATAATTCTCTTTTCAGAGGCTGCCCTACTTTAGGTATGATATGCATACGTGGCTCTCTTGAAAACCAACATCACTTCCTTTACCTAAATTTGTTGCTATAAACCAACACATTAAACACTGGCTGAAATTTTTTATGAGTTAGAATGTTTTTGGGCTTATTTGTACCATATCCTTTCACCTATCCTGTTTTATAGTCATACCGGCAATAATTAATGCACCTTTTTGGCCTGAAAAAAATAGTGATTCATTAGAGTTCATAAAATACAGCAAAAAAATCACCTCTCATCCACAAGCATTTTAGAAACCTTAATGGATATTTTAATGGAAACAAAAAGATAAGGTGTCAGTAACAGACACGTTAGAGGGTATGCCTTAAAAAGGCTGCCTACAACAATCTGAGTAAAGCTTCAGAGAGTTAAAAAACCAAACAAAACCAGCTCCATAGAAAAAAAAACACCACTCTAAGAATTTGCTCATAATGAATATAGGCAGCAAATCAGAAACTGAAAAAGGATACAAATTAATTTTGTGTCTCACGACCAAAGCTGCAGGGAACGGTTTACCAGAAATTCAAAGTCTGGTGAATAAGCCCCTAAAGGCTCCCTTGGAAAAGCTTGAAAACTGGCTGGCATTTTCCCATCAGGCATGGGATGAAAAGCAAACCTGAGAGCTGCCAATATTTATCTCTCTGCATTTGGAGACTGTGGTTTTTATCTGCAGAGGAAACCAGCTGGGGAGGGAAGAGTCAGAAAGGCTTTATGAAACCAGAACAAACACTTTACAGTTCCATTTCTTTTCCCTCACAGAGATTTCCCTGCTGACATTAATTAAAATTTCTTTAAGGTTATGCACTTGGAGAGTTTGGGAATTTTTTTTTTCTTAAATAGCTTATTCACCATGTGATAGATTTTGTTCTGCATAGTGCATTAAACGCTCCAGGACCCAGCACCAGCCCCATCACCTTCAGAGTGTGCTTCCACAAAGGAAAGGCTCTAACACACCAGCTGTAGCACATCCTGCTGGAATCAGTTAAAACACTACTATCACAGGCATTCTTCACACACAGCACCATTACAAGAATAGTACTTGCATAAATACCCGTATATCCCTCATTCACACCAAGACAGCCACTCCTCACAGACAATCCTGCAGGCTGCTCTCCACAAGCCGCTCCCCACTGACCCTGCAGCACACCTGGCAGCGCTAGCAAGGCCTCCTTTTCTAGATTCCATGCACCAAATATTTCTGTTTATACAACAGAATTGATACTGATTAAAAAAACGTGAACTCTCACCATAGATGGCAGTTCTCTGTCTGCCTGCTTGGTGGGGCTTCTGGTTAGAAAAACTAGATGACTCTGGGTGTGTGCTAACCACCAACAGTTTAGACTGGTAACTGGAGCACCTTGAACAGACCATGAGCCAAGGCGTGTTTGGAGTAAATATTTTTAAAAAACAACAAAAAAACCAATGTGATGTTTCTCCAAGTTTTCCAAGTCTGCAGAACTTGGCAGCAAATCTTGTGAGAAAACATTCGTATTGCCACTGTATATATTAATTTTTACTTAGTAAAAAGACATCCATGAAATAAATACTTGTTCTGCTGCAAAGTGGAACCAAACATAACTTGCTCAAAAAGTGTCACCGTACACACCACCACCACCACAGCATGCAACACAGTAATTAAGGTTCTCTCTAAAATATGCTTTAATCAAACCAACACAGGTGACAGATGAGTGTTACTCTATCCTGATTTACAACATGTCAACTAGAAAGACAATTTTCTGCCTATTGTTAATTGTGTCTGAACAGAGCTCACCAGAAAGTGTCTCAAGACAGAGGCCTCATTTGAAGGCAGAGGTTTTCATTGCTAATTATTTAAATATCAACACACGCCTTGGAAGGGGTGTGACTGAACCCTCCAACAGCTGGCTGCTGAAAGGCATGATGAGGCTTTGACAGGCCCAAATCATAATACATTGTAGCTCACAGAGTTAAATCTGGATTTCCCAGGTATTTTGCTAAGCAAAACTCCATTTTTATTAATGTTTTATGTTTTTATAAATAATTCTTAGATTTCTCAAATAAAAGGTATCAGCTATAAACTCTGTAATTTTTAATTGCATTTAATCTGCAACTTTTCAGGTATGCAAAAAACATCACTGAAAGACCAAAAATACTTTAAAGTCTTAACTGGGAGTACAAACCCAAGATTTAGTAGGAAGATTTTTAGGCTGAATAAAGGGTAAGAGGAATTTGGAGTTGAGAGAGGAAAAGTAAAAAAGCATCCACAATTTAACTGATTTCTAGTGTTGTGTCAATGACCTGTGAATTAACTGCACAGCTTTACCTTTGGGATTTTTCATTTTAGCTGAGGAGTTAACAAAAAAGGAAAACAAACAAACAAAAAACTCAAAAATTGATTGTTACCTAAGATTGTTACCAAATTATGTTACAGTCTGAGTGGAAACCATCTTACCTTGAAGAGACCACTTTTGGCTTTGAAAAATTACTTTTACCGTGTACTTTTCTAAACTACTTCACCCTTCACAATCCAGTCACACTGACATGTCACAAAGCATTCAGGAATTCATTTCTGGGTATTAATCTCTTCAGTGGAGAAAAAATTAGTCAAAAAAAAGGCAAATTAGTATCTTTTTTGATGACATACATGCAACTTCAGTACCAACAACTTGCTTCTATCTGCCAGCACAGAGCGCAGAACTTAGCTGAAGTTATAAACAAAAACCCACTAAGCTTCTCATTCAGATGAGTTCACTATTGTAATCTTAACACAAATGGGATAAAAGCTGTAAATATTGGGAATACAACTATTTTGTGATATTTGAATATACTGTAAGGAAGTCTGGTTTTGCTTTTTCCTAGACATTTAGTGGAGAAATTGCTTCAGCAATTTGATGTAGAAGGAATCCATTCTAGAGAGAAGTCAACTAGTGTACACTTATAAAAAGAATAGAAAAAAAGATGAAAACAGATGAATTTTAAAAAGGGGCTTAAAACAAATTCTAATCTTCTGGTATGTACAGATGAATACTGAGAAGATTAAATAAACATAGATTTAAAAAAGCCCTAAATTCAGAAATGTTCCCAAAGCACTTGTGCTTGACCAGCTGTTCTCTATGTTTCACAATTGCCTGGTTTATAATTCACGTTGAAAGAGCATTTAATTATGAGAAGTGATCTGTGGGTTTGCTACACAGTTGTCAGTAAAAAGAGATGATGAGTAAATTAGGCAATCTCCTGGTTGTAATCAATCATGAACATGGGTTACACAAAATGTCAGCCACAGAAAGCAGTTACTGAGACCCCCAGATGACTGAAGTTGATTAGACACAAATGTTTTCAGTACATTCAATGGAAGTTTTGAACACTCAGCAGCTCAAAGGGTCAAGCCTCAGCTTCATGGAGATTGGCTTTTCCATGTACATCACGCTAACAGAAGAGCTGCACTGCAATTAGCGCAATCACTACAGACAAAAGAAAAAGGATATAACTAACATTAAGCAACACACTGCTTCTGTATAAGAATTTTTGTCAGTAATCTGCATCTATTTGTTTTCTTCTTATTTCTTAAGAACAGCTCTCATTGGGAGTGGAGGAAAATATCTCTTTAGTGAAGGCAACAGTCAAACCTGACTCCATGTGCAAGACCCTTAGATAAGCTTATCTTCAGTATAGTCTGAAGGAAATGATAAGAAGGACCTTGCTCCTCTCTGTTCACATTCCTACTCTATCACTACTTGTTTTGTGGAAATTAGCTCCTGATTAGATGGCAGGAGAAACAATACCTAGGGATGTGATTTGCACTCACATTATCAGGATTTAACTTTTCCTCCAGGTCTTTACAGGTAAAAAACCCAGCAGTATGACAGTCTAATAAAATTCAACAAACCAATTTAAGCAACTGTTTATAAACTGCTTATAAAAGTTTCCCGTTTCTGCAAAGTCTTTCTCTATTCCCTCCTAAAGTGAGTAGAATTTATATCAGAGCACACAGATTACACTGGCATTTCTGGGGTGTTTTTTCAAATAAGATCATCATTCTTACAACTTAGGTAGGCCTGATTTTTTGAAATCTCAATTGCAAAGTAAGACTCAACGGTAAGACCGTAACAATAACAGCATGGTTTTGAAGCATGAAGTTACATCCTCAGTCTCTAACACATTTAACAGAGCAACACATGCTTGCAAGTCTTCTTCCTCTAACCATAGGATTGGTTTCTCAGGGAAGACAAACCTGGTACTGCGCAAATTAAATTAAGAGGTGCATAAATACCTCTTGTTTAAGTATTAATTTGGTCAAGGGGCTTTTTATTTATCTTTATTTTTTAAACAACTGCTAGCAGTGGCAGTAGAGGAAAACCTCAGCATACTTAGTTCAAGAAATAGAACTTTTGAACCTGCTGGTTTCTCAAAATGTAAAAGCTTGTTGGAACAGAAGGAACACCCTGACATAAGTAGAATAAGAAACACTAATCCAATAATTCTCTGCTTTGAAATACAAAACCAAAATAAAAGAAAACCTCAAACCCAACCGTTACACAAACTCACCAAATCTATAATGGTAACCACAACCCAGCACTACCTTCACTGTTTCTGAGGTTTACATCATGTTCCTCCCCAGCAGTAAAAAAATATAAGTCTTGTTATTGCAGAAAAAATAACACTGTAATTGATCAAACTGATCAAATCTGTTTCCTTCCGATCTGTAAAACTGATATTCTCACTACTTTCATTTTTAGTCTTGACCCCACACTGGCTTGAACCTTTGATAGCTGTTCTGCTCCCTTCTCTTGCCCTTATCCCAGACACCTTTGTGCATATATACAAAAAAAAGAAAAAATTAAGTGAGGTAGTGTTAGTAATTTATCAATATTTCATGTCCATAAGTAATTAATTTCATGACTCTCTATAGTGGCAGCAAATTGCGCTACTGCTTTGTATTAAATGTCAGTTTTACTTTGGAAATGGTTTTATTTACAGGTTACTGTAAAATTAGTTTGTTTGCCCCTTATGTTCCTACAGCACATTTGAAAGTTAATTATAAGAAAAAACTAAAGCTAGTGAAACAATAATTCAGTGCTGTTGAACAAGGACAGGCCATTTGAGAAAAGGCATTTTCCAGCAAACTGTGATCCATTAACATAATAGGAACCACAAAGCCAAGGCAGCATTTGTCACCACAGATAAATCATATATTTACATCAGGAGATAATTCAAGGATGATGAGGACAAACCACAGTGAGTTTCTCAGCTAGGTTTAGAAAAGGTATGAGATTTGTGAAATAATACACATTCACCTAACATTAGCTTTTAACATAAATCACACTAACACCAGAGAACCATTTCCTCCAATATCCCACCCACAAAACTACATCCTTATATCCAGATTGTAATGATGCAAAATAGGCTGCTTCAGGATGAAAATATAAAATATGAATGTGCTAAATGAAATAGTCAAGAGATCTGACATTCTTGAGATTGTAAGTATTTATCTGAGATATAAAATGCATAGACTGAATTCCAAGCTTTTCTCTGCCTCTTTTCCAATGCTACCTTTAGAAAAAATATAAATCTATTGTCTGCTTAGATTATTGAAATTTTCTGTTAGGGGATTGTCTCTTCCTGCTGTATTAAATCTCCGAAGTATAGAAGATAAAAACTGAAATCAAGACAACTCAAGATAGCAATGTAATTAATGCACATCTTCAATGTCTACAAGTCTCGGGGTATTTGCAGAGTATCTCACTACTTAGACAAAAGCTGGAAAAAACTTTTCTAATCAGGAGAGGAGACAGATCCACCTCTAGCCGTTTAAGTGGCATGCACCATGAGGGTTTTTTCAGTTCCTTTTGTTCCTGCTTTACCAGACAATGATAAGCTGATAGGATGGTAATTCAGATATTTTCCCACCTGGAGTACATATTGCCACCTGAAAACAGCAATGAGGAATCAGATTGGTGGCAGTAGCACAGAGATTCCATGCGAGCATGTTGAGGGCTGAGCAGATAAATCAGTCTCACTTCCTCCTTATTTAACTAAAATTAAAAAAGCATTTGCAGACATAAATATGCTTGCATGCATGCTTATTTATGAGGGCATAGTTTAGAAGTTTGATCACCAAAATCAGATTAACAGAGTAGAACATTATACTGCATAGACAGAACAAAACCATGTTACACTGTTTTAAAAATGATATTTAACACTACTTCCAAAACAAAATCATGAAGGAATTTGAAATCCAGTGTGTTTTGAGATATAAAACTTCCAAAGAAAATTTATTGGTCTACTGTAAAACTTTAATCTTGATTTAGGCTTCGAAACTAGAAAAAGCGTGGAGTGCAGTTCCTTTTTGGGTGCCTCTTACCTCAAGACTGATGGCAAGAAGTGGGCCAAAAAAAGCTACTGCCAGCACTTCTTCAGTAAAATGTGTGCATAAAACGTCCACAGTGTCTTCTTTGCAAGATTAATGTGTCAGGAAAGGGCAAAGGCTCTTAATTTGCTAACCTCTGCATGACTACAGTTCAAGAGACTCAGCAATCCAGGTCAATCACCCTGCATACTTGGCTTTCAACAAATGCTTGCTGGTTTTACATTGTTAAGGGAATAATATGCTATAACTGTGGCAATGACATGACATGAGCCACTTAGCTTTATTCTTATCAGCTGCATACAGTGGTTTATTCTTCACGGCTAGATGATTTCTCCCCTCTGACACTTTATAGGGGTTTATTTCATGGGGTGTCATTTGTTGTTCTGCATCCATCATGGGAAATGAGGTTCACTAAAAATAAATCATTTCAGCCTTCTTTTTAATACTGCTGGAAAAGAAAAGAGAGGGAAAACAAACTCCGAGAACTGACAGCTCAGAACTTTTAGCAAATTTAATTCATGGCAAGAAGTTGCTGTCTACACCAAAATCCACCTTTTAAAATCACTGCATACTACAGTGGTGCACAATGATTATCTGTTTTGAAAGAGCAACATGTCTCAAATGTCTTCTAGCCTTTATTCACTGCTCATTCTGACATGCAAGCACATGGTTTAGTAATAGGATTATATTTACATCAATCCTATTACATGATCGGATTACAGTTCCTGATCCTAGGAATGCTTTTCAGCCCGTACAGGAATTTTACATCATGCAGCTTTAAGGACCAGCAGTTCCTGTCGGTGAGCATCTTAGCTTTCAAATATTTGCAGATGCAACTAGATTTGAATAAGGTAGTAGAGATGTATATAGCCTGCACATATGCTTATTGTACTAATTTCATGAGTTCTGCTAATGTAATTTATTTCTTTTATATTGTTGCTCTGTTCTTATTAGTCAGTTCAGGAAATTAAAAGTGACCTTTGGTGGGCTATATTTCAAGATGAATAGACAGGGCACTAGAGAGACAAAGCCTACAGTATCTTTTACAAGACCCTTCTATAATGTGATAAAGAAAAATTTACCCCTTTTTCCTATATTTCAGTCTCTGTCCTGCAGACTTAGAGTTTATATTGTCTCTACCTTAGAGGAGTTATCTTTTATCACGTCAAAATACTGTTTGAGTCCTTTTATGTCATTTAAAAAGATTTATTTCTCAGAGGTATAAAAGTGTCAGTTCATGGAGTGAACAGTGGTAAGAAAGGCCTTCACTATTTTAAACTCTGTACTTGAACAGATAATAACATTCACGGTCATTAAATTTTAAAACCTCAGTGCTATCAGGGTTGTGTTGTCAAGATAGAACAAGTACAACATTTTAATGTCTCACTGCTGTTTGGCCTGGCCCACCTCAAAGGCACCACTTTCCTATGAGCATCCTATTAATCTTGCTGGAGAATTAATTTTTACAGTACTACAGTAGCATTCAGTCACATGTTTACCTTCCACTGACAAGGGTTAAGGGAACAATTCAGCTTGATTACCAGGATGGCTTTGTTTTTACAAACTAGTATTTCATTACATTTACAGTTAAGAGAACATAGCCTGATGGTAAGAACAGGAAAGGATGTAGGCTGGTGATAAATCTCAGTGCTAGCCCATTCTGAGTCAGTATCAAAAATAGCTCTGAATTGAGGACAAAACTCTCATTATGTATCATGAAAAGACACACAATTAATTATGAGCACTCATATTGACATCATGCCCATCCTTCCCTCCATTGCTCAGAGAGAAAGGTGGTGCAAATCCTTTTCTCTTTAACTCCAAGTCAACTTAGGCACTGAAAATGACCCAACATACTCTGGCA
The DNA here is from genome assembly GCA_013397775.1 of Eulacestoma nigropectus. Classification (NCBI taxonomy): domain Eukaryota; kingdom Metazoa; phylum Chordata; class Aves; order Passeriformes; genus Eulacestoma; species Eulacestoma nigropectus. The sequence continues at coordinate 2,584,911 of VZTE01004149.1, forward strand.
GACTCTCAGTCCTAACATAGAGAGGCACCAAGTACAGTCCTCTATCTTGAAACAACAGAACTCCCTTAGCAATCTGTTACATATTCAATTGCACTTTGCAAGAATTTCCATCTCCAGTAAGAAAAAAAACCTTAGTGTTTCAAAGATACATCCATCAAGCAAGCTGAAAGACTTATGGACAAGTATCTCTTTAAACACCAGAAATTTAGCCTTGTGGAGCTTATGATTTAAATTTCAATGCATTTAGTCTTTGACTGGACTTTCATGAGATTCTTTACTTTGTAATGTCTAAGAAAATTATAATACAGAAATAAGTGTTACACAACTGCCTTTCAGGTATGTATTTTAAAAATTCTTTTTAATGCTAGTCATTTGTCATTCCTAGTTTTACCCTAGTGTAGATGTGGAAAGGACTCAAAAAGGAAAAAAAAGCAGTGGATATTTTTCTTCATTTAGGTGGATTTTTTGTTTTGCTTTGTTAAGGGATGAACAAGAATTTGTTTTACATTATATACAGAGATAAATGGTTCTCATCAAAAGTGTGGGAGATCCACACAAAAAGAGCTTGATTGAAAGTCTAGTAAAATAAAAAGAAGATGAATCCAGAAAAGGATCATTTGCTTGTGAAAGAACCTAACCTCTCCCAGCTGATAAAAAAATGGGATTGCATTTTCCCCAAGAGCAGTGTTCTGGCACTCCGTTCATCGAATTATTTTAGTCAACTTTTTCTTTAAATATTTAATCACAAAGTTCAGAATCCAGGCTCCTTTAAATTCAGAATAATTTGTTTAAAAATAATCACACTGCTGATTAGATGTGGACAAAATTTGTAGTCACTGACAAATTTGCACATCTGTTACTTACAATATTTTGCTTAAAAAAAGAAAACCGACAAAAAGTTGGTGAGCTAAGAGATCTGATTGCCTGCACAGCAGTCTCAGATTGTGTCTGCATCCCAGAGTCACAAACTGAGAGTTGGATGCCTGATGCACACTGCAAGGTAGTAACCATAGCTTCAGAATTTAACAGCAGAGAATCGGGTCAACACATTTTGGGGGTAAAAACTGCTTACAGTGCAGAGCAGTGAGTAGCCACGATGACTTGCCAGATGTGATCCTGCTTGCTGTAACACGTTTCCCATACCAGCACTTATTAATCAAATGTTATAGGAAGCTGCCTGCACCAGCATTCTGCAACCATGATTAATTAACCAGTAGGTTTTAAAGGGAAATAAGTCACTTTCTCAGAGACAGGAGTCTCTAGATTTAAATCTTCTAAGAACAAATGTAGGACTGCAGCCTGTCAGCTACTCCGCTGATTTTGTCCATCTTGAGTGGCAGAGGCGCATGTCAGGCAAATCAAGTGCTCTCTCACTTCACACCCAGAAATACAGTAAAGCAGAACTACATGGTGCTGAATTACCTCTGAGGGGTCAAGCAATGATAATGTTTGGCTTTCTGGAAAGCACAGGCTCACTAGTGAGAAGATAGAACCCAAACTTGATAGCTAGTAGCAAATGTATGTCATTTAAAGCGAGCTTTGGACTAAATTGCTTCTCATAAAAAAAAATTAAAATCTTAGGCTGGCATAAATGACAATTCTCTCCCCCTAATATCTGCATTAAAACCAAACAAGCATTTAACCTTAATACATTGCTGAACAGCCACACCCTACTGGAAAAAATTATTAACTGAACTATATACTTTACAACACATATACATATTCTAAAAGAATTTCTTACTGATGAAGAAAACAAAAGTCTGCCACATACTGTTAACAATTAGCCATTCTAGTTGCAGGAGTCACACACATGCCTGGCTTCACAAAAAATAGTGATATTGCTACAAAATGACAGGTTTTTTCTGTGAATGTTTTTGTTACTTTCACAAATGGGAGGTTTTGGTTTCTAGATTGGCAGGTTCACCAATGCAGGAGAAGACACAACTCCTGTGGCTCGTTCATTCCAGCACAGAGTGGGAATATTAAGGGCATGTGACTTGTTCCCGAGCTAGCATTATCTTCAACACCTTTAGCAGCCATTGCCTCATCCCTGACACAGCATTATCATGTCTCCTCATGCAGCTTCTGACAAGCACAAGAGCCACACTTAAGTCATGGCTCATAAGTCACAGGTCCCCGCAGTTCATTGTTGTTATAGTTTACAGAACTGGAGGCACTGGACTGCTAAATTTGGTGCACATGGAATTCCTACATCTGTCAAATACTCTCCAAGATATGTCTCAGTTTCCTTGCTACAGACAATACCTTCTTTGCCACCTTTTAATTTTTCTTAGTCTATTTCATTCATCTCTGTAATGCATCATCTCTTAAAGATTTTAATATGCATACACAAACATTTGGCCAAGCCCAGGGATTCCTGGAGTGTGCTTAGGGTTTCCAGGACTAGTTTGCCTGCCTCTAATACTGGTGTAGTTCTCCAGGAGAAAGGAAAAAAAAAAAAAAAATCAACAGCAAAACCCCTCAATAATCATATTCAGATACCTATTTGTGAATGTGACCTCACTGCCCTTGGTGACAGTGTCACACTCATTGCTCAAGACATTTGAAAAATCAAACCAATTAAGATTTAGAGCCAATAAGAACTCAGAATTTCTTCTTCTTTTTTTTTTTTTTAAAGAAATTCTGACAATTCAGAACTACTTTTTGGTCACATGGAAACACATCAAAATTCTCAGAAACCTTTCCTTATCACACAGTCAAAATCCCCTTCCCTCCCCTTTGTTTTAAAAAAATAGTTTCAAGTGTTATTGCAACCTTATTGCCTTGCATCACAGCAGTGCATCATATGACATGTCAGAAAGGACATCAGTTACCATGGCACAACACTGAATATATTTCATCTTTCTTTCATTTTCTAATAAAATTAATGACATGGATATATGGATAAAGATTATATTTTCATGATTCAAGTGTTTCATTTTGCACCTGCATAAAAGAATTCAACAACGAAAAACTGACAAAAATACTGGTGCTGGCTAGCCCTTGATTAGAAAGCCAGTTCTATTAATAGTTTATTTTCATGGGCAGGAAAGAAACCAAAACCCCATCATAAGAGAAACACAGCATGCTAAAAGTTTTGCTTGTTAATTTTCCATGTGTGTGGTATCTTTATACCCACTCCAGATATCCCTTAGATTTGGGTTACCACCAGTGTGTGCACAGGGGGCAAGACAGGAGTGTTTGGGACAGGACAAAGCTGCAGGGGCAGAGCTCTTGGGGGTTGGGTCTTATAGAGACTACTTAGCACGGGCTCTTCCAAGCTCTGCCCAGGCAGCCAAGGCAGTTAATATAGTTCCCTATAAATAATAAAAATAGTTATGCAACAATACATGCAAACCAAATATTAATCAACCTGAACACAGTAGCACTTGTTGTGACACTGCCTGAAAAAAGACACAAATCCATTTACTTAAGTCCCACCTTCCATCCAATATGCCCCCAGCTGGTTGCCAGGCAACCAAAAAAATATCATTGTGCTTGTGAATTAGGCATGGGAGAAGAAAACACATGCACAAGAAATGTTTCTTTCCCTGAATGGTTCCTAGGACTTAGGTGGCCTGAGCTCCACTTTCAGCCAGGGTCCTGGGCAGGTGAGAGCACTGGCTTGCAGCAGCCTGCAGGCCTGAGTTCCCACCAGTTCTGCTGCAAATGCTTTACAAGGAGCTCATTAAAAGACAACGTGAACCAGGCAGCCCAGTTCAGTAATGTGACCAAGCTACTGAACATGATTAAGGGGGTGTGGCAGTGCTTTTCAGAGGAAAAGAGCAACCACAGGAAGCCAGATACAACCTGGTTGCTTTCGCTCAGGCAACCAGCACTATCTTGTAGTTTCTCTGCTCTGGAATGGGATAAATCTAGTGAAAATGAGTGCTGGTGAACTTGGAACACTATGTCAGGATCTGTATTATGCCCAGTAACTAATGTCACATGGGTACTACACGCATATGTGTGCACATCTCATATTTTTACCAAAGGAAATTGTCCATCGTGGAATAAACTCTGCCTGCCAATCTATTAAGTGATGACAGTTCAGAACTGAATTTCAGCATGCCGGTAGAAAAGATAGCACAGTGGCAGCCAGCTAAAATGTGGCTCCTGACAGCAACACACAGGGGAGAAAATGGCACTGATAGCAGGATACCTGTTTGTCATCACTGTCATGATGGGGGGGGGCAGAGACACAGAAAACTTCTTGTCTCTCCTGTTACAGGACAAGCCCTGCAGTTAAGTTATTCCAAAATGTCCATCACATAAATGTAGCCCCTTGGAAAAGCAAGGTTTACCACAAAAGAATACAAACATTATCTGGAAGAGACTTCTGGTGGTCATAAAACCCAACCTGCTGGTCAGTTTGGGGCTGTAGTTTAAATCAGCCAGAGCTCTGAGGCTTGCATACTTCCTGAGATGAGTCCAGAGCCCCAGCAGGCAGCCCCTTCCTGTGCTGAAGCATCCATCCGAGGAAGAAACACATCTCCTGTTAAAGCCTTCCAGGAAGGGGACAGCATGGCCCCATGCTGGGGTTGAACCAGATGTATAAAGATGAAAGCCCTGATGTCCTATTGCTTGTCTCCAGAGACATGGATTTGCCTTAGTTTAATATAATGCTGTTATTATATAATCCTTTATAGCTGGTGAATCAAAAAGGCTGACTTACGAAAATCTCTCACTTGACAGCAATGCTTCTAGAAACTGACACTATTTGTTATGATTGAGATATTTAAGAATATCATTGAAATTGGTTTAATTTCCAGTTAGACTGAAGAGAGTTTTATTTTCATCTCTTACTCTCCTTTTCCTACAAATACGTTGAGTCTGAAAATGAATTCTGATGATATAGATCTCAAATAGGCATTTCTGTAAGTAAGGTGAAAATGGATTTGCATTTTGAAACAGGCTGGGCAAAATCAATTCTTTATAAGTCATGTTTTTAGGCACAGGAAAGTGTGTGGGTTTAATCTGTGAAATTCTGCACACTTGAACATGCACCTCACATAGTAAAATAACTGCAGAGCAGCAATTTTGATTTGAAAACATTCATCCACTGTTCTTAACACATAGGTGAAAGAGGGAGAGAGAGAAATGATGTAGTACCACTCAATGGTCAGTGCTTCAAGGGCAGCACTTGTTTCATTCCTGAGCATGAGACAAACACAATAAAGAAATAAAGTACTACATAGAATTCCCTGCATTGATCTTCATTGATCTTCACCTTCAGACTTGCATTCTTTTTGTCTGTGTGTGACTCCATTCAGTGAGGCATCAGCTTGACGTTTTCATGGGCTCATTCCCTGAGAGCTACAAAATTATTACAGTCCCTTATAAATCATACATAAGCTCACACAGGGCTCAGTCTGGGAGGAATTACATTCCTATCTTTCAAACCCAAGACTAGCAGACCTCTAGAGATACCTCCAACTAAAACTCAACTCTATGAAAATCTAACCTATCATCCATGTAATACCCTTGTCCACTCAAAAAAAGGGAAAAATACTGCTACTTTTTAAAATAATAACAATATTTAGACCCTCTATATGTTAAATACATGTAGATCCCAGCAAATCCATGGGTTTGGTGCCTTCTTTTGGGCTTTTTTGGGGTTGGGATTTTTTTTCCTTAAAAGAAACCGTGGCACTATAGGAGAATAAATTGCAGATTTTCCCAGGAGGTTAGAATCATGTCATGAGTACAGAAGATTATGTGCAAAGATAATTATTTCCCATAGACAAAAGCCCTTGCATGATTTCCTTAGAACGTGGTGTGGGGCAAGCACTTAACACCTATTAGATGCACATCAGTTCTACCAGAAATCTAATACCTACAGCTGCTTTGCTTAACCACTAATTAGCCTGATAAAAGACAGTGTTGCCCCAGCCTTGCTGCTCTATATTCCAGTGATTTGTCATTATCGGAAGCTAATATCCAATGTGTACTTCCCATATTAATGCCTCTACCTGACACCTACAACAACTACATGGAAAATGTCTTTCTTCCCAGGTACAATAGATTTCCTGACAGCACTACTTGTCAATTCCTCTCTTTTCACAGAGTTTCCACTGAGACTACTAAAAACATGTGGCATTACCACCAGACTCAAATCCATTTCAAGGCGATGGTTTAACAGAGGCTGGACAGTGTCCAAAGAATGGCAATGAAGTGTGAAGGGTCTAGAGACCAAAACTTATGAGGAGCAGCTGAAGAAAGTGGGCTGGTTTAGTATGGAGGAAAGGAGGCTCAGGAAGATCTTCTAGCTCTCTACAACTACCTGAAAGATAGTGAGGGTGGGGGCTTATTGGTCTCCTCCCAAACAAGCAACAGGACAAGATTTGCATCAGGGGAGGTTTAGATTGTATGTTAGGAAAAATTTCTTCATGGAAAGATTTATGAATCATAGGAACAGGCTGCCCCTGGAAGTGGTTGGGTCACCATGTGTAGCTGTGACACTTAGGGACACAGCTGAGTGGTGGACTCGGCAGTGCTGGGTTAACAGCTGGCCTCCATGATCTCAAAGGTCTTTTCCAAGCTAAAGGATTCTGTGACATCAACACCACATTTGTCCTCAAATCAGAGGACATATTTGAGCTGAGGACATTGCCACCCAAACCCACCAATCTTCAGTCTAGTCAGCTTCCAACACAGGCAGCAGCTTCTGCTTCCAAACCTTACTAAATGACTGAAATAAAAGAGCCTGAGGCTGTTGTACACTCATGAGATATAAAGAACACTTGTTAGTTTCCTAATCATTTCCCAAATAACTTTTGATAAGAAACGCTTCCTCCCACAAGTATAACATCTCTCAGCATGCACCACAAATAGCCTACACTGGTTTTTGAGCCTCCCCTCTGGAGCAAGCCTGCAGTCAGTTTTCACCCTCTTCTGCTTCTGCTGAAGCAAGAATCCCCTCCTCAACTCTGTTATGTCTGTTCTATTGCCAACAGCACCTTTAGTGTTTTCAAGGTAATCTACACAAGAGAAAAGTAATTTGCCATGCACACTGACTGACATTTAGCTCTCACCACACAGGCAAGAAAATCATCAAGGCAAAAAACATGTCTGATGTAGAACAGATGAAATAAAGCATGTCAAGAGAAGAATAAATTGTATGCCAAAATGTTGAGAGAGACAGACGTGTTTTTTCTTTCTAAGACATCTGCAAGGGAAACCTGGCATCAACTGAATCAAACTTCTTAGGTTAGCACATAAGGAAATTAACTTATATATAGCACAGTGCTCTCAACATACCAGAATTGTCCATGTGCTAAACAGGCCTAGAAAAGCCTCGTTTGCTTTTTTTACTACCACACAGGGCTAGAAATCTAAAAGGAATAATGAGAAGAGAGCTCTCCTCCAGAGATTGCTTTGCACATTAATTTGCATTTAGTATTTACCTAATAAAAGAGGTGTGCCAGCTGGTAACATGACCAAGGAAAAGGTTTATGTATAAGAAATAACTTCCAGAATGGCATCATGCATTTCGGGACTGTTGTTTGCTCTGACAGGAAAGACCTTTACTCAGAAGTACAGAGGCGTGTTTCAATACATCTTGACAACTTTTGTTTCAGTTCTTCAAGGAATTTTTTGGCAAAATAGTGATAAAAAAAGTTACTATGTTACTGAGCAAGAAATAACGAACTATTTTCCCCACATAACACAAACAGCGTGGGGCAAATAGGACAAGAAGAGTACCCTGCTCCATAAGGAATTGCAAATCCATATCCAGTAGTGACTGCATCGTACAAACAGGTTGCCAAATGTGTTTGGGGATTCACAAGAGCAGAGTCTACCAATCTGCAATGAATCACTTGAGAGCTAGCGAGATTCGGAGCAGGGGCCACTTCTCCTTGGCAAGTGTGAGACAGCCCCTCTTTCAAAGAGCAAGCAGTGGGTGGGGAAATAGTTTGAGTCCAAAAAAACCATTATGTGCTATAAATCTTCTTAAAAATTAAAGCACATATCTGTCTTCTTAAATAAGTCTACCTTGAAAGAAGTGAAGCAAAAGTAACCTAGTGTTTATAAGGCCTTTTAAAACCTACAGAGCAATAACATTTTAAATCCTACTAATCTGGTATTTATAGTAGTATAAATAGCTTCCACATCCCTGTTCATGCACAGGCATGATTCATTTTATTTCTTGCACTCCCTCTTTCTTTTTCCTCTCTCCACAGGCATCTACTTTATTTCTAAGTGTAAGTGTAAAGGGATGAGAAAAAACCCTGAGAAAATATAGAAATAAAATACTAGTTATGTAACAGAAAATGCAAACAAAAGGTGGAAAAAACCCAGGATAAGAATAAAACCGTAGGCTTTGACCTAGGTTATAATTCATTTCTGCAACAGTATTGCAGAGACTGAGGACTATAAAACTGTAGTACATTATTTGCAGGATTGGCAAGAGCTGCTTCCAATATAAATGTTCTATTCAATTTCTTAAAGCATCAGTTCTGCAAAGCACTCGAGCATGCAATTAACATTAAGTATATGCTTAAGTCACACCGATTTTAAAGCAGTTTAGACACACTGAGCATTTGCAGAATCAGAGGTGTCAGAGCCTGACTGTCAGCTGCCTGCACTGTTTCAAGTGAGGGACTACATACTTCAGATGAAGATCTGCATTTCACTTTACGTTTTGAACCACAGCATCAAGGAAAGGTTCTATTAACATTTTCTTGCACCAAAGGCAACCTATGTGCTTAAAAAGATATGCCTCGTGTATTCTTCTCTCATCTTTCCATTGAGTAAGTGCAGGAAAACATGAGTCCAAGCATAATTAAGGCTTGACCAACACATTAAGGAAAACAAGTAACTAGGACTTTATTCCAACAAGATGTATAATACTAAAATTCCCAAAGGACTAAAATGTCATTTTGTCCTCATTTTATTTTGGGAGTGGTAAAAAGCATTTATTGTGGGGTTTTGTGGTGGTTTTTTTACATTTTTCTATCCATATTACCACTTTTTAGAACACTTTGGTACAGACTGCATCTGTAGCACTGCTAACATACACACTGCTGTTTAATACAGAGAAAGAAAGGAAATTATAGACCACAAAGTGGAAATTACAGAGGACAATATGCTTTTTTTTTTCCCCAGATATAATTACTATAAACTTATATAAGGTAACTGCATGGTATTTGAATAGATAGATAGATATAATATAGGAGCATATAGTTAACTGGATTTCTACTTATGTAAGAACTGAAGAGATTTGTTACAGGAGATAGAGAATAAGGGACAAACAATACCTTTGCAAATTTGGTAGGGAAATCACTCCAGCCACAGAGCTGAGAGAAAGGGTGAAAATGAACCAGAATACACGAGGTAAATATCTTTCAAGTCTCTTACACCAGGACAAACTGTACCTGAAATAAACCTCTAAAAGTTGCCAATCTTGCCAAACATTTGTTCCCAAGCATCTCATTAGCTTTCAAGACACGCTGTCAGTGCCCTTGCTGAGAGCACTATCAGTGGAGGCTGCAATGCCAAGCCGATGTTCCGGGTTAAGTGGCTGTTAAAGGGAAGTTATTAATAGAGCACTCATTCTGTATATTATCGCTGCCATATCAATTACATCACTTGGATGTCACAAAAAGCAGGGCAAGCCGAGATATCCTAACCTGAACCAAGTCCAGAATCTGCCCCTAATTTCATTGCTTCAGAGAGATCCTGCTGAATACTGAGCTTCCCCAGCTGTGCCATACATTTGAAACATCTTTGCAGAGAGGACCAATTTACATCCGAAAAGCAAAAATGTGCTGCCTTTAATACTTGGGGTTTCTGCATGGCATTACTGTTGTCAGCATTACTGCAGCATGAAAAACAAGGAAAGGCTTCCTTACTCCTGAAGAAATGCTGCATAGTTAATCCGCGATGAAGCGAAAGCCCCCAGCCAGCCAGGGGAATTGCTCTGTCCTGAAAGAGCTTGAGGAACAAGGACAATCTCCCCTTGCAAATCCCAGGAAGAGGGGATGGTGACGCAGTGAGGAGGTGCTGCAAGGATTTGGACAGCTCTAACTTAAGGCACTCAGAGGAGATGGCGATTTTCCAACAGAGGCCGCTGCAGCCTGTGGTACAGCCCAGGAAACCGGAGGTGGACAGGCAAAACCTGGGGGTGCCTGCATGGTGCTCACCACAGCGTGTTCCCAGGAACAGGAGCTGTGCCACCTGGGTTTCTGAAGCAACCACGCCTCACTAGTCAGGGACTCCAAGAGGAAATTCAAGGTTTATTAGTCTCTGCAGAGGACTGCCTCAATGCAGCTATTCCCCGCATGGCAACCTTGCACCGTCCTCTGCCATCTACATATGGCAATATTGCACAAATATACCCTGTGTACTACATATACCCTGGGGTTTCTTCTTTTAGATATATTTTCTCCTTAACTTTCCAGGCAATATGGATTTCTACTGATGTGTAAAGCTCTTATATGTTAATCATCATCCAGAAAGGTAATTTTAAATCCTACTATATTAGTAGTCATTCTCAGGTGTGTAATTATGACTAAATGTGAACACTCAGAAACATTTTTGATGACTGCTGCAAAACACAAATCCAGTACAAATGCAGCTAATATGTTCACAGTCACATGCACATCACTAATAGAAAAAAAAAGAGAAACAATTTTATAAAATGCTGATGAATGAACAGTACAGCCACATATATTTTCTCTCTTCAGTCACATTCAAACTCATTTTGTGACAGCAAGTGGCACATCCTTCTCATTTAGTCATAGCTGTAACTGTATTTTCTGATGCAATGCTTGTGTAGAGCAGAGTTCTGCTCTTTTCAGCACGACAAAGTATATGGGGCTGATACTGACTTAACTGAGGTGGTCCCCTATGGAAATGCAATAAAACTAGATTTTAACTAAAAATGCAGGAAAGGACTTCTACTTAAGAGCCATCCTAATCAGTGAAGACATACCCTAAATACAATGGGTGGAAGTCCTTGCTTCCCTTGCTCCCCAGTATCAGAGCACAGATGTGGTGGCTCGGGAGAGCGAGCAACCGAGGCCCCGTTTCCTCTCCACATGTTCCTTCCTCCAAAGGACAATGACAGGCAGCTCAGCAAGCCAGGTTATACTGGCAGAGCACGCAGAAAACCCATTCCCTCTAGCAGAGGTGGGAAGAACATCCCAACCCGGGACTGCACTGCTGCTGCAGTAAAGAGCCTCAGCCCAGCTGCAGCCAAGCTTCCAGAGAGCTCGTCTGGGTGTGCGCCAGCGCTGTCACAGGGGCTCGGAGAAAAACAGCTCTGTGCTGGTCTCTTCCCATATTTTACAGCAAACAGCATTGATTCGAGAGAAAGCCAGTAAGGATGTGCTCTTTTCTGGGTTCCCTCCTACTGTTTCCACTACGCAAAGGAATTGTTTTCGTGCAGAACATTGCAGGTTATCTTACTGCAGTGTTTTGGGTCTTGGGATGAGGGGGATATATCTTTTGATTAATATTAACTATCTCACCAAGCCCTTTAATTTTAAGCAACACGTGAAATGAGATTAAGTGCACTCTACACAGACATTTTCTCCAAGCTTTTTTTTGACTTTTTGTTCAACGATTTACACCAAATTAAAACTACTTTGAATGGTAACAATGATACTGAACAGTAATAGTGAGACTCAAGTGAATCAAAACAACACAGTCAAGATTCTAAAACTGCACCTTACATGGTCTTATAAGAAAATTTCAAAACACAGTCCAAGTGTACTAAAACATTGTTAAATCCATCTTTTGCACTTGAAAATATCACTTAGTAACAACACTTGGTAAATGAGACATGGACACCATATTTTGAATCTTATTCATGAGTCAGCACTCTTAAACTCTGTGATGTGAACCTGGAATCATCAGTGATGATTGAACATTTTTCCTTAACCTGATTGCAGAGAATTCATAGGGAGAAACATCCATAACTCTGACACTCCCACTCTTGCCTTGTAAGAGGCTAGAAATGAAATCACAGCAAGAATGGAATAAACTGGGAAATAAGCAAACCTATTTGTCAAGTCTTTGACACATATGCACAATGTGCAATAGAAACACTTCTACATATGTCTGTTTCATGAAAGCATGCACATTAAGATGTCTTTCTAAAGTTTCGTTAATAGATCATTAATAGTTTGACTAATGGACAGCTAAAACGTGCCCAGGAGGATTTCATATGCTTGCCTGCTCATGGCCTTTTTTCACCCACTCACAGAAGGATATATAAAACCTGGGCCTGCAATCTCAAAAGACTGGGGTTAGTCTACATCAACTACTTCAATTAAAAAAGAATTTTAGAGAACACTGGGAGTCATTTAGAGCTGGACTGGGTAGCAATTTCTAACATAGATGATGGGCTAAAATCTGAAGAACAGCATAGAGCGGCCAAGATCTGAAGGAGCATGTCTGAAGGCACACCAGCTACCCCCTGGATTTTGTTCTTCTAATTTTTTGTTATTCTAATTATTTTGTTACTAAAGGACAAACTTTGAAATTCTAAATAAGAGAAACCCTATACTTTAAAGAATTTATCAATATATATTGAAAGCTTTAGAGACTTTACTATTATCTGGGTCATTTTGTTGGAAATACTTGCAAACACCCATGGTTTTTTCCCTGATTGAGGTTAAAAAGGCAAGGTTTTCAGGAAATGAAGTTATATGCTGACTTTTCTTGGCACAATAACACTGTCAGTGTTTCCAAGGGGTTAAGTTTGAAAATGAGTGATTATGAAACTAAACGCATGTCTTGCACATGAAAACATTAATTATGATTTCTCAAATGAATACAGAAAAAGCCACACATCTTTTAAAGAACCATATGCTTCTGCTTTTAAAATGAAAACAAATTAAAATATCCACAGGAGCTTTTATAGTGATTAAAATCTGCCAACCAACTGAGCTAAGTAAGTTAATTAGCACCAAAGAAGCCTCAAGTGATCTGCAGTTTTAGTCACAATTCCTTTGTCTTAAATTCAGATGACTAAAGTTATTTTATACACGAAAAAGATTTATGTAGCATGGTACAAAAGACAAACAATGTTGGAATGATTCTCACCTGATTTCTTTTCTACTGTATTTCCTGTGCTTGTCTGGAGCACAGAGCTCCTATCAGATAATAGCAGCCATTTTATAATCATCACTTTACCAAATGCAAATACCCACAAGGAAGAAGTTTACTATTTAAGCAAAGTTAAAAGGAAAGATCTGATAGAGTTAAATTCCCAATCACAGACAAATTAAATGAATTAAATGAACACAAAAAAGGTGCCCTTTTTTGTGCCTTTTGAGCCTCAAACCGTTTGAAGCTCTTCATAGCCTTCTAAAACTATCTTCTAAAATAGTTAGTATTACAACTTTTCCCCAAAAAGCTAGCAAGCTCTACTGAAAATAAATCCCTGACATTTGCTAGGTGCTCTCTGACAGTGACCAAGAACATACACACGGCATCCATTGCACCCAGTCACAGTATCGCAACAAGGAAAATAATTTTTATTTTACTCCTGCAAATAGGTCTGCAAAAATACTGAAAACTATTTTCTATGAATACTAGTAGAAATTTTAAATTAATCTCCATTGTATGTATGAGCATCTGTGTTTATTTTCTCTGAATAGTCTATTTAGTGGCAGCATTTCTAAATGAATGAAGTTACTGGCAGCACAATTCATGTAAACAGAGCTCACTTCTTGCAAGCATTCACACCAAACCAAATTGAGCAAGGAGATCTTCCAGTGAAGTAACAACAATAATAAATGCAAGGGAATAAACCGAGCTGGAAGTTAATGAAACACCTCCTATGTCAAAGCAGGATCTAGAACCATGCAGCTGCATCAGAACATTCACCCAGTTTTCCTGTACCAGATATTCACAATTGGTTGGTTAATGATCTGATGAAATTATTTTATGAATTCTCTGTGAAATACATTTGGGAAAAATTTCATCCATCAGTGATAGTTCAAAGACATGAAAAAAAAAAGAAGAAATTAGTCAAATAATTACTACCAAATCACAAATAAAGAATGCATTTAGACAAGCACGTCAAACGACCAGTGTGCACAAATAAAGAACATTAATAACAGGTGTAGAAATGCAGTTTCTGTGCATTCTACAGGTGCAGAGAACCAAACAGTTTCTTTGCACACAGATCTTGATTTCTCCTTGCAATTTAGGAGGGGAAAAAAAAGTATTTTCAGCTATACCTTTCACCCACAAAAGAAACAGGGGTGAAAGTGCCACTGCAGCCCAGTGCCCTCAGAGCTGCTCACGAGCTGAAGTAGGCTAGGATGTAACCATCAGAGCTCCTGACAGGCAAGCTCAAGTTGTCTTACTCAACATCAGGTTCTGCAGGCTGATATTCTCATCTCACACAAGAATCAAAATACTTTGGCCAACTGTTATGTAAAATTTCAACAGTTTTTGTAATTTTTCCTGCCTCCAAAATTCGTCAACAACCTACTTCAACAGCCTGACACAAACCCTGTTTTGCTTAACAAAACGGTATTATAGCATCACACCCCAATTGGTAGAACGAGCTGTTTTTTCACTCAGGTTACTATAACACTGTGAGGGAAGAACATATTTCTAATTTTACCACTATCATTAAACTCCTTTTGCAGGGTTGCTTTTGCCTTTATACAATTGCAAGTCAAGTGTTATCTGAGCAGTGTAACACCTAATAGTTCAGATGAAAGATCAAAGATAAGAGCAAGATTCATGATTAGCAAACCTAGTCAGGACAATTGCAGTCTCACAATTATGTCATTGAATCTGTGGGGAAAAGTGACAAAACTAGTACTTGACTAACTCCTACACATTTCTGATGGCACATTTGTTTTCAGCAAGAAAGCCTCAACAGCCCTTTTTGAGAAAGGCTTCATCTTCACTGAATGATCTAAAGTTGGGGAGCTCTAAAACACTTCCAGAATCCTTACTGTGTTGCAAACTGGGTGAGTCTTGCACTGTTCATGGGCTACTATGAATATTATTTACTGAAAAATCTGAGGCATATAGTTATGGAAGCATAGAGCATGGAAAAAAGAGTATAGCAAATGCAGAGTCTTCTTTTCCTAAGTTGAGCCTGAGATGTTGGCTCAGAGAGAGGCACCTCCCTGTGAGAATGTGCCAAGTCCTCTAACCTCTGAGAATTAGGGATTTTAGTGTGGTTATCCACAAAAGGAAATGATAATGCATTTGGAAAACCTGACTGTAATGGGAATTTCCTTCATCTCAGTGAGATTAGAGCAAAGTAAACAGTCTGCTACTGTATTAGAAGTCATTAGTGTGTTTACAACTGAAAGAATTCAAGTAGGTACAATAAAGAAAAAACTATATTGATGGATGACTGTCTCATTCAAATTTTTTCCCCCACCATATAGTTTGTGCAAAAAAATTATAAATTTATTTTAAATTAGACCATCTGATATTGCTCAGAAAAACAAAGTTACTGCTTCACAAAACTTAAGTACCAGCTGCAGTGAATTATACTCTTAGTTTTACTTGATTTTGCTAAACCACTGATTTGATAGAGAGTAGGGAGTAGCACAAGGATATAACATTTGTAACCTATTACATTTGATGCTTTCTTCAATCACTCTACAGCAGGGTAGACAAAGCTTTCTCGAGCACAGTGAAACAGCAAAACCTTGTAAAGACAAAGCTTCTAGTTTAGTTTATGTATTATTAATAAATTTAAAAGAAAATATTCATGGGCATCAATTTGCATTATCATTCTAGAAAATATTGCCGTACTTCCAGGTCTCAAAATAACCCTTTACAACCACCTGTGAATCACACACATCTAAACTATTTTCCTGCATTGCCTTCAGTCATTAACATGAGCTAACCAGCAGCAACATTCCTATTAGATTCCAAATTAACAGGCATTGATGAAATTTTTCTGCTAATAACTAAGACTTTTGCTGACATTGGATACAATAGATAAAAGAAAGGAGTCCTGATGCATCCTCTCCCATAATGAGTGTTAATGATTAATGTTTTTTTTAACTTTCCTTCATAAACATGCATGACTTTTCTACTTCAGTAAAAGATCCTACCTTTGTGCTGCAAAGGTTTAAATCTTAAGCAGACACAATCCTGTGTACCAAGCTCTAAATTTAATAGAAAATATAAAACAAGTTGCAGGCATATTTAGTTAACAATAGCAGTAAGGTCCACCTGCAAGAGTATGTAGTAATAAGAGGACAGAAAACGACAGTTGCTATCAAGAGGGTAACATCATTAAAAGTTTACTGAAATGAATAACTTCTTTTCTGAACTGTTACTGTTAATTATGAAAAATCACTGTTGTCTACACGTTTCATTTATGGATGCCACAAACTTCCATTATTTTATTCAGAAAATGGCAAAGTAATGTATGTGTACAATTCCCTCCACTGTTCTGGACCAAATTCAAATACCGACACCCAATAAAGACCCAAACAAACAAAAAAATATATATCAAAATTTATTACAAATTCCATCCATTCCCAAAGCCAAGAAATTATTCTTTATTTTGTGTCATTGGGCATTGCATGCTCTTATGGCAGATTTTTCTGATGTAAATACATTTTCAGTAGAAAAAGAGAGGAGTAATTAATCTTGACTTATAGTTTGAGTTTCTCCAGTATT
This sequence comes from Eulacestoma nigropectus, assembly GCA_013397775.1. Classification (NCBI taxonomy): domain Eukaryota; kingdom Metazoa; phylum Chordata; class Aves; order Passeriformes; genus Eulacestoma; species Eulacestoma nigropectus. The sequence continues at coordinate 2,601,534 of VZTE01004149.1, forward strand.
CACAAAACATTGGCAAGTAACTTGGTCCTTTACGAGATTGACTTCCCAAGGATTTTTTGCTATAATTTAGTTGCCAAAAAATAAAATCAAATGCTGTGTGTCAAGCAGAATAGCAATCCAAACTGCAATTTCATGTACCTTCTTTTGGAGACATGGAAGAGAGACATTCCTATCAGAATAAATAATGCAGTGAATTCATTCTAAAGATCACAGAAATGTAGCGAGGCACAGCTGGAAGGGGAAGGTGAAAAGAGGATCTAAGCTAACTGCTGCTTTGAATTAGTATCCTTGCAGATATCCATCCAATCCATTTTTAAACACTTCCAAGGAAAGCTATTTTGCAGCCTCCTAAGGAGACAGAAATACAGTTTATGTCTTGATCTACAAAACTTGCATTCTTAATTTGTTACCTAAGTCTCCCTTGCTGCAGTTAAGCAACTTAACTTTTGTCCTGCCCTTGGTGAGAAATACTTCTCTCCTTATGACAATATTTTTCAGATTTTTAAAACTCTGCTCTTGTCTCTAAATTCAACCACACTGCTCCTCAAACCCTCACAAATCACATTTTCTAAACGTTACTGTCATTCTCTTGCAGTTCCTTGGACTCTTTCCTCTTGCTCTGTTGCCTTACAGGCAGCGCCCATGGTCAGGCCAGGCTCGCCACCTGCACACCCTGGCAGGACCAGAGGGAGATGATTGCTTCCCATGCTTTACACACACTGACCTTGCTAATTCCACCCAGACCTGGCTCTGCCATGCTAACACACCATCAGCTCACATTTACTTTGTTGTGCACCACAAAATTCCATACTCTTTTCTTCTGCATTGCTGTCTAGCCAGTTGCTCCCCTTTTTTTTGCACTTGTGGCTTTGTGTCTTAGTGCAGCACTTTGCTGCTTTCTTACTCAGTGTCATCTTGGCTTGAGGCCACCTCATCAGTTACCAAACTCTGGTCACCATCCTGCCAGGTCCCCTCCCTCTCCTTGGTATCACCTGCAGGGTTTTCTAATCCCTGTTACAAGGTCTAAAATTTATGGGAATTACAAATATACCTGGAAACCTACTAATTCCTTCTGGGGAAAGAGATAAAATGATCTCCCCTTTGATGATTTTTATTGATAACTATTTTGAAGTACTTCACAGCCATTTGTTAACTCACTTCATGGCAAGTTTGCTAATCCTGTCACTCTTCAAGCTATAGACCATTAATCCTGAATAATGTAATAAACCACTTTCTGCCCAGCCACAAGCAATTACATGTATCTATTTAAAGTATATGAGATGAAGCTCATGAAACATCACAGTTCGACAACAGACTAGCAGAGCTCTTGTTTACTTTTTCTTCCTGTTCATGTGCCCAAGAGCGGCATTTGCACTCTGGTTGGTTGGAGTGCTGTCCCCCATCTGAAACAGAAATGGTCCCCAACATCTGGCAATACTGTCATAGTTCTTTATAGAAACTGGAATTAACTAACTCAGAATGCTTTCATTGCATAACACTAATGATTATTTTATTTATTGCTATTTTTCGTGGGCTATTTGCAATGTGCTGTCTTCCCCACTATCCCCAGTGATTGCATGAAGTTCCTGATCACTTCCGTAGAAGAAAGAAGAAGCCATTAGATGCTTCAGCCTCAAAAACTGCAATGAGACTGAGCTGAGCTTTCACAAAGACCAGAAGCAAGGATTTGTGAGATGATTTGTGAGATTCTTAACAACTCTTTAGACTTAGGCCGCTTGTACATATTAGCCTTTAACACTCTAGACCAAGTCTGAAATCCCTAAATCAAGTTTAAAAGCAGGTTTTATCCTATTAATTTAATCTGGCTTTTGTTCTTAAAACATTCAGTCCCAAGTACTCATTATTATAGCAGTCCACATTTTTTCCAAAAGGTTCAGTTTTATAGATAAGATAATAACATCCTTCCACAAGCCAACCTCAAGCTAAGCCTTCGAAAGTTTCTTGCTATAGAAAGATATATTTGTATTTAACATTTATCAAAAAGCTTATTTCTTCAGAGAGAGACCCCAAGGAAACCACACACACTGTTAGGCGTTAATTTTAATCTAAGGTAACATAAGAGTACAATAGTGAGCAATTTTGGCAGAGTTGTGTCGTGGCTGAGTTATTTACTGCAAACAATCCCTCAAATCCAGACATATTTCCCTGTCTGCCCTTCACTCACACTGAAGATCAGGTTACATCATAATGGGAGCAGAAGACATAACCAACATGGCAATCAGTTATTTAACTGCTATCTTTCTGGCACTCTAAGCCTTCCCCAAACAATAATTAATGAACAAGAAAATGTGAAAACACATAAAATAGTAACTCTAACATTTAACTACTATAAATGCTGGAATCAGAATTAGGGTTCAAGCATCAGCTTTTTCATAAATTCTACTGAAGTGTTGCAGTTTATCCAGATTATTTTATTCCAACTGTGCTTCTTACTAGATCAGTCAGATTCTACTTTTGGTTCATTGAAGAGAGCGTTGTGAGACAGCCTGTGCTTTTTTTGCTGCGCTCTTATTTTGCTTTATGATTCCTTCTTCTTACTCATTGTAAAAGTTATGAAGGCACTGATGATGGAGAGCAAGATACAAACACAGGAGATATTCTTTTAGAGTGTGTCTTTGTACATCCAGTCACTGCTATAAACACCAATTTGACAGGGATCATTAATGATAAGGAAGCTGAGTTGTAAGAAGCTTCTAGCAAATATTTTGTCCCAGAGACCACCCTTTCCAAAAGACTATGGTTTTGGGTAAGCACTTAGCTAGAAACTGATTGGAATGTACTTTTTGTGTTCAAAATAAATGCTGTAAGCAAGACAGTCTGTATCACCCCACTAACTGAGTTGACTAAAAGGCATTGGAACGAATTTCTTTGCCCAGCCAGGCTGTAGATCACTGCAGTGAGTGGCAAATGATGGTGTCACTCTGGGGTATAACAGAAGGAGGCAGAAATCCCTGTGCTCTGCATATCTAATGAAACAGATTGCTCTAAATCAGAAATGAGTTCTCTGCAATTCGTCTGTTAAATTTGTAGCCAAGAAGAATTTTCCTTTTAGAAAACCAATGAAAGCAGAAGCATAACACTGATAGAATATTTGCTCCTGTGAGTAGCTTCTTTTGGTAGATATTTCTGGAATTTAGTAACAGAATCAAAATTGATTCTAGGCAAATGCAGAAGGCAAATTCTAATGAGAGATCTGAATTTACATCTCTTCAATTTTCCACAATCATAATCCTTCACATGGACAAATAAGGCCTATACCTCACCACTGACAGTCTTTGGACTGATTTAAAGGCTTGGTTTTTGTTCAGTGTATTTAATCTCTATTTAGAAGTGAATGCTTTAGACAGGAAGTCAGAAATGCAGCCGTGGAAATGGCATTTTGAGTGGCAGAGAAGAACACAAAACAAAACAGTAGAATCGATCATAAATAGGAGCAGGGAGATGTGCACGATCCAGCCTGGGGCTTTCCATCATTAGCCTCTCACACTGGAGGGTGACACATTTCAAACACAGCATGCACGTAGAATTAGAGAGACACCAGAAGACAGAGTCAGAAACCCTTGCACGAGCCTTGGTCTATACCTTAAAAGAAAACACACATTAAAGGAAAGATAACATAATTTGATAAAACTCAGCATGCTCCAAAATAATTGTTTTTTCAGTAATATATTTATGAAACAAAGATAACGGATTCTGAGGAAAAGACTGGAGTAACAATATTAAGCTCTAAAAAGAATGGACTGAAATGTAGATGGAGTGCACTAGACTTGAAAGTTACTTCTTTACTTTCCCTCGGTAGCTAAGCACCAAACATGCTGCATTAACTGACACGTCTAATGGTGTCACCATGTCACCACAAACACATCCCAAAGTTATCATCACTTTAGCAGATCTAAGAACTCTAAACCAAGAACTTCAAAGTACTTCCCTTGCTGCTTTGGATCTCACTATCGAACAAAAACATTGAAGCCTATTCATATCTGGGAGTTAGAGTTTGTCTGTCTTCCCACCAACCAGAACCTATTCTGAGAGGCTCTGACCGTGACTCATTTCTCAAATGTACATAATGGGTCAGTTTGAGCTAAAAGCTGGGCATCCTGTTCCTGATTACAAAAATAAAGAGGACAATTTAAGTCCCTCTTTTTTTCGTTAAAGTGATTGCCGTACAAGTGAAAGATGTCAAAATGACGGCCTCATAAGATAAACTTCACCATTAATCACAGGGTGGAAACAGTTCAGCACAAAAGTCAGCAGAGCAGGCTACAGAAGCAGCTGTGGTAGGTCATTTATTACTGTTCTGCCACTGCATCTGAGCCCGCAGTAGCTCCCCAAGCAATTGCTTTCCTTGCTTTGTCTTCTTAGCTGATAGTCCAGTGTATTCAAACTATGGTTGGGTTTGGTTGTTAGTCATTTTGCTTTGTTTCCCAAAGGTGGAAAGACATTTCACTCATGCAAATATATGGTATACATAGCCCCAAAACGATAAGCCATTTCAAGTAGCTTAATCAGATAACAACCCCTAATATTTGCTTGGTTTTCCATTAAAATCGTTATTGCAGACCGATTTTTGGCCCTTGAACTGATTTCAAGGCAGCGTTTCTAGGGTAATGTGCCAAATCAACTTGCAATCAGTAATAGATTCATAAACTAAACTTTAACAATTCTCATGTTATTAAAATGGGTTGGTGATGGAAAGAGGAGTTTGCTGATTTATTCACCTTTCATGTATTTCTCTGTAACAAATTAGCATTGAAATTTCAACCTACTTTTTAGCATCCCAAATGACAGAAGTTTGGAGAGGTACTGAAGGACTCAGAGCTCAGAAACAAGTCTTATGAGCTGATAACAGACAAGAAATCTACAACTCTATGGGGTGCAAAACAACATTAATTCCTCTGAAGAAAATATATGAAGCAAAATGTTAAATCACAATCCATAGCAAATTTGTCTAAATGATGAGCAGTTCCAGACCAATAGCCTTAGGCTTCAAAATTCTTTCTGCTCAGAAAAATGAAAAGAGAAACAAAAATGGAAAGAAAGAAAAGCTGCAAAAATGGAAAGAAACATACAATTAAAAGCATCTGAGTGTTCATGCCTTTTAATGCCTCCTAAGAACAGAATGTCTAGGAAACTAGATAGATAATATTAAAGAAGAATCATGACAGAGGAGCTGAAAAGCAATAGAATTTCTCTTTCTGGTCCCAATAGTTACCCTAAACAAAAATTCTGCTTTCCCTGAATTGGGAAACGTTTGCAAGTCTTTGGCCAGGTCCATAGATAACAGCAAAAGTATTAATTTCTTAATATTAGAATACAGAAACTTAAAGCAACTTGCCTGGTGAGATGCCCTAAGTATAAGATATTGGAGGATATTATTTAGATTTCAAGAAGGGCAGCACCGTGTCTGTGTGTTAAACCCGAATCCCAGGCAGATGGAATACAGGAGCCGCTTACTCAGGATGTGGGAGCTGTCAAGGCTGGTGAGGGAGGCAGTCAGAGCTCAACAGAGAGAAGGCAGCTCCTAACAGTGCAGAGAGCTGGAACCTTGGACACACAGGGTGGAGACAGGTTGCAGGGAAGGGCATTCAGAATTGCAACACAGCCTGCGAAGGGGCTTAGCCTGCAGAAGGACTAGAGGTTTGTAATATTCCCCAACTTCACCGATCTGGTCAAATGATGCCCTAACAACATTGTCTATTCATCTGCTTTCCCTCACCATCTGAAGGGCACCTTGCTAACGTGAACATAGAAAGGGTGCGTTTAAGCCAGACTTTCTCTCTGTTACATATAAAGGGAATCCTGTCAGGATTAGCCCAAACTCCTGTTTCACATCCTCCCATTCCTCTTACCAAATCATGCGATAGTGTTTTGTCTACTCACTTTTCATTTTTACCAAATAACAGCTGCATTTCAAGGATGCTTCACAAACACATTCTTGGCCTGTAAAGCCCTTTGAATGAAATGCCCTGTATAGATGTACAATACACCATGAGTACTGTCAAGGCAACACAGGTTCAGAGAAACACAGCAGTTGCTAGGAGACACCACAGCAAAGAGAGATGGGGAGTTGTTTAGTGATAGATATTTGAAATATTAATTATTGTTATTTGGGGTTTTGAACATCAAACTATAACTATGTATTTGTAATTATTAATTTTAATTTGCATTCTGTTATTGAAAGAATCCCCATGTATTTCAGAATGTACGCTGAATTAAATTCCCCTAAGCTCTAAGACCATAAACAGTCTAAAAATCCTTGACTTATAGAATCAGTTGATGGTTTTGGAACATATTTTAGGAGGCAAGACTCTACCACGCTTGTCACAGATCACCACCATCCCAGAAACCTGACTATCCTGCAGGAATTTATTTCCATTCTACATGGGCTCCAGCAGAATTTTTATCAAGCCACTGGAGACAGATGTTTAAAAACAAAACAAAAAACTTTTCATTTACTTTCAGGCAGGAGAATTATTTGCATAGCTGTTTGAACAAAAACATGGAGGAAATCAACATTCCTGAAACTTTTGCAAGCAATAAGCAGCACAACAAAATAAGCCATATAGTATTACATAAGCTAGTCAGGTTAACAAAAAAATAATGTCAGAGCAAACACTCTCCTTCTCTGAATTTATTGAAAAATGGGAGGAACTTCCTCAATGTAACCGAGACAAAGTAAATGAGATTTAAGTGGCAACAACAAAAAAAAGAAGGAAACACAAATTTTTATAAGTGTAGCCATTCAGTCATACATTATAGGCAACAACAGGAAAAAGCATGTTAGGAAAACTTTGCTAAAGTTGCCAAGTCAAACAGTAAGTAGGGGGAACATTATACAAAACAAAACAAAATCCTACAACATGGAAACAATCTTTCCATCTACTTTTTTTTTGTACACATGTATCATGATAACAACTGAGCAGGATAAAGACTGAGAAAACCCATTTTCCAAGAGAGCATTCAACAGCTTAAGATGTTGCATTTCTTCACGCACTTCTTTCTCCAAAAAGGCAACAATCCAAAATTTCACAAAATAGTCATGCTCACAAAGGAGAGCTATCCTACACTTAAGAGAATCGAGGAACCCACGGAAAAAAGTGTACAGTAACTAAAAAGTATTAATAATATTCCTGTAAAAGAAACAGAAGTTGTAAAAGCTATTAAGCTATAAAAGTAACATTAAAATGGAAGGTCTCAATTTATCAACACTTGACACTGGGAATGTAATAATATGTATAATACAGCCTTCATACACAGAACAAATAGGAAAAAAACCCCAGAATTTTTAATGTCACTCTATACTGAAATCAGTGTCAGCAGCAGTGAATTAGTTTGTTAAAAATTTTGATAACTTACTTGCATTGTAAAACTCCACAGAAACAAATCAATTTTAACAACCTCTCATTCCATACAAAATAAAAAACAAGAAAATCCACAGGAGGCATTTCAGTCAGACGAAATTTGTTTCTCCAAAGTTCATTTTTAGACTGCAATTTATATCAAAGAAAGCAAAGCAAACACCCAACTGTGAATAAACCTTTTTGATTTTGATGAAGAACAGAGCATTTTGTCTGACAAAGGCAGCTGTAGCTGCTGTCACTCTTTCTAGGGGATAAAAATATCACTTAGCTGGACTCATAGATGGCCCGAAATAGGCTGGGGTAGTGTAGGGCTCATGTGGATTAGCACAAGCCCAACACACATTTATTTTCCCCATTCCAGAGCCTCAGTGCATCCTGGGCTTGGTCAGCTCGTTGAGCACAGGGTGTGAAGCCCAGGCACACATACTTCCACCTGGAAAATCCGCCAGAAACGGAATGTCAGCCCTCTTCTAACCACATTATAGAGGACTGCTACGAAGTACATTGACACCACTCTAGGAAACAGCCACTTGAATGTATTATCACAAGAAAAACCCTGTATTTCTGCTACTGAATTTATTATCAGAAATAGCTGAAATTAAAACAAGACAATGTACGAATATATCCATAACCATGATCACAAGCTGAGATCAGTAAGTACACAGAAAACCAATTTAAAAACCTTCCTTGCCAATTTTTGAGTTTTTGATGTCATCATAAGTAGAATTACAGTAAGAAAATTGTCGTGAACCCAATTATTATTCCATTCCATGTCCATTTTCAACAGCAAATTAAAATGAAAAAATAAAAATTTTCCATCATTCTTTTTTTATAGACTTGATTCTTCCCCATTATTTTGTGATTATCTGTGTACAGAAAATTTACACTGGAAATGTTGCTTTTAGTATTATTGGTCACAAAAAGTGGGTGCAAATAATAGGATCCTAAATAGCAAGTGAAAGATTCATTACATCTGTTGAGGACAGATAAGCATTCATGAACAGATTTGTAAAGTGCAGATGAGTTCCAAGGAGCATGATCTGTCAATCACCCTGGTGGCTTTGGGAGACAAGTCTGCTGAATGGGCACATTATCGTCCAAATAACTGATTTTAAAAAGTAAGTGCTCTGAATCCGACTCTATTGGAGTTGCTAGGGTAAAACCAGGATAATTTTAATGCCTCACAAGTTTCTACAAAGGAAAAAAAACAGAGATCTACAGTATAAAATTTACTTCTCCCGCTTATAGTCATTACCCAGACAATAAACTGGCACATCAGCTAAGAACAAATGTGTCCTGCTGTGAACCAATTCAAATTTCCACACCAGGGCACAAGCCAAACTTGAGGAAAGAAATGAATGATTTTGTTCTGCTCTTGAATAGCAAAAGTTCTCTGCTCAAGGCAGGAATATGGAGACGCTTCTAGTCAAGAATGCAGGCTAAAGCTTTTTTAAAGTTTAGGAAAATTCCTGCACTTTGGAACCCTTTTCCAAATAAATATGCATACTGATCAACAAATTTGAACAGCCGAAAATTTTCGTCATTACTTGCCTTCTTAGTAAAAAGAAATAAATCAAGGGGATTTCAGAGTTTAAAATGTGTTAAGGAAGTAAGTTTTTAGGGATCAACTTTCTCCTTTTGCCTCAAAAGTGATTTGTAGCAATTCTAGTAGCCTTGATTTGAATCTTAAAAAAAACTACATAGGAATATGATATGTTTTCATCAGAGACTGAAAATAGGACATCGACAAAATTTTTGAGTGTGTGATGGGCAGCAGGTGAGAAATAAAACATACCAATGTAAAACTAATAAATATTAAATACAGAAGTAACTGAAATCATGAGCTATGCATTAGAGAATATCACGCTCCAGAAATTAAGGTCACATGCTATTCAAAGACCATTTGCTGATACCTAACAATACACCAGCAGAAGTACTTTTTCCCTTTTGTGTATTTATCTTTATATCACCCAGCAAGAGCGAACATACCAAGATAGATGGTACATCAGCTGTCAGTTTTGTGACAATTGCTTCAAAAATATGAATCCTTCAGTGTCCAGTATTATCTCCCTAGCAACTTTCTCACAGCTGTAATTTACTGATAGGAGCTATATGGAAGCAATATATTATCATGTCTCCATCAGTGGTGTAGCTTTGAAAATATTTCCTTCCTGAGATCATCTAGAGGATTTCAGCTTCCCCCAAACATTTCACAGCAGGCAGAGCTGCAAAATTTGTACTATTTATCACCTGCAATTTGATCATCTGATCATCTGTGTCAGCCAGCATCAACTCTACTCCAGTACTCACTCCTGCAATGCAGCTCCTGTCTGTGCTGCAGCTGCCTGAGGTGGCCAGGATTGATGGAGATCCCCCAAGAATTCATTACATAATAACTGCCCTAAAAGTCAGAGAGCTGATACACAAGTCAATGAAACCCATGGCTGCTCACAGATCACCTGTGGGTTCCTTGAAAGTTCAACATCCATTACAGCCTTACCAGAACGCAGCATTTCTCAAATCAGGTAAATATATCTCACCAAATTCAACAATGTCAATAGGAAGGCTAGATCAGAAATGCAGTCTTCTTCACAGGCAGAAAAAATGTGCTTTGTATCTATGAATATTATGTTTGAGCACTTAACTACTACAATTCTCGAACAAGAATCATCATCGGAGTTGTGGCGCACCACTTGAGTCAGAATTCTGATTTTGCCAGGAACTGCAGTCATTGCCGTGCAGGCTTACAGAAGTTCTTTCCAACCACTCAGCTAATTGTTTGGTGCCAAATATGGTTTATATAGATTAACAGTAGCATGCAGATTTAAAGAAATGTTGCTTGTCTTGGCTCTCACAAGGATTCATGGAGCTGCCCACCATTCACATTATGCATTTGATACTTTTATATTAGTCCTCTGTTGAAACAAAAAGGGAAGCAGAGAAAACCTGAAGCGGCTACACACAGCCAGACAAGAATTCTGGCAAAGCAAAAAAATGAAACAAGCGCACAGAAGGGAAGACTCTATGGTTGTCTGAGGTCCCTTTTAACATGAGTATCCTATAATCATTCATTCCTTCTGCCCTCTGTACTTGTCCTGTGCATAACACCATTATAGGAAACCTAACTGCAGATTTCTGAAAAAACCCAGGTACTGAGCCCTACTTCTCAGTCACATACCGTATTAGGCTAATACTGAATTAAAATCTCAAAAGTAGAATAAAATTTCAGAGATTACCTTCAACAATCACACTTGCTGCCATTATATTTCACAACACTCACACCTTTTGGAGTGTTTTACTTGCATCTCATTGCAGCACTAACTTAGGCCAATTAAGGATGAAGTTTGCTAACTTACAAGGGTAAAAAAACTCAACAAACAAACAGTGTATGCAGAGGGATTTGTTGAACAGAAGATGCAGAAAAAGAGGATTTATTATTTCTTTTTTGCAAATGTGCTAATTCAGAGAGGAAGGGACATTGAAGCCACAACCTCCTCTAGGTCTGACAAGTCCACACCAAAGAGCATCTACCACATTCTGCTCTGCTAGCAAGTGATTCTCACTCTTTTTCTCATTAAGGCTCTTCAAGTAAAATAATCTCTGGCTTCTTACACTTACATTGGCCAGGGTGAACTTAATGTCTATCACCAATCTCGGCTTTCAGGCTTTATTAGTCATACATTTAATCTGCTGTCCAAGGCTTCAGCTAGCCACTTTGTTCTTTCATTTTATGCATCAGACATGATATGTAGCTATGAAGAATGATTACTGTAGCTATTTTTTCAGGAGGCTTTTTATTTAATATACATATAAATTCTCAGTTCAACATCTAAATGAGGTGCATGTTTGCAGGATTAACTAACAGCTCATGAAGGAGCATTATGGACTGATACATAAATAAATTCACACTCCAAGTCACCTGTTTATCTATCCAAATTATTGAGGCATTTCAGGTCAATACAGTATAACCATGCCCTAAAATATTTTGAGAAGACAAACAGGCACTCATCTCAGCAAAATAACCAACTTCTTAGCAAGATCCTAACAAAGACTAAACATAAAATCTTTCTTAAGTAGACCAAGTTAAAGCCCTAAGATGGGCAAACACCACAAACATGTGTAAAGGTATGTTTCATTTACACAGTGAGCAATTCCTTGTACATTTAGTATCTTGAGCTGCTACTCAGGGGCAGGAAGGGCAGGAAATGTTTGCAGAACAGCTGTGGGGGAACAATCAGAGGAAGAAGTGGCGTGCGGGTGTCAACAGTCCGGGACATCCCTATTGTGTCACACCTTCCTTGGGGTCCAAAGGACATGGGAGGAGGTGAGGGAAAGCCTCTGAATGCAAGGACAAGTTGTGCATTCCTTCGAAGATCAGACCCTGAGCCCATCCTGAGCCTGCACGTAAAAATTTTCAGAAGTGAACAGGGCAGTTTTGTCTCCCAGGGAGGGAGGAGGAAATACACCCAGTAGATTGAACTAGCTTTTATAATGGCTTGTGTTGGCCTAAGCCTTCTGTCTGCTCAGGAAAAAAATTTTCCCGCAGTGTGTAGTGTTGTTGCTTCCAAGCCTGTTTATCCTCATGTTCAGAAACAGCCCCTTCTCCATACAGATAACCAGTACAGACATATGGGACAGCGTGAGCAATGGAAATTTTAGATGGCAAGAAGCTTTGCTGGCACAATAAGTAGAAAGGGATCAGGACCTGCACAGCATTAGCTTAACTACCAACAAGCAATATCATACAAACAGGTATTTTCATCTGTGGCCTTCAGAATGCTTTATAAATATTTTTAGCCATCATGATTCCTAGGTGACAGATGCTTAAACAATCTTAGAAAAGTTACCTGGCATTTTACAGATAGTTGCCATGACTTTAGCATTGCTTTCATACACATTTTGGAGGCACCCATTAAATAAAAATTGGGGCTGAGATGAAGCTAAGTAAGCTATTTGATGACATCCTCACACATTTCACTTTATGGTAGCAACATTCAGGCAAAAAAGGCAACTCTCCACATATTTCAGCAGCTGGTGACTTCTTAGACCCTAAAATTGTTCTTGATAGAAATAGAAATGATAGTGCAAAGACAGGAAATGTTTTAGACATAAGTGCAGACACAGCCACAGAAATCACTGAAGAGTAAAAATTGATTCCATTTGCTAAGAAAAAGCAAACACTTTAAAAAGATTAGACTGGGTTATTCCATTAGAAAGCTGATGAAGTTTAAAGCTCTGCAGAGGCATTCAGATTAGGCCTATGAAGAGCTCGTTCTGACAGAGACATGCTGACTAAGAAAAATCCCCTTCTATATTTAAAAATTGTAGCAGATGGTGCTAGCAGTAGGATGCTGCATCAAGTTGCTGTGGCTGTGGGCACTGTCATCTATCACTGAAAGTCTCAAAATGCCATCACTCTACTGCAAGTCTCAACCTGAACTCCGCAAAATGCTGCAAGTACTAACATGATTTATTTGATACCGGTGCCCCTGGGTCAGGCTTCTCTGGAAAAGCTTCCAAAATTACATTCCTATGGTTTAGGGGGACTTAGGATGTTTTTAAAGCAGTCAGGATATTAGAGATCTGTACCCTGTATTCAAAACAAGGTATTCAAATACCTTAAGTAAAAATATTGCCCCAGTTCTAGCATAAAGCCCAGAGCTTTTGAAAATCTTGTGTATTTGTGCACAGCATAACACAGGGATATTCAGGCCCATTAGGGTGCCAGAAGGGGCATGAGCTGGAACCTGGCACAGAGGGGACAGCTCATGTCTGTGAAAGATGGTGACTGAGAGGTGGCATCTTCAGCCTTCCTGGAAGCTACAAGCCATGTGGGCTCAGGCATCCTTCCCTGAACGTGAGGCTGCACAAGGCACAGGCTTTCAGCTGCATCAGCCAACAAACTCATCCTCAAGATGAAAAATGTGCTGCCCCCGTCTCTCCTCCTCTGCATGGAGGAGGCAGAAGGAGCTGGAGCAGCCGCCTTGTCCTTCCTCCCACGCCACTCCCGCTGCTGGAGCAGCACTGCTCCATCCCACCTGCCTCCATGGCCAGGGGAGCAGCCTCTCTTCTCCCAAAGGCCTGAACACGCTCACACCCACGGCAAAGCCAAAATCACACCATCCCCTAACCACCCCCTCCGGGTCACCGCTGCCCCTCAGCAGCGCGTGCAATCAGCTGCGCAGGACCAGACAGATCAGTGGAGAAATTCCCTCACAGCCTTCTGAAAAATCCACAGCATTTTTTATGAGTTATTAAGCACACAGCCCTGCTGAGTGATGATTTTGGAATTATAAAGGTATTCGCTACAGGAGTTGTTTTATTCTTTTTCTCTCTTGCCATGGCAACCAGGGTATGGAAGTACTTCAGAGGAAGACAGCGCCTCACAGTATACAATGTGTTTGCAGCACATATTTTCTATAACGAGTTAAGCATTTTTAAAAGCTGTCTTGGAAAAATTGGTTGAATAAAACAAAACCTACACAGCACGGGTTTTTCCTGCCTGCTTTAATAAAGGGATGTGGGTATAGTCTGCACTTCATAGAATTAGAAGTCCAGAATTCTAACAAAGGGCAAAGACCGTAAAACGGGACCTAGTTTGGTTTTTTACAGTTAGAACTACCTAAAAGAACTGGCAAAAGTATCAGGAAAAAAAAATTTAAAAGCAAAAGCAATTTGTGTTCTAAAGACCGACCTGTGAGGATCTGTGGAAATACATTAATTTAGATTTATTTTGGTTTTGTGTCAGTTCTCAAAATTCGGGATCCTGATTCTACATATCTTATCTGCATGTCAGTAGCTGATGCCTTTTGTCAGTTGTAAAAGACAACAAAGAAACAGAGGGAAAAATTAACATAACTAAAATAATACACATTTGTTGAGGGAAGGAATTGATAGCTGAAGGACTCCTTTATTCCAAGACAGTAGTATTTATCCAAATCACAATGAAGCAGCATATTTTCTCATTCCTAAAATAGTTAGAATTATTATTGTGCCATTAGGAATTTTATATGCCTGTTGGGATCATGACACAATCAGTAGACATGCAATAGTAATGATGAACCTCTTCAATTAAACAACAATTCTTTAAAAGAGTTGTCAAAAATCAGACTGACTTCCATATAAAAACAGCACTTCATTAGCAAGAACTGTCTTGCCTTCCTCTTGTTATCCTTGTTGAGGCAACCAGAAGTGTCTCCCTAATACTTACTCAAACACAGATAAATTACTTGCCTTAGGTAATATCTGACGACAGCAATTTCAGCCAGTTAGCTACAGAAACAAAATTTTTTATGTATACTTGCTTTTTTATCCATTTATTCTCATACTGTAGAGCACAGAAAACAGGACGAATCAAATATCTTTCCCCATTCTTGGACGTCCAAAACCCACTACAGTCAACAAACAGACTCCTGAGTCTCTTCAGCAAGCTGGAGAATAAGACTGTGTACGTCTACACTATCATCCTTCTTTCAGTATTTTTAATAGAAAAAAAGGATAGTGAAACAAATAAAACTCTTAAGAGCTGTCTGAAAACAGCTTTTAGTCTTTCTAAGCAGTGTGACAGAAAATCAGGGAAATAATTTTATTCTCAGATATTAATAGATGGAATTTCCAAGAATGAAAAAAAAATGAATGCTTCCACTAATGAACACTTCCCAAACACCTGTATTGATTCTGGTATCCATTTACTGAAGAACAACAGCCATCTACTCTTACCCAAATTAAAAACCAGAAGTAAGAAAACAAATACCTCATTTCTATACAAATTATTACAGAATTTTTAGCAACCTTTAGTCACCTGTTCTTTAGTTGGTGTATAATATCCAAAAGTTATTGTATTATCCTATTAGATAACATATGCACAACTGAAATCCGGGGGGGGGCATCCCACTCTTTTTCAAAGTATTGAAGATTTCTTGGACACTGATTTTATGAAATGAATTACAACGTTCCAAACTCAGATTCTACCCTTCTTTACCAAATGAGTTTTGGAAAGTGTTCAAAGACATCTGATAACCATGTTATTGCTCATTGTAGAACAAATGCAATTTTGCAACCCAACCCTAATATCTTATTTCAATATCCTAAAAACCATTTATTATTGCCTACTGCTCAAGTAAGTTAATTTACTTTTTTTCTTTTTTTTTTTTTACGTGCTTTATTAGCAGTCCATAATGCACAATAAGAAGGAGGCTTATTTCTTCTGAAGAACAGTATTTCCATGGTAATACACATCACACACAGCAACAATCTCTTATCTTTTCCCAACACCTATGACTGCTGGAGCTTAGCTTAATGTTACATAATAAAACACCGTACAAAGAACACAATCTCAGTGGAGACTTTAGTGCATCCCTTATGTATCTTAGATATTTTTGGTTTTATAAGAGTCTTTAGGTCGTAATGTTTCTTAAGCAACCAGAAGCTCTTTAATTAGAAGCAGGTGCACACAATGTTGGCGCATATTTCCCGAGACAAACTCACCTGGACAGACTCTTAATGAAGTAACAAAGAGTGGATGACAACAGCTACAAGACCAGATGTTTGCTCTTGCTTCTTTTGCAGATATTCTGATGCAAAAATTTGACTTTTGAAAAACCACTAAAATTACAGAGTTTGATTTTTTTTGCTTTGTTTTGAGGCAGTGGGGATTTGTTGTTTGTTTTGGTTTTGGGTTGTTTTTTTTTTTTAAATTCACAGTGGGCACAAAGCAAAGGCACAAAGTGGGACATACAGTAGCACTATTTGCTGGTACCTTTATAAACGTCATCACATCAATATCGATAATGTAAATAGACTCATTTTTAGTCTGACATACCAGGCAGACTTCCTGATCTGTCTCCAAAACATGCAACTGTCCAAGTCAATTAAAGCTATTGCATCTGAGCATTCAAAGTTAATGCTGAAATAATGATTCTGGTCAAACTCTGTAGTATAGTTGGTTCACATGTGAATATTACTGTGAAATAATGAAGATAAATAGGAACAGAATATTTACATCCTGACTGGTTTCTGCTTTAGTGGAGCGTCCTTAGAATTTTTACCAAAACAAACCTTCCAGCCTTAATACCAGCACAGCAGCCATAGTTGGCAACATTTGTTCTAATTCCCATCCTCAAGGCAAAATAACCAATTGCAAGGAAAGGCTTCAAGTTTGATTATTGTGCTATTGCTGTTAAACCCAGAGCCAGTTTTCACTGTACCAGAAAGACAGCACAACTGACATAAAAATGAAGATATTTTGACATGCAAACTGATTATTTTATTTCTAACCCTCACTGATAATTATCCAACTTTCAATCTGATCCAGCTAAGTGGGAACAAAAAAGCCTATTATAAACTCAAGCATATGGCACTGATCAAAGGAATTTAACTTTCTTTTCCAGGCTAAAATTATTTTCTTTAATAAAACCAAAAACCAGAATTGATCTGCTGCTTTCCTCTTCATATTTCACTTCAGCAAGATAACAGGAACCCAACTGCATTGTCAACAATGGACATTATCTTCAAGATGAGTGACTTCAGTCCTGCTACTCATTTAATGACAATAACATTTCCTTAGTAGGAAGAAGGCTGGATGATTGCTTATGTGCAAGCAACAATTAAATCTGAGAAAAAGACTGCTTTTGTAATAATAATCTGGAAAGGCATTATATCATTCCCTGAAAAATGAGCGGTTAATGGATAGAGTGCCTCAAGAAAGGGTTGGCATCAACAAGACTAGAATTTAAATTGCATAAAGTGAAACTAACATTCTGATTCACTTTAAATAACAGTTCCTACAAAAGAAACATCTGGTCCAAAAAAAAATTCAATGATTTGGCATTGCAGTACTGCATTAAATATTGATATTGAGGTGTCAAAATGACCGTGCTGCCTGATGCAAGAACGTCATGTGCTGGGGTCATTCTAAGTGGTACCACACTGAAAAGTGGCTTGGCCTTGTTGCTGAATTGTCATTTCAAGCTTTGCAAGGGCAACAGGAACAGACATGGCTCTAAGTGAAGTCTTGCTGAGAAAATATGGGAACTGTTTAGTGAGTGAGGAAGGGCAGGAGGGGATATAGAGTCAATCTAAATCAGGCAGCAATAACCACTTTATATAGTACCATTCTGCACATACCGCTCAGCACTAGTGGAGAGATTTCGCAACTTCCTTGCATAAATACATGTCTATACATCAAATAATTCATGCTGCTGCCGCATCAGTGGCAACTGTGTCTTTTAATATATTCATAGATCTTAAGTCTTCTGATCTGGAAACTGCAACACTACGTAGTAAGAACTAGAAAGCTTTTTTTCATTCCTTGCTTCGCTGTAGTTTTTTGAAGAGTGTGATATACTCTTTCCCTGTCCTTTCTTAAAAGAAGCTTCTTTGCAGTGGTGTTTCTCAACAACAGTAGCCAGTGAAGAAAGGTTCCAACTTCTTTAGCATTTACATCCTTTCATATATTTGCTTGGTTCCTCAGAGAACACAGAGCTAAGAGGAGAAATACAACTTCATTGCAGCACATTGCAGCCCCAAAGAAAGACTCATCTATTACTTCACCCCCTAAAAATCGCCTTTTCAGAACATCACACAGGCAAATGAGTCCCTTTACTCCTACACACCTGCATCTGAAATAATTTCCTGTTATCGGTCAATAAAGAAGCTCCAATTCAGGTATCAGAAATGAAAGGAAACAGAAAGGCTAAGCTCACAATCTTACTTGCAAATTACAATGCTTTAGCATAACAGCAATCTAGTCTTCAAGCTGTTCAGAGAGCTGTTTCCATAGCAGATTTTGTGCAACGTTTGGCTTAGTGTTAAAAGTCTCTATGTTAAATTGCTGGAAGAGGAACATTGCATCAGTAAGGACCATTATCATCCATTTCTATTTTTTTTGTGGGCAATGCCAAACAAAATAAATCATTAAACAAACTGCAGCATTGTGGAAGATAAAGACATCACACAGACTGATGGTACATGCCAAAAACTCTCCTCCTCAGAAAAATGTGAGGAATTTGCATTGATAGCTTCAAGAGTTTACATATGGTTCAGTGATATTTTTCATTCCATAGTGATCAAAAATCGTTGGGTGGAGGAAAAGAAGAGAGAAGGGAAAAGACAACTAAATATAAAAACTGGAATAATAAATATTAAAGAGGTATTTTTTTGATAACTTACACATGCAAACACATACATGAATCAAAGAGAAAACAAAAGATATACAAATAATTCGAGTCTTCTACTTGTGTACTGTGGGTCATGGTTCCCAGATTGCTTATTTTTTTCTCATTTATTTAGACTGAGAAATTCTGGAACAAACCACCACTGAGAAAAAAACCTATATCTTCCTACTTGAAGAGGGGATGAAATATAAGACCATAATTAAATGAGCATGCTGAAGAGAAGGTTGTTAAGGCTGCGGAATGTAGTAATCATTGCACCTACAAGTAAAGCATTCCAAAGCTAGGGAAAGTCATGATTATAGAGGTCTGTATAATCTTGCCTTCACCCTCTGTAGAGCTTTGACCCAGCCTCACAGTGACATAATCACACCATGCTCGCTGTGTGTTCCCAACAGGCAGCGCCCAGCGAACGGGACAGCGACGAACAGTTGGGTTTAGTCCCTCTGTTCAGCGTAAACTGCCACGTGCTGGCCTAAGACACAATGGCAAACTACATACTAACCAAAAACCGCTTTCGGACAGGATTCTGTCTGCCAAAACTTTCCCTCAGTGCCAAGTGCTTCACCAAGAGTCTTTACTACACCTCTAATGGGGGAGGAACTCTTCTCTGCTCTTTGCAGCTATCAAGTTTCTTACTCAGCGTTGAACTTCGGAGCACAACTTCGAGATCCAATGTAGAAAATCTAAGCCCATTTCCATTAGACCAGTAGCAACCATCTAAAACACCTTCCAAAACAAAAGCGTGTTTCTAGTTAAAGCTGTCCTGTTCTAAAACCAAGCAGATTCATCCCCAACTTTTTAAAGAGCTTTTGCAGAATCAGAGACATTGAAAACACATCTGAACTCGCATGACACAATAAATCCTCTGATTCTCTCAAAATCCTCCTGTCTGAGTCATTTTCTTCAAAGCTGGTCTTTCTCTTACTGGGCTGGAATCAGAAAGTTTCTTTTAATTTTCCCATAAGTTTTCCACGGCTTTTATTCTCTTCTATTCTGAAAGTTTTGGTGATGTTAACGTATTTTCCACACTGCTTTTAACACAGCAAGAATCAAGGGAAAAAGAGAAAACATTGGCCCCATATAAGCTTCTGAAGGCACTAGTTAAAATTCCTTCTTCTGCCAAATATTTCAATCAAATGGTTTTGACTTTTTTTTTTAAACAGAAATAACTTCTCCCTGTGACCAAAATAAAATTTAAAAAAAAATTGACAAGTCATTCCTAGATTAAAGAAACTAAATTTGAAGAGGACAAGACTTCTTTAAAGATGAATATCCCAGCCTTTTTTACAAAATTAATCTGTGTGGCCCCAAACACTCCAAGTACTGCAGAGAGATTAAGAGGAATGCAACAGCTCACTCAGAGATTAGGGTCAGTTATAGGGAAGATGTGGGGATTCTTACTCAGCACAATTTTTTTTTCAGTGTTTTGTTATAGAAACTGTTGAATTCTTTATTAAAAAAAAAGGACAAAAAATTCTTTCTAAACAAGAGAAAGGTTACATCCTTGAGAAACACAAAACTCCCTCTTTTGACATCTATCCTTGCTTTTCAATGACAACATAAAATGTGCCTTAACTTTTCTAAGAGATTAAAAGAACTGCAAAAAATAACTTGCTTATGTATTCATGTGTTTTTAACGGAAAAAAGTCATAATTTTCAAGTGAATGGTACAAAAAAGAATTTTAAACAGGTTTTTATCCAAATCTGTATCTCTCAGAAAATATTTGGGCAGGACTCCTCTAGAAACTTAGTCTGATGCTTTTTTAAAAATGAGGCAGGGCTGCCACATTTTTAATCAGGTGACTAGTTCAAATAATTATGTTTTAGTACTGGATTGTAACCTGGCCATTTAGCTGACATGGCTACTTAAATTAAGTAAGCATTGGCTTCTCTTTGTTTAGTACACGTTATAGCAGCTTAAATTTGATGTATGTGTCTTGAACCCAGGACAACATCAGCAGGCTGTTTTCCTAAACCAGGTTTTCTCAGATCTTGAAGGCACTTCTGCAAATGTAGACTTCTCTCTTAGGGATGATTTGACACATTAAGAGGCATATTTCTCCAGCATGCACTGACTAGAAAGAGAATAAAACCAGACCAGCCAGCACAGCAAAAGTATCTGTAATGCAAGGGGGGAAAACAAACATTTAAAATAAGCAGTTAAGACAGAAACTCAGAGTCTGAGTCCTCAGACTAGAATGATTCTTTGGAGGTCTCAGGCCTACAACGCTTCTGTTGGTCTTGAAGGCAGCACATTTTACATCTTTCTTTGTTACAATCACAGAACTTATTTACAGATATTTATTTAAAAGTATTTAGGTATTAGAAGCTAAGGGAAGATACATTAACATAGGTGAAATTTTGAAAGGATAGGGATTTCTCTGGGGTAAAATGATCCAAGAGATTTTATCCCTTAGGCAAGAAAAACCATTACTCTAATCAAGAGAAATTCTAGTTTACTAATGGAGACAGACGCTAAAGATGACAAACCAAAAGATGGTAACACAAAAGTCACTGATGCTGACATACGAGGCCATATAACTTTTGGGCAACAAGGTATTGCAAGGAGAAGAAAGCAACAGGACTCCACACATTTTAGGACCAAATTTCATAGTGGTTTAAGCAGCAAATTTAATTGAGTGGTTGCTAATGGAATACACTCACCTTAGCAATAGCTCATAAACCTTCAAAACTTTTGAAAACCTATTAGCCCTTTTTCCCCTGCAAGTCCAATGAAGCAGAAGTTGTGTACATTAGAAATAAAGAAACACAAGGGAAAATAAAAAAGGACATCTGCTTGTACTTTTGCTACTAATAAGACAATTTCCTAAAGAAAGCAAAAGGTCAGACATACTTGGGCAGCAGCTGAGATACACAGGGGGTACTTTGTTAAACAAATGTGTCTGAGCTTAAATGGATCAACTTTGTAAACAATGACAGAACTCAGTTTCAAGGTCAATATAATCCTTGCCTCCTCTACCTAATCCTACGATAAGGATGACAGTTTTGACAACCTGTGCAACTCCTGGCCTTTCAAACTGAGTTGAAGCAACCATGAACATACTTTACAACAGTAAGAATTTGTCATTTCTATGCTTGGCCTACAAACAAGTGCTGTGCACATGGAAAAACGTCATCCCTCAGCCACAACTGGCTCTTCACAGCAACTTGGCTGACCTCATATTCGCTCATATCTTTGCCTTGAACAGCAACAGAGACAGTTGCATTTATTTTACCACACAGCTCAAAATTAACCACTTCAGCGTAAGTATTTACAAGTACTTTCCCATGGAAGACTAGCATGTACCAGTAGATGCATCTTTAACATCCGAATTTTCCAAAGGATAATTGAGATGGGGAGAGCACCACAAAAGTGAAGCCACTGGATTAGAGAAAACACATTTTTTTAATCGTGGAGGAGGAGAACTTGTCAGCCTACACTGCAGCACTGCTGAAAACTACCAGAGTGCTGATATGAATCATAGTTGAGTCAATTATGTAACACTGCAGAAAAAATAAAAGCGATCCTGGTGGGTAATGACAGGAGTACTACATGCAAGATTGGAGAGGCAATCAACCCTCTCCTGTCAATGCATTCAAAGGGGATACTGGGCCCAAGCTGTAGTTCTTCACAGCAGAAAGGACACAGACCACACATAGTGCTCAGGAGAGAAAACCAGAAATTAAAATCCTTTTTTTTTTTTGGGAAATGCAGATAGATGACTTCATTTAAAGAGCATCAAATTTTATTTTCCAATAAGGAAAAGATTTCTATAGAAAGGACGTTGTTCTGAATGGCCACACATATGTTGAGGGTTAGGAAGGGAAGGGAAAAGGAGGCTGCAAAGAAAAGATCTCTCTTTGCATCAAGAAGAATTAAGGTTATATATTGTTAAAGTGTTGACCTGTTCTTGAACGGGGTAGGTATTGTTGTAGTCTTGGTCTGACAAAACAGTGCAAACTTTGCAGAATACAGAAGTGAACTCCCCACTGGACATTAAAAAGCAGAAAATGCATAAGGAATGGGAAGAATCTCCTTACAGAAAATATGCCTTAGTTACATGACAATGGTAAACAAATTTCTTAGAAAAGTTCTTTCCTGATATTTGTTTAAAAAAAAAAAAAAAAAAGGCACCAGAAAACATTGCAGGCAAACTTGATCTTCCTCAGTGTAGGGTGCTGAACTAGTTAATCTCTTGAGAAGAAAGAATCCTTCCTTCGTATTATTCTATTATTAGATGCAGGGGGAAAAATCATTTTTGAGAGCAAATTACAGGACCTACAACAGAGCTTTAACCAAGATTATTAGAAAGAGCGTAATGAGGCTCAATTTCTAGTGAAACTTGCTATAACACGAACACCTTAATAGACTTATAGGTTGATCTGTTTTCTTCTGAAACATAATTTAAATATATTTCAGTGATAAGACATTCAAGCAGCAACAATGGTCAGCATATGTGCCTTTTCATAAGGCTTAAATTTTACTCCATATCTTGAACAAAAATGATCAGCTAAAATTTCAAACCAAAAGGGAGCTAGTTTATTAGCTTAGTCTGGACTTGAAGGAAAATTTAGGGTTCTTTCCAAATTCCCAGTAATTTCTTAGTACAGGGATACTGAAAGATGTCAGAGATGTCAATTAAGTTGTTTTCCAGCAGGTGTGTTTCCTAAGGACTGCCTTATACTGTGCAGCATTTCAGAGCCACAGCAATCAAATCCCATTAGAATTATTACAGTAAAGCATTGCCTGTCAGCCATGGTCTTGCCACCTCACCAAAGTGCTGGACAGTATTTCAGCGGCCCTTGATGGCTTCCTGTCAACATCTTCAGGAGCTTGGACAACTGGAGAAGCAGGGCACCTGCTCGCGGCTACTAATGCATGTTGGTTGTTTCATTTTCTAAATGAACTGGTTACACCTTTGCTACTTTAAAATATCTCTGCAGTGTGAGTCTGGATGTGGTGCAGGAAGCCTAGGTGGTAATGGTCAATCAGCTATCACTCTCATATCTTCCTGAGATGGTTCTTTATTGTTCCAATGAACGAATGGATGGCATCCCTTTTATTTTTCTTTCCTGAAAAACACTTTTGCAATGATTTGATGAAGCTCTGAGAGGAATAATGCTGCTGTTTGATTTACCTGAGAGTACCTATTATGTGCAGTCTTGTGCAACTTTCAGCAACTCATCACTGAGGAGTTGCTCAACATTCTTCTGTGGGTGTTTGAAATAGTTTTCTAATACACTCTGACACTAAAAGTTATAACAACTGCAAGTACCACTGGCAGTTCTCTTTCCATATCTTTTAGAACATGAAGTTTCAGGCACTGTGTTATTGTACATATTTTACTCTGCAGCAGCTATTTTTAAACAGATCGCTGCAGAAAGTTTCTGTGAACATGTTTTCAAGCTTTAATATAGTTACTTGGACAAACGGTATAAGATTTAACACATTTCACAACTTTCCATTTTGTTTTTCTTTTTGAAAGAACAAACCACATGAGAGACAAGAGAAGCCTGAAATACAGAGACAGTAATTTTATGTAGATGTTTAGCTGCTGTTTATGCTTTTGGGATTTATGATTTCCACACTATCTCTGATTTCCAATTACTGCTGTGTGCACAACTTGCAGGGTACTTGCTATGCTTAATCACTGCCATATGGTTCCAAGTTCCGTGAATTAGTCTATAAGGTTTCCAGTCAAAGCATTGGTGTTGGGAATAACAGGGAAGATTCAGTTATAGATTTTTAAGAATCTCCCACATCGCACTAATTCACATAACCTTTATTTACCACAGAGTGCCCTGCATGTGGATGTGAAATGCTTTGTGGGGAAAAAGCATTTACTAGTCCACAGCGAATTCATGTCATTAGAGATGCATTTATAATGGGATTTGACTTAATGGAGATGGAGGCCTACAGACACTGCGCTAATGCTTTACAGCAGTAAGCTTGTAGCAAGCTTTCAGCACAACATAATGATTCACCAGGCTAAAATTATACACTGAGCAGTGCTTGGTTGAACCAGCACATTATGTTTTCAGTACATACTCGCACAACTTGGCAAAACACGGCTCCTTCAAAATGCAAACATGATTTATAATAATTGGCACTATCTTCCAATTGTGCTCACACTAGAAGTTCTGGAAGAAAAAAGGGTTAAACTTTCCACACACCATCAACAGGCAACTAGTTTTATGGCTCCCTTCACAGAGCTTAATATTAAAACCCTTGCTACTGTTGTTTACGGGAAATTCATAATGAGTAAAAGCTAAGTGTAATGTTGTTTTCAGCGAGAGACTGTTTACAGAATAAGTTCTTATCAGCCGTGTACAGAATCCTTTTATATGACCTTGTGGAATGCCTTTGTGGAGCAATGAACACCAAAAATTATCATAAGATTTTTGGCAGAGTTTACTCTGCATTAGCTAGAAATTTTCATTAAATGCAGTACATAAAATTATCAGAAGGGTGCTATGACACATAAGATGTTCTTATGCTTTTCTTTCTTTTTCACCTATGGGTTTTTCCAGAGCTGAGAAGAACAACTCTTTATTTATACTTCAAGGTGAATTTTAATATGTATGAGGAGCAAGAAAGTGATGGTTACTGTGACTAGAGCAGTCTGTTTATCTAAATGATAGACATGTCACAGGCATCCTGAGGACAAGTTTCCCTTACAAACACCGCCCTCTTGGTAATCTGAACATTTGAAAGGGTATCCTACTCCATATAGAATTACTCCTTCACCTCTCTGCTAAGACTGTGAGCAAAAGCGTTCTCCTTCTATTACCATGGGGATACCTCTCCACCTACAGATGTCTGAATCCATTACTCTTTAACCCAAGGCTGCTCAGATAGAAAAGGTGGGTAGAAACACATGTCAGATGACAAACAGCCTTTTCAACACAGGATGTAAAACCACATCTGTGAATTATATGCGTGTAACTGGGAGGAGCTAGGAAAACTAGGTAGCAAATGGAACATTAGGAAAGAATTAGAAATACCAATATTCATTAACCACATTTCCATGCCACAGTCTTACTGCACCAAAAGTTACATCTAGATGAACATGTACAGGGACGGCACTGAAGGCAAGTTAGAGGTTGGGATATATCATTTAAATCCCAGCACTATTTTAATCACAGGCAGTGAGAGATGATGACCAAAAACAGAAAATCTGAGAAAGACCCTCAAAGATGTTTGGTTATCAGACACATATCAAACTGAGAAATTCTATGGAATACCAAACTTTTTGGCAAGCCTTACAGTATTAACTTTGTCAAAAAGCATTTTTATGCAAGATCCTCTGTTGCTAGCATGTTCATTAATAAAACTTGTAGAATACTTCGCTAGCTGAAGACAAGAAACACTCCACTCATCTAGAAACAAAATAAAACTGGAAGAGATTGCTTCTAGTCTTCTGGAAATTTGTAAATAGCAGCAAAACCAGCAATAAAACCACAGCAGCTCTCTTGCAGCCTGCAGATGGGCTTCTGCTCACAATCCTTGTACAGCTTTCCAGTAGCACTCAGTTGAGCATCCTGGGCCAAAACCAAGCAGAGGTCTCCGAATTTAAATGACAAGAACTAAAGGTGATTTGTCATTTTGGAAATCGAATTTCAGAGAGATGAATACCTGGGGCAGTCACTGAGGCTGCAGTTTCACAACAGACCAACCCTATCTGATTGCCATCCCCTCCAGTCCAGTTTCTGCACCCACTCGCTCCTGGCCACATATTTTAATCTTCCTTTCACATTGTTTCCCACCAGTGATCACATTTTTCACAAAGTCATTTCAACATACAAAGTCAGTGGGAAGCTCATCAAACTACCAAAAGAAAATAGTTTTCTCACAAGGTTCTGTGATGGCAACAAATGCTGAATAGATGGCAATAGGGCCTGAAATTGCTACTGGGGTTTTTCCTCCCCACTGCCTACCCCACAGCAACCAGAGGGAAGAAGCAGAAATTGTACTTAATTTTGGAAGCAGATCTAACTGTAGGCTTCTTAGGTGTGAAGGCAAGTAAGGAGTGAAGGTTTGTCCTTTGGCATTGTCCAGAGTATGAACTCTAAGAAAAAGCCAATCTGTTTTTACCAATTTTATCTCCTGAATCAGCAACCGAGAGCAAGCCAAAGCACATTTAGCAACGCCTACCATTTGCTATTTGCCACAAAATATCGAAACACACACTTGAGCAATACATTTAAAAGAAACAAATTACTCTCACACCAGAAAAAACTTTTCCTTGGTATGTTGCAAGACATAAGCATGTGTTTCTTAGCTTTACTACAAAAATATACAGACTAACAGAGCGAACTGAGTTTGCTCTCTGTATGCCTAATGCAAGGAAGTATCAATTTTGCTTTGGTAGACAGGGAAAGAACACTCAAGGGCAACCACCATTCCAGAATCAAACCCCCTATTTTTGGGAGAGTTTACCAAGTCAGCCAGGAGTAGCTAAAAAGAAAAAAAAAAAAAAAAAAAAAAAAAAAAAAAAAGCTTTTTCTAAAG
>VZTE01004149.1:2628630-2669038 GCA_013397775.1 Eulacestoma nigropectus
AAAAAAAAAAGGCATTTTCTGAATGCAAATATGATTAGCCCTGTTCTTTACTACTGTAGCTCAAATTGTGGATGCAGATTTTTTTCCATGTACCATTTGAAGAATTCATTGATTCTTTGTGCTGCTATTTGTGGCAGAGAAGACTTCATCTATCCAATTTCATATCTACGTGACAGAAATCATACAATCAGAGATTGCTACCAGCACCACTGTATGATAGTACTCAAGAGGCAAATAAGATCAGCTTCAAAGGCACTCATCTTTCCTAGCTCTGTGATTTTTCATGCTCCCTGGCCTGCAACAAGGCTGCACTTCTTCCCACAACAACCTGTGACCAAACAATAGGGCTGCAGCCTGTCCTCCCTGACACCAAAGGGGGAAAAGCAAGTTAACAAAAAATGGTGCTTATTTCAGTGCTCAGTAGTGTATAGTCCTACAGGATTAGCTTATTGCTAAATATTTCTACAACTGTTATTATGTTCATCTCAAGTTACATTTCTGAGTGACTATGGGAATAAGAACTTCTTTTTGGTAGCTATTGCATCTCACTCCTTTCTTTGCCTATGGTTGTGATCACCATCAGTATTTCACATGTAAAACCACTCATGTGCAATTAATTAACCCAAGTAGGATTATAGCAATCACTGTGCAGTTTTTAACATTATGCAGTTATGTGTGTGCATATATACACACATACAAAGAAAATCAATATCCCTATGGTTTTAACAGAGCAGTTAAATTTTAACACCAGCCCATCACACACAATGCCTTGGCCCCTCTTCAATAGGCTGGCCAACCTCCGGATAAATAGTAAAGCTGGGACCAAGACATTCCTTTTGGTTTCTTCAGCGGGTTACGGGCAATGAAAAAGCAACAAATTGCTGAGCGACCAAAGAAAATACTACTCTGCACATGTTAAAAACAAGATCAAAATAAAAACAGAAACAAACAAACAAGAAACCAAAACCACACAAAATCCAAACCCAACCCAAGGAACTCAAAGCCATCTTGATGAGCTAATCACTTTTACCTTTAAAAATAATCATTACTACAGCACTGAGAAAGGTTTACAGCTGATTTAAAAACTGAAACCTCCTAATTATCAAATAAACTTTTCTGAAACAAAATATAAAAGCAATTCCCAGCAAGAATAACATTTAAATGAATGGAGGCAAAAGAGGTTGCAAACCTGTCCAAATGAAGAATGCTTCTTTTCTAAGCTGATGAAAAAAAAAAAAGAAAAAGGAAAAAAGGGAAGAGACATTTAACTACGTAGTTACAAAAACTTTATCACACAATGAAATACTGAAATACATCTAGGACTGAAGATATGAAAAGTTATGTCCAGAGTTGATTAGGTGCGAGTTAAAGCAATGCTCCAAAAGGTCAGAGAATGTGAATTTACGCTCTAAAAGGCAAAGCTTGTTTTTAATACCAAGCAGAGAATTCCTCTCTTTACACACGATATTTTAAGTAGTAGCTCAGCAAGTTCAGCAAGTTTCTGTATGCTACCTTACCTTGAACATTTCACAAAGGACCTTCCCAGAACTGGCAATAACACACAGTGGTATTTTTGGTTCCTAGCATGCTTAGCAGTGTGATTAATAAAATATATTTTTCTCTTAACACTGAAAAATAAATTCATAGCCTAGTAAGCTTCCTTAACTGTGATTCTCTGCTCTCCAGAAATTGGAGTAATGTTATAAAATCTCTGCTCACAAGTCCTCACACATGTTATTACTGATTCTGTTCATCAGCCTTGCTGATCAACAGGACTAGAGGTTGTCTGTTATTAAAGCACACCAGCAGCCCCATTTATTCTAAGCTGAGAGCATTTAGGTGATTTTTAGCCCACAACATCTCACAAAAAATCTGATTGATTTTCCTTTGATATCAACAGAAATCCCCCTCCCAACTTCGAAAGGAGATCAAATCCAGGAATGCCAAATCCAAACCCAAGAGACAAAAGCTCAGAACAACTCCCTAATATTTCTGAATTATAAGCTTCACTTTTATGCTTTGTTGTATGCAGCTATGGAAGCAAGAGGCCTTTTCTCCTTGGCTGACAGAGAATCCCTAAAGGTACGAATTCTATATGCTAAATTTTACTTGTCTTGATCTGGGACAAGCTATTCCATAGCAGGCTTGTGAGGTGCTAGGAAGAAAGCTGATAGCAACTGTCTAAAAAATTAGTTCTAAAACAGAGTTGACATTAAATAACACAAATTAATTCTTTCTACAAGTATAACCCAAACAGTTTGCTTCCAAAAAATATCTTATCTTAGTGTTTTTAACTAATGCAGTCAGAGGGTCATTTATCATAATCTGTAGTCCTAAAATAAATGAACACTGGCATTTTTGAGGGGTAAAGAGTGCCAATGAACATTACAAGAGGGAACAAGAGGACCCACCAGTTCATGAAACAGGATATCATGGATGGGTGTAAAAAGACTCATAAGATTTTATTCTTTTAAATGCTGTCAATTGAATTTGTGGTAACAGTCACAAGATATGTAGAAGATTTCCTGGAAGCACATTCCTGCAACTCCTTGTAAGTATGTTTACTGCTAAGCTTGGGAATAATCTCTTCAATGTGAATCAAACAACAACAAATGTTAAGTGGCTATATGCATTCTTTATAAATAAGGACATGAGAAAGGAGACAGAACACAAACGTGGGCTTTGCACAGATGATGCAAATATGGAAAAGGACTAAACCTCTGTATTATGACATTTTGAGTTACAACCCTATTTTACTCTACTTTTCACGGATCTTTAGGCCTTAGAAATGCAAGTAGATCAGCATCAGTTTTTGTTGACAGCATATTTGTCAAAGACACTTGGACTTACTTGGGCAGTGGCTGTTCAGGTGGATGGCAGACATGCTTTCTTTCAGGAGCCGGTGAACAAGCTGAAGGGTGTATTTGGAAAAGGGCAGCTCAGCATGGGAGTCGGTATGCTGGGGCAAAACCAGCAGAAGATGTCCTGGAAACCAATTGTTTTATTCCCAGGATTTGTTGTTGTTGGAGTTTGTGTGCAAAAATCACACCAAATTTAGCATAATAGTACTGTCCATGATGTAAATCTGAAATTCAGTTAGCTGTCAGCTAATTAATCCTCTAATAGCCGCAGTATTCAGATGAGAATCTCCTGAGAATAGATATGTAATTAGTTTCCCAATATTCCACTTGTGCCAATTCCATAAGACTCCGTTTTGCAAACAGCAAAGGGCATAGAAGGGGAGATCCTAGATTACTGGAGAAAGATAAGCCGAGCATTCTCCTTGGTAGAAGCAGGAGGGGTTCACTGTTACATCCAAGGATGCCAACTGCAATGCTCGGGAAGGCACAGGAAGGAAAGCGATTTATTTCTAAACTCTTACAGCACAACAAAGCAACGAGAAATAGCCAATATAAACTTGCTGAGGACAGATCAGGTCAAAGCAGTCTAGCTCCCTTCTTAGACAGGATAACTGGCCTAGCAACCAGGATACAGCAGGAGTGACACATCTAAAGTATCCTCAAGCCATTCGGTTTGTCAGAGAGGACATTCCCAAATGGGCTCTGTGACAGCTTCCCCCACATGGAAACACCATAAGCGGGACCACAGTCAGCTGAAGAATTATCACGGAGCCACAGTTATCAGTGACCTGCTCCTGTGTCAGCCAGCTGTCTCCAGTGGGATTATATGGGGCCTACACCCTGTTCTGCCCAGTCTATTCAGTAGTTTAACATCATCAAAAATGGTATAAATTACGCATGAGAATTTTAGGAATATTACTAAAGCAGGAGGAGATGTATTTAGGAAGACAGCATTTAAATTCAAAGGGTTCCTGGAAAACCAGAATTTAAAAACAATAGGACAAATTTCAAGCTAGACACATGCACGACGAGCCCAGAGACCTGCTAACAAATCTAGTCACACAAAGAGAGGAACGGGGTAAGCAGGAGGTGCAGCAGATCACAGTACGAGCCAACAAAGTAACTCAGTATGATTGTTAAAACACGATTTTAAGAGATGAAAGGCAAACTATATGCAAGCAGTAGTGGTTACTAATCCACTCTTTTTAATGCTAGTGTCTCTCAGCTGGAATACAGTACCCAAATTTGAGCTTCAAACTATAAAATCCCAGGAAGCATCCAGAGAAAAGCAAGAGAAATATCAGAAAATATCCTACAAAGACAGACTGTATTTGTTTGCAACATGCACAAACAAATCTTTTATTAAAACTTTTCAAGGGCCATTTCAAAGCCATGTGCCATGAATACCGTGTACCTTATCTTGGGTGGATTTCAAGCGATACCTCAGGTCACTTCCAGGCCCCATTTCTATGATGTTTTTTCTGAAATATTTCCAACAAGCCAAACCAAACTCCAGCAGTGCTTTCATTGTATAAAATAGATGCAAAAGAAGAAAGGCTTAGACTTGCAAAAGATAACAACTGAATTACACACCCTCTATAATTCAAAAGTAAAAAAAGAAAAATCTACTTCGTCTATACCTAATCTAAAATTAAAGTGTGTAACATTCTTCTCAAGAGGAGCATATCAAGTCAAAGAACTTTAGAAAGCATTCCTAGTGTCCCTACATGCTACAGCAATCACAGAAATTAAAGATGAGGAAGGAATGCTACTTTTAATTCAGATTTAATAGCCAGTAATTGGGGGAAAACTCCTTTTACAGTTGCAGAAAAAATGAAATTAATAATAATACTTGCCTTCCAAATCAACCAAGATGCATAGTATCACGTAATTAAAATGAAAGACTTAAGAAGATACAGAAAAAAAACATTTAAAAATATTTTGGCACTCTGGCACTGACCTCAGCAGATGGAATTGCACTAGGCTTGTTAAATGCCAGCTAAATCAGGCTTTCCACAGATCACGCGCCTACATTAACTATCTGTAAGAAATTGAAACTCACTTTCCTAGTGCTATGATTAATTATGAATAAGCTTTACAATACGATTTTAAATGACGTCTCTTTTCAGTTCAGTGAAAGCTAAGAGATGCTTGAAATGACTTTGCTTGTACAAGCTATACATTATCTCTACTGTAGAACTGCGCGAAAAAAGTTTCCCCCCCACGTACCTACAAAGGAGTGATGAAAGGTCAAAGAGACACAATATTGCTATGGGTTTCTTTGGAGGTTTTGTACCAATAAATGAGCTGAGTGCGTCACAGCACTGGATGCCACGAGGGCTGGATGGTTTGCCTGGCTTTGCCATTAACTCAGAACAGCATCAGACACAAATCACTGAACAGAAAACCCATTCCTTTCTTCGAAAAATAAAGTTAGTGGCACTCCTTACGTTTTCTGAATCCTTCCTTATCTATGAAGGAAAAGTACTATTTTTAAGTACCTTATTTTAAGCAATTCAACATCCCCTAGCCAGCAAACCTAACTGCTCAAAAATAATCAAAAAAAATCCAGTTCCCCCAGGAAAGATGAATTTGTTACTGTTTGTAGCATGCTTTAGAGGCCTGAGACAAAAGATGCCTCACAAATGGTAAGCATTGTTTTCAGGAACAAAACGTTTACACAAAGCCTTTGTTTTAGCACATTAGAACAAAAGGGAACATCTGCAAATGAAAAGATTGGTAAAGCCCCTGATGATATGACCGAAGAGTGGAGTAAGAGTAGCCTAAATCTGTGTGAGCAGGGCCATGTGTCTCTTAGCCAGCTGGGTGTTGGCAGCTGCCACCTCCAGTGTGCAAAGCAGAAGCGTTAGAAGGAGGTGGCGCTTGGCCCGCACCATCTGTGCCTCTGCGGCCTCAACAGCAGAGCAGAATTCTTCAAGTGCTCTCAGACTGGACCTGTATCATCCTGTAGGGCACTGAGCCTCATTTTCAGCTGGTGTAAGGATTTTAAGGGAATTAAGAATTAAATCAGTTGAGAATCTCATATACTGTCACTATCTCGAACCTGAAGGTAAAATACAATGTGGCTAATGGTGACTCTGAAGTTTATTGTTATGAAAGCTGGCATTTAGATACACTTTAGGCCTGATGCATTCCAGGAACTACAGCAGTAGCCAGAACTACATTATATACTTGGTACATCAGCTCATGCATTAATAAATCAGTTGGATGATGCATTTTTGGTGGCCAGGTCATTGTGACCATCAAAATCAGCTGATTAGGTTTAACTTCAGCTAAAGACCAGTGCTGGTTTTTGAAGCAGTGTTATCAGCTCCAACGCAGAATATTCCGAGTCTGTAAAGGTAAAGAACACGCACGTACCTGTCATAAACCAACACGTGGATTGATGAAAATAAATGCCTAAAATAATCAGATCGGAGAGAAATGGTATTTCTCACCTTTACTGCTGATCAGTTCAGCATGTGTTTACTCACGTCACACTTAGGCACTCTTGAAGCATAGGTGAGTGTATGACAGAGTGGATAATATGCTCTGCTAAACAAGCTCAATGACACCTACCAGGGTACCTGGTCACCTCTGAACTTCCCTGTGTCAATCAGATTGAGGCAGAGGTGCTGGTGACAGGTGCATAAAGTAATTGTTAAAAAAGAGGAGGAACTTGGAAGCACAGGTCTTAATAATTTTCAGCGTGCAATAGTGATTTTCTTTTATTTTTTTCTGTGTCTATTTGTGATGATGGCTGTCTCATTTCTGTAATTACCAAAGGTGCCTTTCTCGGTCATGTTTTTCTCATCACAGCAAGGGTGTAGTGCTAATGAGTTTTTCTAAGAAACAGAAATATACACTGGCAGTTCTTCAGACTGTAAACTGGAGCAAAGGCATTTCTGTTGTGAGAAAATCTCAGCACCAAATCGTAATCTGCCCTGTCACCCACTGGTTATGAGAAAAGGAAGGTAGAGAGATGCAGGGTTACTTGAAGGAAAGGTTACTGTTGGTTTTGGTTTTTCTTTAGATAACTCCTCTAAATTATTTCATTCAATTTGTCAATAAAATCCCTAAGAAGTCTATAGTAGTTTGTGACAATACCTATTACATTTTGAAACACTGGGGACAATATAGGAAAAATCTTTTCCATGTAATTAATTTAAAAGCAAGCTGTTGATTAAAAGAAAAGAACGAGTAGGAATGGCAACTTCTCAAAACCTTGAAACAGCAACACATTAGCAATGATGCCACACCACGTGACATAGTTCTCATAAGCTGCAGGCTGTGCTCAGCACAGCATTTGTTCCCAATACTTCTCCCATGCTTTTTTCTGGCCTAATCCAGGGTGTAAAATGGTGGAACATGGAATTTCTAATTCTCTCTAGTTTTTCACTTTGTGTGATATTTTGCTACCAAACCGATAGAGCACAGTGGAATATACTCACCGCTTGAAATAAAAAAATAGATAAAAGCAGCACAGCCCAGCATGGGAGACTAAACAACCCGATGAAGGAGATGCTTAGCAAAGAATACTTCATTCAGAAACAAACTGTAAGAGGCAGGGAATGGTTCTACCTGAATCATGTGACAAAGAAATGCCAAAGCATACACACATAAAATATGCTCAAACAAATTCTCAATAAAGGAAGGATATGACAAAAAAAATCAACCCCTTAGTATTTTGGTGACACATGCCTTGCATTTTCTTATGCCGCCTAATCCTGATGGATGAGAACTGTGCTCTCCCCTTTAATGGCACATAGCCACAAGGGAAGAATCTACTGGCTGAGGCTTTCTTTAGGGTGTGTGGAATGGCAACCAAGATGTGGTGCTTTTTTTTCCCCCCTATCTCATTTGTCACAGCAACCTTTATTTATTCTTTCAAGTCAATCTTCCATAGAGTAGCCTTTTGTATCTACCGGGAAAACAACATGTCACTGAGACAAACAACAACATCGTGATTCATGCTAGAAGCAGAGTTCACTGTCTGCTGGCCTTCAGCCCAGATCCTGAAGTGCCCACACTTATTTTGTGGCCTGCGTTACCATAAAAGCAATACTTTATTAGCAGAAAATTTCAAACTCTTAATGTACGTCCGGCTTTTTATGGCTGCACAATGTGTACAAAATTCAAGTTTTTCTTTGCTTCCTTTTCACTTCAAACCAATGAAACACATCCTGGCTGCAACACCAGCCCCTCTTCCTTCCAGAAGTGTTCTGGCACCCTCTTTGATATTGTCTTTTTTCTTGGAATAAGGCCTGCTTCTCAAATACGTTCACCTTCTTCCACACTATCACTTTCAAACACCTTTCATAACAATTTTCATATAGTGACTCTATAAACCATTTTGAGATCAAAGTGGTTTGAGTTGTCTGTAAACAAGAAAAATGCTGAAATGTGGGAAATTTCTGGTGCTTTCCAACTTGGATTTTTTTTTACTTGAGTTGCTGGGTATTTCCTTCCAGAATAAGGGATAGCTGTTTTTTCCACAACTTCTGCTTTGGTCACATGAGGTGGCTGCCTGAGACATCATGCTCTTTGGAGGATCCTCATTCTATTCTGGGACACGCTCTGAGGGACACCAGAAAAGACAAGGCTGTGGCCACAGAGAATAGCTGAAAGCACCAGCCCATACACTGAGCTTTCAGTGAACAGTCAAGCTACAGAGAACCACCTGAATAAAAATAAAGCAAAACACAGCCCCCAAAAAATGATAAAGCTACCAACTCCTCTCCATGTTACACAACTTTTCAGTTTTTAGTACAAGACAAATAATGGTTCATCATTAATGCAAGTATCAAGGGATTCACCAGCAATGACACTTGCTTTAGAGGAAATCAATGTTCTTTTGTGATGTGACCACACATATTTGTTTTTAAAAGGATGATTAAAAGTGGATACAGGGCCCAGGAATGGAGATAGGCCAAGGAAAACCCGGCTTAAAACTTGCAAACATTGAGCCCATGCCAAGTAATCCACTTAACCAAGGAAAACCCCAGTAAATATCCTATTTCCTGAAAAGTGTACAGCAGTTCTACAGCCAGAAATTCCCCTTCTGACTTGCAAATTGAAACACTTTTCAACAACAACAACAACAAAAGAAGCAGACTTAGAACAAGTAATTTGAGCTCGTTATTCAGCATCACCAAGAATTCTACATAATGAAACAGTAAAGCATGGGATAGCCTTGCCAAATAGTTGCCATTTTCCAGTTTTTAATACTGAAATAAAAGTGCTCATGGTTAGAAGTGATTGGTCATGGATGGAGACGCTTAAGAAATAGACAAATCTATTCTGCATCTTCCACTTCCATGCTTCAGAAAAACAAGAAAAATCAAAGCCAATATAGCCATGTATCAAACCAGAGACAAGGGAGATAAAATATAGCTCACAAAGGAATCTACAGCAGAACCAGCAAATGGACTTGGTCCCAGCTAGTGTCTTCAGACACTCCCAAGATTACATTGTTTTAATCAGATTTATAGTAATGCTATACAGCTAAACTGTCAGTGTGCACACGTGCCATACTGTTCCATGATTATTATGGGTAGCAAAACATTGCATTTCTTTGTAAAGGACCACCATTCTGCTGTGATCTGTTACACCTGGAGAACAGGGGATTGTAGTCTTTGCAGAGCTGCCAACATGGGCAAAACTCTGTCATCAATCATACACAGCTGTTCCCTGTTCAGGTGACCAAAACATTTACTGCCACCCCAAAAAGTTTCCACAAATGGCCATGCTTGGCTCTTGC
This sequence comes from Eulacestoma nigropectus, assembly GCA_013397775.1. Taxonomy (NCBI): domain Eukaryota; kingdom Metazoa; phylum Chordata; class Aves; order Passeriformes; genus Eulacestoma; species Eulacestoma nigropectus. The sequence goes on from VZTE01004149.1 coordinate 2,638,252, forward strand.
CTGATGAGTCCTGGCAGAGACAGGATCATGCAGGCTGTGGTCTAAGGTCTGCATCTTTGTTTTACATGTTGTACTTCTGAGAAGCATCAAAAAGTAATAAAGACATTTAATACCATCTAGATCAGTATGACAAGAACATCTCCAACAAATTGCAGAAAAAGCAACGCAAATCACTTAATCCACAGTGCCTGCTTAACAACAAAAGAAAAGAGGTCATAGGGAAACCACTATGGAAGAAAACATTTTATTTCTCTCTGTGTCTCTCCATGCTTTTTAAAAATTGAGTACATAATTGCACAGGTGCCACAGGGAGGAACAAGTGTTTGAAGTCTAAGGACAGCTTTTTGCATGACATAAAGCCTGAGTTTAAAATACAACATGCCAGGGTCCCTTTCCAAAGCACCATCCAAAAAAGCAGGGTCTCTCCATCTTTTACATGCACATAAAGTAACCACTGAAGTGAGTTTTGCCAAGTAGGTCTTGTCCATTTCTAAAGGGTCTAAATGTTGCAATCAGCTCTACAACCCGAGTCCCACTCCGTGATGTAAAGCCCTGGGCTAACGCTCTGTACCACTTCCGTAACTCAGGGAGCGCTTCTGACAGCACCCACCTGCACCACGCACGGGCAGGACTCAAAGCAGCACAGCCAGGGGCACCTGCATCATGGGGAAGATGTGCTCTTACACACTTGTGAGGAATTATCAATTTTCAATTATCAATTATCAATTTTTCCTCTGCTAGACATTAACCTATGATCATAGTACCAGAGATAGCCAAAGGGAAATTGATCTTCATTTTAAAGGAAAAAATTATGATAGTATCAGTCATAATATATATGTTTTCCTGACACTTTTCCACATTTGACATATTTTCAAAGTTTAGCTGACAAACATAATCAAATCTGGCTTCTATCCTATTGTCATCGTCAGGGGAAAAAAAAAAAAGAGGCTTTTTTTTCAAATAGGGAAGATGATTTCAAGCACAATTTCTCTTTCTCACCAGCACTCTCTTAAACAAGTTGTATTGGGCAATCAAAGACATCTTCAGAAAGCCACAAATCAGACATCATGAAATTATATTCTGGGTCTTTTTCTAGAGTGCTTCCTCTTTCCTACTTAAAGTAAAACTGAAAGGGAACACAGTTTTATTCACCCAAGAACTGTTTCCTCAAAAATTTCACTACTTGCTAAACGATTTTAAATAAAAAAACATAAAAATTCCCACATATTCAAAACCCATGACTATTCTTTTTCACTTTTGTTTTAACTATTCCAAGTTGATATTAAAATAGAAGTTTTAATGCGAAATAATGCTTAGTTCCTACAATCCTTGCAAATCCCCTTCTAGAGTAATAGTACCAGTAACCACATTTCCAAGGCCAGATTACTGCCCATCTTTTATCAGACCATGCCACTTAGTACTTACTTTCTGGGGACAAGCATCTGCTCCCTTTTGGTAAAAAAAAAAATTAAAATCCAGTAACAGTTCCCTGTTCTAGGTCAGAATCAATGGCACTGAAAAATGGCAGTAACAAACCAATGCCAAGCAAGAGGAGACACCAAGATAACTTTTAGCACTATAATGAAGTGCAAGTCGAAATACAGCCACTATGCAGATACAAAAAAGAAATTAAATCCATATTCATATGTTGCAGCAGCCTTGCCAGAGCTTAGAGACAATGTGCAGCAAAACTAAAGTGCAGTAGCAGCACACAGAAATGGACTCTGTTGCTAAACAGAGCAACAGAGCCAATCCTTACAGATCAAAAATGGAGGTGAATAAAGCGACTCCTTCCAAAGCTGGTGACTTCCAATGACAAAAGAAGTCTGCGTTCACAGTTAGAAGCATGAATTACAACCTAATCACATAAGACCCATCTTTTGTTCAACAGTGCTCTTACAGCTTTCTAGGGAAGTATAGTGCTTTCTAATTTGAAGCCTGCAGCAATGATGGGTTTTTACGGGTTTTTTAGAAAAAAAACAAAACCAATTGAGTTCACCAATAAACAGCTCTTAAATAGTGAAAAAATACATTTGGGACATTGTAATATCTCTACAAGGAAGATGCAGAAGACACATAAGTGCTATATCCTCTAATACCAAGTTTTGCAATAATATCCTCCAAAACTCTGATTTCTATGGGATTTTATTAGCTTTTTTCTCTTCTCCTCCAAATCATGGTAACTGGGCGAATGGAGAAAAACCCCATGAGAACTTTTTTACTTCCACAGTAGTTTCCCACTTCTCCAAAAATAAACATACCATTATGTTTTCACACTTGCTGTAGGTTCCACTACGTAACATTCTGAGAGGGGTGGGGGTTTCCACTCTACAGACATACTGCAGTACCAGTGCTAGCAGGAAGCTGCTCTCTTTGCAAAAAAGGGGAAGCTGCCTGTCTGCAGCGTTTTGAAGCCACAGCCTACTTTAACTACTTTTCTGGACGGGCAGATCCACCTTCCCCTGAAGTCAAGTGTGATATACGCAAGCTGAACATGAAAAGAGAAGCAGCGTTGATCGCGTCCATACCTGTGCCTAACACAACTCAGCAACTAAAAGCACATCTTGCTAGTGTCGGAAGTCAAGACAAACTTTGCCTTGGAATGCTTTTGGTATCTAAAGCACGTTAGGCTTTACTGAAAAAAACAGTCTTTACACGGAAGCTTCATAAACATAGCTGGCCCTCTGGTAACATGTTTACTAATAGCCAAAACTAAGTACAGTTGTATGCTCCTGCTGCTTTAGGTTCTGATGGCACCTGCAGCAGCGCTTGGAAGGCCTGCCAGAAGATTTCTTAATATTTACAGAGAAGCCACGTTCATCCTCATAGCTATTGGAGAAGCTCTTTTGAATCAGGAACACATGTACCATTTAAAAAGAACAACAAACAAACAAAAAACTAGAAAAACCCCAACATTTTCGCTTCAGTTCCAGCATGAAGTGAAGCAGCATTTCTTCAATGATATTATTAACACATAAAAATCTTTCATCATATGAAAGTAATAGAAGAATGTACATCCAACTCAAAAATGCATTTTTGATATTTCTTTCTTACTCCTTATCTTTCCTTCTGCTTCGATGATGAAAATCAAAGAAATAAGATTTTGCTTTGAAAACATTTATTTTGAATTAAAATTAACTCAGAGTTTAATTAAGAATACAGGGACCCTAAAAGTTATTTAAAAGTTGGTTTTATGCTAAGAGTTTGATAAAGTACTAACAGAACACAAAATTCATTGATAACACTAAAACACTCTGGATAATTCAGACTTGAAGGTACAAGTATATGAAGATGAGTCCTTAATGCCTTACGGCCATAAAGCCGTTATCACTCTCATAACTGACACCTACCCTACCTGGGGTAAATATTTATACATTCAGTCACATACTATACTTTCAGGCAAAGAAGTGTTATTTTTTAGTCTGATTTTCAAGGGAAATGAGTTTTGTGTGCTTATTCTGCTTGTCTGTCAAGCTCCCCCCTATATTTAATTCTAGCAAGTAATTCAAATTTGTAAAAGGTAGCAGTCTCAGTGCTAAAGAAATATCTGCTCAGAGAAGAACAGCTCAGGTTAGCGCCATGGCAGAAGTCGAAGTGCTTGAGCTGTAACAGCCCCCTGTGGCTGGTGCCAGCCAGGATGCTCACAGCTCTGGTTTAATTTCATATTCAGCAAAAAAAAAGGCCTTGAAACTACAAACTGCACCCAAATCAGCAGTACTAATCACAACATAATGTTCAGTTTAGTAATGCAGCAACGGTGAATTTCCTGTAGAAAAAGAAAAAAAGGGGAAAAAAAATGCAGGTCCTACTAAAACCTACGAGATGGTTTTCAATTTGTTCGTGGTGAATAACCTCTGTGTTTACAATAACTACAAGGTGTCTTTGAACAGCTCAAACCTGGATTGTCTTCAATCCATTTTACCTTCGGTGTCAACAGAATAGCTGCCAGTTTCTCCATATTCTTTATTTTTATGTCACATTTCAACATACATAGTTAAGGATGTATCCATCACCCTTATGAGATATGATTGTGCTGTCACTTTTCTTTATGCTCTGATAGTACTTTTCAAGAAGGAAAAAAAAGAGATTTCATATTCTTCTATGATCATAACTGTACTAAGGAATAAAATTCTCAATTCCAAGGTTTTTGTGAAACAGTTTAATGACTAGTCAATTCAGCAATATTTAGCAATATAAATATTGGTATTTTACTAGAAATAACTTCTTAATGACTATTAAAAAACTTCTGTCACTGGGGAATTTAAGTTGGGGTAGGCTTTCACCCTTCCAACTCTTCCTATTGCCTTTCTCTTGGCACCTAGTATTTAAAATTCTGCCTTTTCCCCTTTTTTGTACACCGTAATTTGTGCTATTTCCTTCTTATGATCCCCTCCTCTCTGAAAATATGTATGTCAAATTTTATTCTTTTACTACAATGCATTTTCAGTGCAAATTAGCAGTGTGTTCTAATAGTAATCCGTTGCACCCCTCATTTTAAGGGGAAGGAGGCAAGACACATGACAAAAATCATAGAGTGAAATAGCTGGAAGTCCACCCACTGGGAAAGGCTGGATGGCAGAACCACTGTGCAATGCTGCTGTAAAGAAATGCAAAGTAAGTATTATTTTACTTTATATGAGTCTTACATAAAAGGTTTGGTTTTTTTAATCTGAAAGCACTGGTGTAGGATAATTTATAGTTAGAGATTTATATTGTTCAGAAATCACATTGGGCAGTCTTAGACTTGAATAAAATTTAGTTCAGACATTAGAGAGCAGAAGAATGCATCTTGGAACTACGTGAAGCCAAACTGTGCACTAGGAAATGCAGGCAAGCACACTGCAGTAACAGTTCATTGTAAATTCAATATTGTTGATATTTGCTTTCAAAACACATTCCCCTGCCCCCCACCCTTCCCTTCTGTCACTTCAGACAAATCTCTGATTAAAGGACTCATTCTGTGCGTGCAGTCGTCCGCTTCTCAAATCTCATCTAAACACACACCTCACTCGGTCAAGTCAAACCATTCTTATCCATCACTCATGTCCATTGCAGAAACCTCGTCCTCTGCAAGCCTAAATTAAGTGTATTCCACTAACCTCTTCCAAAAATATCCTACTAGCATGTAATCACATCCTTGTCTTCTTACCTTCCCCTTCTAAACTGTTCCTTCGCATTTCCTCTATAGAAATGCCAGTTCCATTTCCATAAAGTGTTGTCATTGTCTTTTGCCATCACCTCTGCTTTCTTCCTCATTCTTTACCACATGTTCTGTTTCCCCAGTCTACTTATTCCTACATGCTTGTTAAAATTTCTGTACCTTTACACAAAACAAAACAAAACCCATCTCACCACTAGCCTGATGCCTTCAATAACTACAAACTGAATTACTTACACAGAATATTCCTTTCATCATTTACTGATTTGCCTCTGCTTGGAAGATTTCACACTGTAGACATACATAGAATAAAGAGAATTTCTCTTTTCTTATTATTACTGATTAAGGTCTCCAAACAGCATACATCTACAATTCTTCCTGTATGATTTAAGAGAGCTTCTGAAGAATTTCTGGTATGCATTGGACATTACTATGCAAAAATCAAGTACAAAGAATGGTCAAACACAAATTGATTTTTAAAAAAAAAAAAAGTCAACATGTTTAATTCCAGAGTGTTAGTTCCTAGCTGTCAGATTTCCATAGAATACTCTATGTTTCTAGGTAGCTTTGTAGGAATTTTATACTAAAAAAACCAAAACAAAACTGCCAGAAAACCCAACCCAACAAGCCCCCCAGAAAGCAACAAATTAAGTCGTACTACACCAAAACAGGAATTACGGAGAAATGTTAGCATCAACGTTATAAGAAAATGGCCAGTTAGAAATGCCTGTCCAAAATCTACTTCCTTTCCTTCACAGCATCTGTACACGGGTCTTAACCGGCGCGCCAATTCCTATAACCCCAAATGCAGAGGAAGCAGCAGAACAGCCCTGGTTTCGCTGTAGCTTAAGGAGGGCAGGAATGGAAGTTCCCAGCCGGTGCCCAGCACATGACACCTACGTCATGGAGGGCCGAGGCTCAGAATTTCCTCCCGTGCTGCACCTTCCGCAGTACTTTCGTTTTTTCTGGGTATAATGGTAGCGGGAAGCAGGGGCTGCCCACACTCCCTGCGCGCTTTGCCCGAGCGCGGCCGGAGGAGCGGCGCAGCAGCTCTCGGCTCCTGCGGCTGCACAGAGCAGGGACACGCTCCGCGGTGCCCCAGCCGGGAGAGGACATGGTCCTGGAGAGCCAGGTAAGGCTGCACCGTGCTTTGGGCTCTTCTGTCTGCTCCGCGTTCTGCTGGTGCTTTAGGAGCCACGTACGGCTCCAGGAAAACTACAGCGACAGTAACTCTGTGCTGGGTATGGCGGGGTTCAGCCACTCACAGACGCACAGCCCCGCGCCACAAAGCGATCTAGTGCTATGCCACAGAGAAAGCGCGTTTGAAATTGTGATGCAGGTTATAAATTCACTGGTTATTCTGTGCATTTTGTCGTGTTTAGGTCACTTGTAATGAATTGATAGCACCCAGAAGGAAGATTACATGGTGGTAGCTTTATGCAATGGTGGTGTGGAGATATGGAAACAAAGGTTAATTTTTCATGTTACTGTGGTACTTGAACTTTTTTTGCTCTGGAGTGGAGTAACAGAAAAGATAGAAGCATAGATTTGCATGAATATTCACCAAGTGAGATGGTTTCAGGATCATGCAGGCAGGTTTAAAGTGATGCAGTACACTGCATTGCAAACACAGAATCAAAGTTCTCTTGCAGGGATGTTTGAATTTGTCCTTTGGAGTCAACCCATCCCAAGCTCAGGTGATGCTTTCCAGAACATCAGTAGCAAAGTTTCAGATATTTGCAGCAAAGATAGGTACTTTTTCTCAAAGGTTTCCCTCAGTCCCTCTTTTTCCAAGTTAAGCAGTAATGCTGAAATTTCAAGAGTAACAGGGCATTTGAATTGCAACATGCACCTTCTGTTACCTAATGCAACAGAATAAAAAATATTTCCTGTAAGATCAAAAAAATAGGTTTTATTTTCAAAAAATTGTGAAGGGATGTTTTCATTTTAACTTCTGCTACATCAAGAACACTATCAGGGTACCTTACAGGGGAAGAAAGGTTTCTGCTGCAACAAATAAGATCCAGTTCTGGACTAAGTTTCTCTGTCTGGTGAATTAAAGCTTTAAGTGGATTGGTAGGGACCTGATGCACATAAGTCGTGCAATCCCTTGAGAAACGATTTTCAAATCAACTAATAAGATATTGCACTGCGTACAGCTTATTAGAAAGAAACACTGAGCAGCAACAGCACATAGCTACTGTGCCTGGGATTTAAAAGCTGGATTTAGCTGTCATGTCCATAATTCTTAGTGCATTAGTTATGTGAAGGAGTAGGTGAGAGGAGGGTTTGGTTTCATATTAAGGAAAGTAAAAAGGCTCTACAGAATGTAATTGCAGGATTAGTAAAAACTACGAGGCAGCTTTGCTCCACTATCAAGGAGCAAAGGCAATTCATGGAAATCCTCATGTAGAAAACTTGAAAAATTGAAAATGAGATTGAGAAACAACTTGGTCTTACACTGAAGAACAAAATATATGTTTTCATATTAAAAAATCACATGTAGAGAAGAACTTCATAAATTTTCACAGGAAACTTTAAAAGTTAGTTCCCCAATGAGAGGGAATAATATTCAAGAGCTTTTTGACCAACACTGATAGTTACTTTAGTAATATCTCTGCAGCTTTCCACATACTCAAGAGATCTACATGTCACAGGATTTCTATGCATGGGAACATTTTGACAGTAATTGCCATTCATCTTGAGGGGGAAAAAGTTAAAGGTAAAGAGACAAAGCAAGAAAATGCCTTGAGAATAACTTTTTAGACAGAGAATCACAGTATGGAAATAACACCTAAGAACAGAGAAACTACAAAGGCAAGAGATGAGTCGAGTAGTTGAACCTAGCTGGGCAGAGAAAGGGGAAATCATAAGAATTACGGGTGAAAATTTGTCAGTTTTGTTAATATATCACAGAAAATGAAGTTATCATAAAAACAATCTTTAGCAAAGCTGGCATTTCAAAACTAGGACACAAAAATTTGAGACTGCACACCAGAATGCATCAGTGAAGTCTACCAAGGCAGCACAACACTTAGGGTAAAGAAGTGCTAAGGAAGGAAATCCCAGGACGAAAGTAATCATTGACTTTAGCCTCGTGCAAAAGTCACATACTGGGGACAAGTGATCTAGTTGTATGTGATTGCAAAAAGGGGCAATTAAAAATAAAGTAAAAAACCATTATGGAGAGCTGGAGTGAAAGTGCTTTGCTTGGAATACATACAAAACAGTGACTATTGCTTTTTAATTTGTGAAACCAACTTCAGAACTTTCCCATTGAAACAGAACAAGTTACCGTTTTTTTTAACGCAGATGACATATTAGAGGAACTGAAAATATAATAAATGAATAAATGGTTCACTTGAAAACAAAGGTTATTAAAATACCTATTTAATGCTTTGACATGGAAGGACCTCTAGTTTCAACCTTTAGCTGCAATTGCCATGGACTTAGATTACCCTTTGTCGCACAGCCATCCTTGCACCAGCCCTTGCACAACTTCTGTCCTGTCCTAGGGAGACACAGATCAACCTTGCTGTCACATCCCATTAGGAGCCACGCTGATAAAACCTACTGGGATTCCAAGGTGACATCGCCTCTTTCATTACGTTTGTCACAATATTGATTAGATTAGGTCTGAAGCCCATCTTTGGCCTGCTACTGACCCATCACATCTCCTGGGAAATTCTGCAGAGTAGGAAACAAAATTGAAAACGACAGGAACAATAGAGATGTTCAAGATGGTTATAGCTCATGGGACTCACACAGATGTGACAAGTACTGATTTTTACTAACTATGCATCCTAATACATTAATCCCGAACTTGACACCTACATATAACATTATCTCCTTCACAGTGGTCAGCCTTCAGGAGCTTAACGGCATGAAAATAACCCACCAAAGATTTTCATTTCTTTCACTGGAGTAAATAACAACATGGTCAAAGTGCTGCCTAGCTAATTTTCCCTATCAAAATTTTAAGGAGTAAATAAAGAGCAGGTTGGTTTGCCATCTGTGTAGCAAACCTTGTATCAATTGTCTCCCGTGGCATGTTTAGTTTTAGATGTTTCACTCATGCAGGACAACTGAAGATTCAGTTCAAAAAACTGCACAGCTGAGCCATATGGCATCCACGTAAAGCAGTTAATAGCTAAAGACCCCTACACCTGTTCTTATGTTTTCAACAGGCTTTACTCATTGGCATTAAACACTTCTAATATAATACATTCTCTGTGTTTATAGAGGCTTTGTATGTGACAGACTTGATAGTTCCAAAGGCAAAAAGGACTACTCTGAATTGCCAAAAAAAGTTTTTAGTTTTAGACAGAATGAAAGTTGGCGATTTCTTTTTTTTTTTTTTAATTTTTTTCAGTATTTGGTCAGTTTTTCCTGTTTCACATGTGGGCTGCTTTACAAATACCATCAGTAGGCACAGCTGAACTGCAAGGAGCCTGAACAATAAGTTCAGTAAATGTCACTCCTTTTACCTACACCTTTACCTCCCACATATAACACCCACTCCCTCTGACAGCACCAAACCTATGGTTTGAATTCTCCTTTCTTCTAAGGGCTCCCTCCTTCTTCTTATCTTCACACAACTTTGCAAAATAGGACAGCTAAGCAATTAGCATCCCATAAGTAAAATAAACATTCCTGTTTGCAGTAGGGAAGCTGTAGCACATCTGTCCCACTCCGTAAAACCCCTGGCAGAAGATGACACAGTGTGATAGCCTGGGAACCTCAGGGTCTCATGAAACAAGAGCTTCCAAATTTGATTCTTGTATGCCTCAAAGGATAAAGCAACATGAAACAGAACAAGAACTGTGTATTTCATTCAGTTCAGCATGCCAGGACACTGCATCTAGATGCTTGTTTCCGTGGGAGTAGAAAAAACATATCAAGAGGGAAAAATAATCCAAGATTTCCTTCTATATAAAATGCTATTTCTTAAACACACGTATGAAAGTACATATTTCAGGTTGCTGCTTCGATCTTTTCACAACTATTAAGATTCCTTTAAGTCCTAGAAATCTTCTCACCCTGTTCTTTAACTAGTCATTCTTTTTTTCATTCATTAAAAAAGGAGTAGAGTTTCACTTAATATAATCCCAGCTATTTTTTTAAGAGAAATTTTTTGTATATTACTGAAAGATTTGACAGGTAATTTACATTCCACTGAAAAAAACTTTAAAAATTAAGAGCACACAGAGAAAGAACAATACTTGATTACAGATTTATTTTAAATAAACCCGCTTTAAATACACTCTAGGATATTTAAACTGAATGAGATCAATCTATCTATACCCATAAATATTACTCCAAGCCCCAACAAAATCACACTCATACCTTCATGCTCTGCAGAATTTTACCTATAGGTTATTACAGTGCAGACTTCAATTAGGATGCCATAACAGCTTTTACGTCAAAAAACTATGGTTTGCACCTTGAGGACGTAAAGAAAGCAATATTCTGAGGATTGCCCAGCAATAGTGGATCAATCTTTCTATGCTCTAAGGGCTGAAAATTGTGGGAGGAGGTTTCAGCCAGAACTAGAAGGTTTTTTCCTTTGGAAGTGTACAGTTCATCTCCCAAATAAAAATGTTCAGAAAATCCCTTCCTGCATTATCAAACAATATCCTCTAATTATGTTACACTTATGCCCTTGCTAAACCATTAAAATCCAAGTGGTACAACAACTGCACTCTTCACACATTATAAAATAATGAAATCCTGAGCACAGACCAAAAGGAAAAAGTAACCATTCCTCAACACCATAATACACAATTAAAAAAAAAAAAAGTTAAACAGATTTTTGTTGCACACCTATATCTTTGTTTACAAAACCCCACAACCACTTATTTTTGCCCAGACTACATAACACAAATCTAAGAGGACATTTGCATTGAAACTTTTCATTCATATTAACATGGGAAGAACCTTTCCTTCCTCAAAGAAAGTAATACACAGTACACATATGTGGAGAAAGTAACTTTTCAGGAGTTTTAAATAGCTTTAGTGTCAAATAGACCTTGTTCCACTTCTATGTTCCTATTGCTTCACCCTCTTTTCTGCATTCCCTCCTTACATGCACTACTTTCTCAGCTCATCCACACCTCCTGCTGTTGCCCCAGCAGGTACATGCCCTGCCTGGATCCCTTCTCCATACTAATCCGATATGTGGCCCAGCTGTCTTTGGCAGCATTAATTACATTCCTCTCCTGTCCTATCAGTTGCTGGCCTCTTCATTACCACTGGTGGCTTGGGTTACCAGGAAGAGGATTTATTTCCGTTCCCCGCTTCCCTTCACTCCCCATCCTCTTCTGGTCTAACCAGAAGATGTACTGGAGTCCTGCACACAAGCCTAAGCAGATCTCCAGCTCTGCCACCTGGGACTTTGCAACCCAGAAAGAAGAAACTTTAGCTGAAGGCTGAGTTCTTGCTCTGTGTAAATCACAGACCATGACAGAAATGGACTTGGCACCACTGGTTTTGTTTGATGGTTTCTAATGTGTCTTCCCACTAGAGGAACAGAAAGTCAAGGCATCCTAAAGCTGGCTCTCAGCTGTATGAGTTTGATACTTTGCAGGCTTCAGAAGGAAGAGGGTGAAATCTTTGTCAATAATTTGGACTATGCACAGCTTGCTTGTGTCAGGGTGCTTTCCTCTCCCTGGTGATTGTTTTAGCCAGAGTCTCAGATATAAATATGTGTTGCCTGCCCATAGTGCCTCTCACCTGCAGAGAAAGAGCTTCCAAGTCAAGTTTGAAACGTACTACAGAGCATGTCAAAAGAAATGTACAGGAATCCACTTCTTTGAAATTGCTGACATTTTGGAGGATGAAAGAAGCGTCAAATCTCCAGGGCTCCAGCCTTACAGGCACTAAGAAAAAATAAATCTCTTGAAAAGAAAAGAAACAGAAGGAGAGAAACTGCCTATCTCTGTATTTAGAAGTTCATATATTTAAATCCCTTGAGGAAGGGAATAGTTTGGGAAACTGACAGTGAAAAACAGAAGACTGAAAATAAGTCTGATTTTTCTGATGTTTTAATTTTATTTTTTTAATAAGAAATGGGTTTTGAAATAAATATAATCTGCAAAAGCAACACAATTTATCCACCAAAAGGCAAGAAGTTAAGAGAATACCATCTAGAAATAGTCTGGCCAAAATTTAATTTGTTTTCAGGGGCTGTACATGTTTATCATCAGCAATAGGGATCCCATTACTGCTTTTGCCACCAACCAATAACAGAAATGCACGTTGCTTCTTTTTTTTTTTTTTAATTCAAGTAATAGCCTTCCTTACAAGACAGACTGACTGAATCCTAAACCTGGAGGATTATTTATTTACTGTAAATCTCAGTAATACATGCAACTCTTTTAGCCAAACTGGACATTTGAAAGTAAGCGAGAACAGCCCCACCACACTGAGAGCAGCTTTATCTCACCTGCTGGTGTCTGCAGACTTAGAGCTGGACAGCATCCATCACTGGCTTTGATAACCACTTGAAACGAGAAGAATAATGCTGCACTACTTGGAGTAGATGGGCATCTACTCCCATGTAGATGATGTTAGGATAGCAAAGCTGCAGGAAACACACTAAGGTGAGGTGGGGCATGACCAGACCTCTGCATTGTGCCCAGGTCTATGGGCAGAGACCGGGGACAAATTAAAGCAACTGCCAGGTTTCTCTGACTTGTGTCATGAGGCATCCATGTATTTAAGGACTAAAACCAGACAGCTGTACTGAATGCTTTCAAATTATAACCACAATCTAGTTTGGACACGTTATTTTATATTATCTTCTGACCTTGCTTTTGCCACAGGAAAAAAAGCTCTGAAAACCATGTTTGCATGCTTAAATGAGAAAAGAACTGCTGTCCCCTTATATTTTTCATTTCTGAAGGTCTTAAGGGAGGAGTGAGAACACACAGTAAACAAATAGCTTAACAGACTGTAAACAACTAAAGCTTTGCCTCTTGCAAAACTATAGTCCCTGTGATTAATGTTTCAGGAATTATATTAAAGTGCAATAACTTTCCCTGTAGACTGGTAATACTCAAGAGAAAAGATTCTCTGCCTTGAATGAAACCATGAAATGTGATTTGTGTATTCTAAAGAAAGAAATAACAATCTGTTAATTTAGATAGATTTCTTAACAAAAGCAGCATCTTCCTGTTTTGATCACAAATTAAACAATAAAAATAAAGAAGTCAGGCTGACTGCATGAAAGAAAGGGAGAATCCGCATGAAGTAGTTCTCTCTTGTAATTAATAATACCAAATTGACAGGCACTACATCTACTTTGCACCTTCCAGTATCGTGACTCAGAACTGTACTGTAAAAGCTGTACACACTGCTAACAGCTCCTTTCTTTATGGGCTGTTTGTGCTAAAGAAAACTTGTGAACTGAGTAAAGAAGTATTTAGGGCATCAGTCACAGCTGGACTAAGATAACATCTCAGAAACTTCAGGGGTTGTGGGGTTTGCCCTACTCCTTGGTACTTTCTCACTACTCAGACCAATAATCAGGCATGTGATGACTGACCTTAATTTTTAGAGAACAGACTCTAGCAGACTTGTAAAAGGATAGAGGAAAACCCATAAATTAAGATTAAATGCAGCATACACACACACAGATGTAATCAGCACTAAACCAGTGCTCCAGGCAGAGGTGTCCCTACCAGGCTCTCCCCCTGGCCAGGGTAAGGCTGGCTCTTCCCAAATGCTGCCTTCCCTGCTCTGTTCCCATGACAGCAAGCTCAAATTCCACCTCAAGTTTAGCAACTCTGTTCTGCACCATAGTCACTGATTAATGCCATGACCCTTGACTCATTAACCTCAGCAGTAACAAAACAGAAGGCTCAGGGCTTACTGCTCCAAATTTTAAATTGGTTTAAGGATGGTCCTTCCTGTGGGGCAACAGTGGGGTTTGCAGAGATGTTTTGTATGAATAAACAGATCATTTTTACCCCTCTTAGTCTTTTCTGAAATTTAGTAGCAATAGAAAAGTAAACAGGTAACTGTTCTAGCATAGCCTTAACTAATTCAAAGGATCACACTCTGCCTACCTGAAAAATTCAGAGCAGGCCCCGTAACAGTAAACAAGTTTTTAATCAATTCTAAAATCATAAGAATACAGAAGATAGATGACACTAAAAATTTATTTTCTATTCGGCAGAATTTAATAGAGCCTGAATGGTCCTCTCAGAAACCTGAAATAGGAACACAAGTTTTAAATAAACTTCTTCTGGGCCCATCTGCAGGGAACAGTTCACAATCAAGCAGTCCTTGAAATTTCTCATGCCATTTGCTGTTACTGCAATGCACGAGTTTTAATCACTGCAAGGAGCTTCAGCTGTGGTTAGGAGTTTTGCTCTTCCTAACTGGAAAAACCCTGAAAAAAGCAGGTCATTGCACCACGGGGACTCAAACAATCCCTGTGCTTCCAGAGGGGTGAGGCCAAGCAATGCTGCAAAACGGAAGTCAAATGTTCAGATGGCGCTTGGCAAGGAAGAAACTCGTGACAGGTCCAGGCCAGCCAGGCTCTCCTTGCGGCCCATGATTCTCCCGGTGCGTGACCCAGGACAGCTGCTTCCACCTCTGCCTTCCCCACGTGCCACACACGCAGCGCCGAGAGCTCGGGGGCTGCAGCCAGGACCCCCTCGCTGCCTGGCTTTGGCACAGCAGGGCCCCAAGGCACTCCTGAAGCACAAACACACACAGATCCCTCGGGGACAGATCTGCCGCGAGAGTTAACCCAGAGTCTCAGTGGCCTCTTTGAAGTACAAGGGAACACTGGCTACATTTCAAAGCAGTACTAGTACCAAGCACTGAGAGAAGAGGACTCATACTTTAAAACATCGATTCCTTAATTTTTCAGAGGGCAGAGTGTAGCTAGTAGGACTGCGAGGCGGCAGAGCCATCTGGGCAGCACTGGGGCGTGAGGCTGGGCAGGGAGGCTGAGCTCCCCAAGCAGGTGAGGGAGGCCAGAGGCCGCCCTGGGGGCCAGGTCACAGCAGCACTCAGAGGGCACGGCCCGAGCACGGTGCATCCTGGCTGGCAGCAGCGCCCTTCTCTGCCTTGAAGTGATGGCAAGGAGATAAAAGCCTGCTAGTGCGAAAACAAGCCTGGAGAGCAGAAGCAAACTCTTCCCCTCTACTGCATAGGCTGCTCTGGAGCCTGCCAGCAGGCACTGCCACCGAACAGCTGAAAGAGTAGGCACGGGCAGGAGGACAAACACGTAGCCTTAAGGATATTCACCACTGGCACCAGGAACCACTGCTCGTCTGTTCATGTGCCAGTGGCTGAGTCACAACAAACTGACACCATTTGGCACATTTCACCACCACTTGCTGCAGTGAAGGCCTTTAGATGCATCAGCAGCTTAACTCGCTGCTACAGCACTACTGCTCCTGATACCCTCGTCCCTGCGTTCTGACTCCATTATTTTCAATTAAGTTACTTAAGGTGTGGAAAAAAAGCCCCAACAACCAAGTGTAACGGGAGCAGAGGGAAGCAGAGTTGGTTGTGCCCATAATCTTAGACCCACATCTCTAATTCCAATCAAAAAATATTCTTTCACGTGATTGTCAGGCAGAGAAAGCTACTGCCAGCATTTCATACCCTGGTTCTGAGCATTCACAATAACTGCTTAAATTAGCAAGCAATCAGCACCCACAGCAATTAACATCCCATACACAGTATTCCAGTTGTACATTCCCTCCTCATTCTTTTCTGCCATGAAAATCTTTATCGCACAGGGCTTGTTTCGACGAGATATCTCTTTTTTATTCAAGAATTCTATGTACTTTTCACTCAGATTTTCAGATTCAGTCTGTCACTATATCCTCGAGCTGTGTGTAACATCAATATAAAATAACAAACAGAACTCAACAATCAAAACTATTTTCTCTTTCTTAGCAGAAATAGTCATACTACATGGTTCCACCAGGGACATTAACATAAAAATGTTCATTATCAGTTATGCATTAATAGAAAATTATAACTCTTGAAGTGGAATAGATCTAAAGACCAAAAGAAGTCTGACTTTGGCTATTCACTCTGAATTTTGAGCATAACATAACTGTTTCCATGTAAGAATGAGAACTGAAACTACTTTGTGTCAAAGGCACTATCAAAACCTAAACCAATGCTCAGCTACACTGCATCTATAAAACACCCATTTCTTATCAATTCCCATTCCTTTTCGATTCACATTCCTACATGCAATGCATCTTCCTTCATACCTGTAACCAGAAAGTCATTTATATTTACCTATGTGATCATAGCAGGAGTATTACCAAAACATTTTCCCCCAGACCAAATTATTAAGTCCATCTACAGGATAACCACTGGATACTTGTTCTGTGCCTCTGACAGAAATCATGTATGATTTCTTTCCCCACTGCTTTATTCTCTCACTGACAGTAACAATTCCTTTCACTTTATGGACAGCATAGATAGAGAGGCAGCAAAAAATTAATTTTTAAAATAATGATGAAGAATGCCTTTCTATTTCTGACAACACTCGAACTGAAATGATACAATTCCTGATGTGGTACATATTCATATTTATGATACAGAATTAGTTAAAAAATGAGCTGATAAATGAGCTAACAAAATGTTCCCAAACCAAGCAGATACTGTGCTAGGTTTATGAGGTTTTCACCAAACCTGAGGTGAGTTTCAGGAGATAAGGATGATTTCAGTATCTTAGGTGGTAATGTAATTTGGACCAAAAGAGAAGACAGCAGCTGTTTCAGTTGAGCTCTGCATTTGAATTTCCAGGGTTCATTGTAACCCCTATAAACTCAAGACAAAACTCAGCTGGTATGAACTGAAACAAGTTGTTTGAGTGAAAAAACTGCCAGTGGAAATCACTGAGCCTGAGAATCAAAACCAGTGTTTGGACCTGCATTGCACAGATGCCTGACGAGCCTGATGCAAATGTTATGTTTTCTTGCATATAATTCTAAGCCCAACTATTTTTTTCACTGAAACCAAGGGTTGGGGTTCCAGGGAAAGAAATTAATTTGAAACGGCATCTCCTAATGAGCAAAGAAAGATCATGGACCTGGCAAGAGCAGGGAAATTACCTTTGCATATTTAGTTTTCAAGAGATGGAGGCAAGAAAGAGAGAAATGGAACTGTGGTCACAGTGGGGAAATTTATGAGAAACTCAAGTTGTGTGGTTCAGGCAGCTTGAGGGAGTGCTGAAAGATTTCAGAAGGTGAACAGATTCCTTTCTCATTAATGAAGGGGCCCTGACTCCGGATCCGCTGAACTCACTCTGAGTGGAAGGCTATTCAGCTCTCCCCTTTGATTGAAAGCACGAGTCTGCTACTTATGAGCTCTCAGTAGCTTTCCTTTTAATAGGAAGTGGGGGAAGGGGCACGAAGATGGCTGGAGGAGGGGAAGGAAAAGATGGGTAGCAAAAAAACGCTGGTGGCAGAACATGGGACTTCAAGGGATTTGCAAGACAGGCCTTTGGGGAAAGGTTAAGAGCTTACAAGGTGAGTGATGCCTTTGCTGGGCTGATTTTTCTTTCCTTATTATTCACCAACATGTTAAGAAGTAAACTCCTCTGCAGCTTCGATCCACCCTTACCCTCTTATTTTCTCATAATCTTACCAAGTTATTTATTCTGCTAGCATGAAAGTAAAAAAAAAAAACCTGCTGGTTTTAATTTTTTTTTTCTGGTAGAGATCAGCTGTATTTTAATAATGCTAAAAAAAAAAAGCCTAAATAAACCAAATCCTGACCATCTTCCCTGCTGCAACAGGGAACATGCAGCCTGCTGTTCTAAATTGCAGACAGTCACGAGCTCTTGTCAGACTTTGTGTGGGCTTGAAATGTTCTTTTAGTCCTTTGCAGCTGAAAACTGAGCGCAAATTATCACTAAAAGGTTATGAAAAATTATGCTGGGACATTTACCATAGCTGTATGGGAATATTCCTCAAAGCAATCAGAAAAGTGAGCAGATTACTTAGGCAGTTCAGGTTTGAGGACTGCATTGACAGCTAGCTGTTCCTAACAAAGGTTACTTTTTCATATGGAGAAGAAAAAAAAAAAAGACAGACAAAACCTCACTGATTTCTTGAAAGAATTCCACATGTATCACCAATGCCCATGAGAGGTCCTTGCTTGTGGGTAAAGGACAACACAGCAACACTGTGTCTAAAGCCTTTCGTACTTAAAAGGGGCCAAATCTAAACTCCTGTTCAAATACTTTGCCTTTAGTGAGTTTTAAGATATTTAAGCATGAAAAAAGCTTGTCTAAAAATAATGTGAAATATCATAATTATTTTAACAGTAGTGTAAGCATTTTGTAATATGAATTGTAAGCCATCAAATTTTAAAGACCTGATTCATGGTTTTAAAAGATAGTCGATCATTAGCAGTTGAATTAGTATTTAAATCTTTCCAAAGCAACACGGTTACAGAAAATGCTTTAAACTCACCAACTTGTAGCCATGTGTTGAAGCAAGAAGGCTTCAGCTGTTGTAGTGTTTGGACTCATCCACAGCTGTAACTTCTGGGAACAGCTATTTTATTCTTCAGAGGCAAACTCCAGATTATTTTATTCTACTGCGATAGAGTGCAAACACCCAACTGAGGGTACAACTTCATTTCTCCTCAAAAAATCAGCCATGAATTTACCTCTAAGCTCACTGGTTAGCACACAACAGCAAATGATGTCACAGAAAAATCAGAGCTAGCACCTTCAAAACTATACTTGGGAGCATTTGAGCATAATGCACTTCTTAAACATCTTTCCTTTTCCTTTTTAACTACTTTACTATTTCAAATATTAACTAATTTGGTCAAAATATGAAACCAAAGTACTCAATAATGAACAAAGCAAGACACTTAATAACAAATTTCTGAAAACAAATAGGTGACTTTAAAGTGAACTACCTGAGTGCCCAACAGGCATGCTACAAATCATTGTTTGGGAGGGAAAAAAAAAAAATTAATCAACATCTTGCAGTATTTATTAGTCAACAATATGGAAAGAAGAATTGAAAGCTGCAGACAAGAACTGTGGTCTATTTATAAAACAAGGGACTAGATTTTCAGTTATAGGGACTAATCTTCCTGTTGTCTGCAAATGCTGAATCCAGTTCAAACTGTATTTTGCTAGTTTTTATCGGTTGCTAATGAAGAGAGATCAACCACTTCCGGTCTGTAAAAACTTTGGTTTAAACTGAGCAGAGATCTTGGCAGGAAACTGAACGGGCAACTTCAAGATAAATCTAAGTATTGCCTGTGTGTATCAACCTGGGAGGTAACTTCAGTGCTGTAACATTTGGAGTGCTGTGCTTGATTCAGTGGAGCTCCCAGGTGTGTGGAGTACTACAGAGAGAGCATGTCCAGAGTTTTAAAAAAAAAAAATTAGCAAAATCTTTAAATTTTTGCTCTTGGTGAGGCAATTTTTACCTGCATTTAAAACACAAAATACATGCAGAATCAGACTTTGAACCAAGTGTATCAATACAATATAGAGGAAGGAAAAATAAGGGAAAATAGTAATAATAAAAAGATGAGACTATTTGGCTCAGTAGTGAAAATAGGGACTTGTGATCACAAGGAGCACCAAAGCAAAAGGAGGGATTAAGTAACGCTGAGCATCAACCTTTACTTAGGGTCACTTAGATGAGTCCTTTTGCCTCTAACAAGTTTTGTACTAATACTCAGATCTGCAGCATTGGACATGACAACCTATAGCACCCCTTCCCTAAGATTACAAATTTATTATCATTTATTTTTGAAAGAAGAAAGTGTATATCCCAGTATCACTAACAAAACAATATTTCCTCACTCTTTAAAACATGCATATACATATACCACAAGAACAATGCTAACTTCTGACTTGATGCTCTTTGATGTATGAACATACGAGACAATTGGAGACGTTCCAATTATCTCCAGTTCAAAGTTAGGCCAATATTAGAAGCAGTTATGAATAATGGATTAGGTTTTAGTAGAAAAAGCAATGCTGCACAGAATAAAGATGAGAGTTTAGCTTAGCTGTGAATACATGAACCAGGTAAGCCACACTGCTTCCTTAAACAGACACACTGGAATTGCACATCCTTGGAAGTTCAATTAACAAAACATATGTCAAAATAGTTTTGTGACAGATTATAAATTGTTTTCAGATGCCATTCTGATGTTTTCAGTATAAAACTAGAAGCCAAAGTTCCTTGTGAAAATTCTTCTACTTTAGGAGGGTTTTTTTTAAGAAATAACCATGCCAAAATCTTGTCATTTACCACAGCGCCCTGGGAGTCAATATCCCGTCAAAAGATGTACGTTGGAAGGTTCAGTAGCCAACACGGAGATAAACACCAGCTCCAATCAAAGGGTGCCTAAGCAGTCTATTTCCATTCATTGGGAAATTTTCCTGACAATCTAACAATTTAATTAAAGACTAAAAAACTTCCAGGTAGTAATGCTTCTAGTTGGATAAGCTATTTTTCTTGGATGTCTGTGCCACATTACAGAAAAAGATATGGGGTCAGCATTCCACCGTTGCC
Organism: Eulacestoma nigropectus; assembly: GCA_013397775.1. Taxonomy (NCBI): domain Eukaryota; kingdom Metazoa; phylum Chordata; class Aves; order Passeriformes; genus Eulacestoma; species Eulacestoma nigropectus. The sequence goes on from VZTE01004149.1 coordinate 2,658,949, forward strand.
TTATGTTTCTGTAATGCTACTTTACTTTGTGGATTTTGTGAAGACTGGAGCTCAGATGATCATCATGATAGTGCAGACTGTAGGAACGAGAAGATATATATGGCTACTTCTTTGGCTTTGGCACTCTTATCAGAGACTTGTTTTCCTTGACTTGCTTTGCTGTCTCCGTAGTTCTGTGTGAGTGTGGGCAGTGCCAAGTTAGGCAGTAGTTGGCACTCAGGCTCAGTGCCTTGTTATTCACAGTTTTGACAAGGGCAGCAGACAACAGGCCAGAGAGGATCTTTTATGGTTTTTGCCCGGGTTTCTGTACGGTTATTTACAGATGCCCTTGTTGAAATCCTGTCTTGCCTTCCTTGACCAACCTCAGTTTAAGTTTGCCAGTATTTTGCAAACCATAAAGATGAAGTGATTACATAAAACAATCAATGTTCTCTAGATTTTTAGTAGCAGTAAACAAGCTTTAGCAACAACAAAAATATTATTTCGTTCAGTAGACTCACTGGGAACTGCAAAACATAAAGCAGCCATTTCAACAAATTCATAGAACATCCATTACAAAAGTTAATTAATGTACTAATATGAATTAATATGTATCATGCAATGCTAGGGCAATTCAAGACTTTCGTTTACTTTAGAAAATAACTACCAATAAAAAGCACTAGCATATTCAATGCTTTTCATCTTTTGCTTTAAAATTACAATTCCGTTTCTAGAACCAACTGCTCCATTTGAACAAACCCTTCTTTACTTCAATAGACGTAGGTGTGAGAGGGAGTAGGCGTTTAACTTCATCTACACCAAGGGCATGTAGTATGTGCTCAACTTACAACACAGGTGTTTAAAATGTCAACACTTGAGTGCCTCTCTAGTCTCAAATTTCTCCAGGATCACCGAATTTTTATACCAAAGAAACAGCATATCCAATAAGGAACACAGAAGTAGTAAGAATGTGATACACTCCCTTTTCTGGACTGGTTTTGCACAAAGTATATGACAAGAAATTCCTCAGCCTTCTCATCAGAGTGATTTGATGCAGGCTAGTGGGTAATCATGGCAGAATTTTGTCTATAATGTTTTATATTATGGTCCTAATTATTCTTAGAACAACATAAAATGATAGAATATAGAATCTTCAGTAGGAAATGGTCACGATACGTAAATATATAAAACATTTATGCTGAAAACACACAATAGAGCGTTTTAGACCTCCCAAACTGAAATTAGGCTAGATTTCATTAAAGAAATTGCAAAGATAACTGTTTAAATAACTTAAAGCATTTGCAACACTTCATGTGAAACAATGTATTTTTTACTTCAGTATTACTAGGTCTGAACTAACTCCCAGTAGAATATCTTGTAAGTTTAGGATTTCTAGCTCGTCTTTGCCATGCACGTATTCTGAGGGAGCCACAAATGAGAAAAGAGGAAATTATAAAATACTCATAGGGAACTAGTCTCCTACACAAGAAAAACAATCTGATTTTCAGTGAACATTCTCAAATTAACAATCAGTACTGCAACTCTGTTAAGTCATTACTCTTAAGCAGCTTCATTTGGGGGCAAGGCACTTTGAAGCTTCTTTCATGTATACAGATTTTAAAGAAGTATGAGAGTACTACCCGGCCAAAAATCTCATATAATTGGCAAAGTCAAAGGCATTATGAATAGACTGCCCAGGAAATCTGCCAAGACATGGAAAGCTTTTACTTTTATGCCACCAGCTCAAATATCAGTCAAACAGTAGGTAACTATCAGTTCAGGACATGGAAGAACCAGGGAGGGACAGGATGGCAGGGAAATGAAATAAATTTTTTAAATTGTTTTCATTCTTGCTGTCTAAAATAATTGAAATATTTGTTACATATTTTAGTTTTTGTGCAATGTGTGTGTATATAAGCTTTACATAACATTTTACAGTTTGTATATAGAGTGCTAGTGTTTTGAGACTTTACAGAGACAAAACTATGTAACAGACTTGACTATACTTTCCTGAGCAAGTGGACACCACACTTCTGAACACCACTTAATAATTTCTCATTGTGTTTATTGCAGTTATTTCTTAGAGACAGCTATTCATTTCACAAACCCAGTACATATATCTCTACAGCTTCTCTCCTAAGCTATATCTACAATCTGTATCTGTTACTATCTAGTCTAGCTTTGGAGAAAAAAAGTTAGTTAGGAAAGTAGGAATGCGGGGGAAACAGCATCAACCACTTTCCAATTTCTACAGAGATTACAGATTTCTGAGATCTATTCTAAAAAAGTCTTTTACCAACATGACCATGGATTTTAGGGAGCTTTGGCATCCCTGCACAAATGAAAATAAAAAGTCAAAAACAAACAAACAAACCCCCAAAACAAACAACTCAAACCAGGGAAATCCACCCACAGACAACCTTAAAACAAGTCTCTAAACCTGAACTAAACCAGGTTGTGCCCATGGTATGCACAGCTTTTGCAGACCCGAGAAGAGAGTCTAATGGGGAACACAAATGAGCAACAGAAGGAACAAGCTTCCCCTGGGGAAACAGGATCAGTTTTAAGCTTCCCACATGCTCACGCCTAGGGAATCCCCTTTGAAGTTGCTGGCTGACACGACATCTGTTTCATGCCACAGCAGCAGATGTAGGGTTGAAATCCAGACTCATCAAAACATATATGGCTCTTGAATTCACTGTATTTGTTCTATACCATTTGATTCTTTCTCTGGTAAGAAGGCGGAAGAATATAAATTGTAAAATTTAAGTAAAATGATAAAACAACCTCCCTAACGGATTTTTAATACTGGTATAATGAACTTGAAAAAGGCAGAGAAAAGGGTGAAAAATCCAGTAATATCCTCCTGACAAAAATATAAGTGCTCTCCCTGTCCCTGAAAGAATATTCAACTAGAAATTATTGAAACTTGTTATCCTATGACTTAGCCAGCTTTCAGGTGAGTGCCAGTCCTAAATGACAAAGCAAACAGGTTCAATGAGCACATTGGTTTTTTATCATCAGCTATTTGAATTGTGGCTTGACCAGTACAGACCACAGGGGAAATAAAAGCTCCAGGAAGACAGTAAATCTTTTTATATTTGTAGTACACTTACATTTATGTCCTTATATTGTCATAAAGGGTTGGGCCAAAGTAGCTCAGTCATGTGAATTCTGTGACTGTTTCATGTCAAGATGCTTTAGCGAAACAGAAGACTAAGTAATTGTTCAGTTAATATCGCTAGCACACAGGTAGATCACTGAATTTTTTTATTTTTTACTTTCAACATTTATGCATCTACAGCAGGGGGTTTGTTCACCTGCAGAACAGTCCTCAGCTTAACCCAGTGCAAATCTGACCACATATGGCCATGCTATTTTAGAGTATCATGCTCAGTAGTTTATGCTTGGATCGTCTGAGACAGTGTCCTACGATATGTGAAAAAGGATAAACATACATATATATAAAAAACCCCCTCTGTTCTGTACAACCCAGCATCAATTCAATACACAGTTTGTGATGTGATAGCACCAGTCCTTCCCAAACTATGTTAAAAGACTCTGCAGGTGATAGAAAAGTGCTTATAGTTAAAACTAAGTAGGCTTGGGAGCTCATCCATTTATTCGCTAGCTCTTGTCATTCAAAATGCTTTCTTAAAAATTCATTTTGAAAACTTAATTTGGTGACAGCTTCTTGCTAAAATTATACCATATTTAACTATTTTTGCAATACTTCTCCATATATTTTCCTCAAGATATTGTCAGGAGGATCACACCTTGATTCCATTCGAAATAAAGCCAGTAGAATGAAACCAACAGCAGTTAACTGCCCTGCAAAATGAGTGCACTTCAGACTACTCTAAAACTCCCCCCAAACCTGCTGATTAACTTCTTGAAAGTGTCAGTGAAAGGAGTCCAAGCAATAGGTGTTCATGGGAACTGAATTACTTGCAGTAATTCGGGTAAGACAAGACACATCACATGTTTAATATAAATGTTTTTTAAACTAATACAGCTGCAGAGGAGTTACTGCAAATGAGCTCATCAGCCCAGGATTTCTCTCCATCAGCTGAAAAATAAAATTTGTAGAACCAAAGAGAATGAAAATTGGGTGGGGAAAAAATGGATCCCATCACTAATTGTAATGAATCTTCCAAAATACCTGTGGGAATGCTAACAATATCACTGTCACAGTTGCTGCTAAAGCAAACAGAAGGCTGACTAATCAAACTGGCAATTTTGATCTGCTAATTGTGATGCCCTGAAGCTTATAACACTAAAATAAACTTATTTTTTTGTTGAGCTAGTTAAATGAAATAGCAACCCACGTGCATTTACAAAAATACCATATCAAGAAGATTGACATCAGCAGACATGCAGATTTTTCTTCCCCTGGGCACCGAATTGCTGATGTATGTACATGCTCCCTTCTCGGCATAATTGATTTTCCCTTTCTGCTCAGTGGCACAGACTTGGAATTGCTGGTGTCACAGCAAGCATGAATATGCAAGTAAAGGACAAACTAGCTAGGATAAGTCCAGAACTCATTCATCTTGAACTCAAACTTGAGCCCAATTTAAAATACAATATCAGTTGTTTTTAAATATTGAACTTTAAAAGGTCTGAAATAAAATTAATATAAAGAGTGCATATTACACTAACATGCCTCTGTTATTCCTTGCTAGAGTCAAAATCAGACTGAATCACAAGCGTTAAAAGCAGCTAAATAGGTTTTTTGTGCCTTTTCTGCCTTTTCTTAAAAAACAGTGAGAAGGCTCCATCATCTCCTGAAAACACACAAATTGCCATTTATGTATGACAAGTCTTAGCAGCTCCTTTAAGCAGAGAAGGCCCAGCCTACATCTTTTTCTGAAATCTTTTCCTTTAGTTCACGCTCTAACTCTCCTCTGCCTTTAAATGAGCTGAGGTCCTCAGACTCCCATAACTGACCTCTTGTTAGATCCTTGATGCAAAGTAGAAGAATCACCCCTTTATATCTGTATTTTATTTAATCAAAGCTAACTGATCCACACCAATCAAGAATATAATAAAGATATTCATGATATATTACAGTGTTGTTTCCCAACCGAATGTACCTTAAATCTTAATCAGCAGGCAAGATAATTCCTAAAAACTACAGATTTCTATGACTGTAGTATCTATGAAAACCAGGAATTCCACTACTAGTGAAATTCTTTTGACAGCAGTGCCAAAATGACCATTAAAATTTAATTCATTAATTAACAGCCACACATCAGTACCACAGGCAACTCGTGTCAGGTTATGTTAAATCTGTTATTTTGGCAGAGGCACAAAAAACTGGGGATTAGCACCACGTCCTCTCTAAATCCTGGGGAAGACCTTTCCTTTCAGTCCAAGGGGGAGCTACAATACTGAGCATCAGGGAAAGATCTGTTTCACACTGCCCAGCAGAGAGTTATTCTCAGTGGTGTCACAGAGCTGACCTGATGCCAGTGAAAACACAGTTTGCTCCACAGATACAGAACACAATTTTCACAACTAGTTTTCCCTTTCAGGTAGAACCGAAAACAGACACAGCAACAAACCACGTCTTAAGTTGCTCCTATATCTTCATCTTGGTTTGCTCTTAAAAGTGCTGGATACCTAAGGGATAGAGCTGGTCAAAACCACTTCAGTAAAACATTTTCAAAATGGAAAATGCCATTTTCAAACTACAATACCCATTGGCTCTGATAAAACTATTGTGTGGAAAGATTCATCGTGCCCCAGGGCAGAGAGAGGGAGCCACAGGCATGGTCAGTAGTAACCACAGACTGCTGGCTAGCATTTTCTACTTTGCTTCAAGCTTATAAAGCTTTGCTCAGTTCAGAACCACTATTTGAAACTCTTTCCTCCCACTCCCATCTGCTGCCAAGTTATTAATGTGCCATCAAGTTATTCTGCAGCATAAATCTCTGAAACTTAGAAGTCTTCAAATTCATCTAAAAGTGGTTTGAGAACAGCTTTTAAATCTTAAAATTTGTGTACAACAAGGAAATCTTGAACACTTGTGCAGCCCTACAAATAAGACCAGAACCAAATGTTCCCTGAAGACAGCCACCTGAGGCTTTGAAGCTCTAACTACATTCTACTCCTTAAATTACAAAGCCTTAAAAACGGTCCATACTAACATGCGTCTATGTAAAAGCCCTATCTAAGGCCATTGTTGTGGAGTTTAATGGCATTTCCTGGACAAATTCCTTATCTCAAGTCCAGATAAAATGGTTCAGTCTATAACCAAGGCCATCAATCCATAAAACCCATGAATATAATGCACACGTTTAATATGGCATTCCTTTTCAAATACCAAATGACAGTATCAGGCTGTATGCCTTAAAGCCTTCCACAACGGCAAGAAGCAGAACACTCTGCTGCAACTACACCTCTAAAGGGTGGGCAGGGTTTCTGTACTGCTCTGTGGGGATAATGTACCAGTGGAAGAGAACATAACATGCAAACACAGTCACCCCCCTCTATACCCCAGCCACTTGCAAGGCCTGTAGAGCTCTGGGTAACAGTCCAGACTCACCCTCCAAGTAAGAAATAAGGGTAGGCATTAAACCCAGCAGTGCTTCAAAGACCTAAGCAATGTGCTATGTTCATCCTACTGTGTATATAAAAGGCTGGGAATGCACAGATGAAGACTTGATCCTCGTTGGTATTTAATCAACACTCTGACCAATGCCATACACAATCAGGTTAATTTTCAATGCCAATTCCTCTGGCTTTGTCCCCCTTTGCTTCCTTCAATGCAAATGCTAGGGCTTTAAAGCATGTTGACATACTCTGTTAAATGAAACCAAATGTTTATTATTAACAGACTTGTGTGGAAGGTGACCAAGCAAGTGACTCGAGTAGCTTGACAATGAAAGCTCCAAGGAGAGCATTTCTAGGCGAGTCCCTTTGTAATTGACTTTATACCCTCAGACCAGCATTAATGACATTTGTAATGACTGATTTTTCTTAAGTAAAATTACGTTTTAAATATACACACAGGCACATTTGAACAAGTGTTTCCAAAATGCTATTATCTAAGACAAGTGGAAAAAATTTCAAGTTTCTTCTTTATAATCTTCTCTTTATAATCTTCACTCTCAAATTGATCTCTTCTTTATTTTCATCCATTTTTCTTTGCTAAAATTTCTTGTTTTTACCAAGCTATTGGCCAGCAATTTTCCACTTGAGATGTAACTGTACTAGGAAACTGTATTCCAACACAATAATGCAAAAACTTACTGCCCAAATACAAGAACATACAAAGTAAGTTCAACAGCATGAAAACATCCTTATCAGCATCTCGCAGATGAATACCAAGGGCACAGTGGGATTAAAAAAATTGTCAGTCAAGTGTCCATAGCACAAGCAGGAATGGAACCCAAATACTGCAAGTGCCAATCCAAGTCATTAATCATAAGATAATGGAACTTGTCAGGGTGATGTTAGCCAGTGTGAGAGAGGCTGAAGCAACCTTGAAGGTTGAGACAGTCACAGCGTGGCTGCTGCTGACTCACTCTGCAGCAAGATGCTGCTCTGACCAGCTCAAGTGAACCACAGCAGTGTTGCCTCAAAAGCAAGCTACAGAATGAGTACAGGCTCTGCTGATTAAACTTGCTCTAGGGTCCACCCACCTGTAACATGAGGCAATGCCTGATGGAAACATCTTTAAAATGCAAGCAATTTGCTGAGGAACAGAACTTACATAACTACAAAAACAATTAGACCTCAGAGAGTTTCTGTATCAACAGATTTCAAGACTCAGAATATAGATAGCTAAAGGTCATCAGCCACACTTTACAGAAGGGGAAATGAAATAAAATGATAACATGATTCATCCGTTACATGCTGTATGAGCTGAATTTAGGCCTTCAGCTCCTCTGATTTGTAAAAACTACCTTTCCAACAAGACTGCACAATACAGCGTCCCCAAAACCAAGCATCATGAATCCTAGGAAAGGAAAAAAAAGACATTTCACTGAACTTGTATCCTAACACACTCCCCAACATTTGTATACACATACCTAGGTAGGTATATAAATAAGAAATTTATACGCATGTGCTCCTTTATGTATACATACAAAAAAGTCTAAACTACTCTGCTCGACTACTGAATGGAGGAATATCGAAAAACACCACAGTATAGATACATGTCATAGTGAACAGAGAGTATGCCTAGCTAGCACAGTTTTCCTTAATTGTATTAGAATGTTTCTTAATTCCTACATTTCTTAGTTCCAGTGATAGGACAGATCTAATTTCTGATGTCAATAAAACCAACAAAACCCCAAACAAACAAAAAAGATCAGGGGTTGTTTTTACAACAGATTGAATCTGTGACTAGAGCTCAATTAACTATGTATGTTTTGCTAAGATTAATGGACATATTCTTCTACAAGTCTCAGCAAATGTTTGAGTAAGGTGGGAAAACAGATTAGCACAGAAACAGAAGGAAATCCAATATCTGTTTTTCATGCATACTTATTTGCAGGCTTGCTGGTGTTGTTCTTAGCCATAAATACTAGATGAGGTATTAAAAGACATTGATAGCATTCAGAAAGAAATATTTTCATGTTATACAGCGATAGCCTACAAATTCTTACCTTCTCCTTTCCATAACTTTTTATAAACAACTTCAATATGTTTGAACAAGACTTAACAAAACTTGTCCCTCACAGTGTGGCATTACACAGTAAGGTCCTAACGTGGCAGTGCAGCAGGTCAGACCACGCGTTGGATTCCAGCCTGGGACTGCTGCCTGGAACTTGCTCCGTGCCCAAGGCAGGCAGTGGGCTGTAACTGAGGAAAGCCTCACCGTAAACAGGCATCAGATCTGCTACAGCACCTCCACACTCTAAAGGTTGTGGAGAACAGCTAAGAGATGGGATTGAGGCTAACAGCAAAGCAGACTTGGCAGGGAGGAAAAAAACGTGACTTTTTATGTAGTTGTTTAAAAGAAAAACCTCATTTTATATGAGAAAAATAATCTCTATAGCAGATCTGTTAGAATTTGGAAACCAAGAAGGAATTTAGTAGGCAAGTAGTAAAGATGATGATGATTAGCTACATATCCTTCTAAAATTAACGTATGTTTAGGATGGGTGACAGTGCTTGTCCTCAAATTGTGAGCAATCGTGAATGTTACACTCCTGAGTACATACATGTGCCCAAATTCGTCTGCCGTGCCCACCTACCTAGAGTGGTGTGCCTACTCCCAAAAAGGCTTTTCCTACTTCAATCACCATGGAAACCTGTGAAGGCTTCTGCTACATATTCAAACACAGCAATTAAATAAATAATTTTAATAAGAGAGATAAATTTAATTACTGAGCAGAGACGATGGAGCAACTACTAAACCATCCCAATTCAAGTAAAATGAAAAACAAGGTGGGAAAGATTTGCTTGTGTGGGGAAAAGCTGCAAAGATGGCAGCCCTCAGCTGCGCCTGGGTACAGGCGAGGGACTTTGTGGGGCGGCTGGATGCACCCCGGAGCCTTCACCACGGGAGATCAGATTCTGGACAGGCAGAATCACAGGCAGTGTGACACAACACGGGCTGGTCCCGCGTCAGCCCTACGGTTTGGGACCAGCCCAGAGCTATCAGATGACTGGCTTAGGCAACTTGGAAAGAGAAACAACTCCGACCGAGAGAAGAATAAAAACAATTATCAGCGGGGAGGGCTGGGCGGCCGCGATCCCGGAGCAGCGCGTCCCGCGGCTCTGCCCGCGGGCGGGGCGCCCCCGGGAGCGCTCCCGGCGCACCGGCACACGCGGGGGCGCGCAGGGACCCGCGCAGCGCTGCGGGCGCAGAAACACGGGCGGTCTGGTGCCTTGAGAACGTGTATCTGGGGGAAAAGTACACAAAAAAGGGAAAAAACAAACAAACCAAAAAAGGGGGGGGAGAAACAACCAACCAAAACGACCGAAACCAAGCAGAAAGATCAAACGCTCAAGGGAGAAGAGGTGCCCGGGCTCCCCCCGCGGAGCCCCCGGCTGGGCGCGCCCGCCCCGCGCGGCCCCGTTTGAACGGGCCCCGCCGCCGCTCAGCCAACGGGGCGCCGCGGCGGCCCTGACGTCAGGCGCGGCGGGAGCGGCG